>CM033714.1:21536355-22136355 GCA_019671005.1 Hibiscus mutabilis
TCCTCTTCTTCAGTCGTTTGTTTGGATGCGAGCTTGGATCTGATATGGTTGTAAGGAACCCAGCCGGCTCCGTAGAACGGGACGCCGTACTTTTGGAGATCGGAGGGGGCGTCTGTCATGATTCTCCAATTTGTGTGTCAGAGCAAAGAAGGATTTTGATGATTTTTTTTATAATATCAACCGTATGTAATGTAATAATGTAATAAGTTAATAGTAGTCGTAAAGCAGTCATTTTCATATAAAAAAATCCAATTTTAATATTTATTTGGAAAATGACTAGGTATTATTAGAAAAATGATCTTTAAATTGTTCACGTAAGAGGAGTTCGCGTTTCACAGAAAACGAATTTTTAAAACTCGTTTTCTGTATGTCAAAAAGCTCGAGAAATTAATTTTTTACTTTTTTTATCTATTTATTCAATACGAAACTTGCTTTCCGTAGAAAACGAGTTCGTCTTACGTGGACGATTTGAGAGTTATTTTTTCAAATAAAATTAGGAGGAGTCATTTCTCTAAATAAATATTAAAATTGGGTTTCATATAAAAATGCTCGTAAAGCAATTGCTATTAATTCGAATGGTATTAGATAGAGGTGAGCAAAACTCAAACGATTCGACTCGAAAAAAATTATTTTTTTTTAATTTCGACTTAATTGAGTTATTTGATTCAACTCGGGTAACTTGAAAAAAATTTGAGTTTAAGTGGAGTTGAAATTTTTCCTAACTTGAAAAAATCAAAAAATTGAATTTTATAATTTTACAATTTAGTTCCTAATTTTATTTTTCTTCAATCTCTTTTTTATTTTAATTTTATTTTTGACCAAGTTTGAAGCATGTGTTCCTAAACTAATGTAAAACAAATATTTAGATTCAATCATATTTTTAAAAATAAATTTCATCATTTTTTTTTCAATTTAGGCCCTCAACTTTATATGATTTCCTTTTTTTCAATCACTCCTTTTTAAGTCTATTTTTGCTAAATTTGAACCACATGCCCCTAAACTCTGTAGAATACTTATTTAGCTTCAATTCATATTTTTAAAATAAATTTTTTATTTTTTTAATTTAGCCCCCCAACTTTGAACGATTTCCCATTTCTTCAATTCATCTTTCATTTTAATTATATTTTAAACCAAAATTAAACCATGTCATCCACTAACTCTATATAATATGTATGTAATATTTTTAGTAAAATATTTTTTTTTTGTAATTTAGTCTTTTAACTTTACATTTTATTCAATTTGATCATTCAACTGAAATTCTTTGTAAATTTTCTCTTCACATCAAATTATTAACTCATTTATACTCTCATCAATATTTTATTCCTAAAATTTTCTTATTTAAAAACAACATTATAAATATATTTTAGAAGATTAGATGATATTTTTTATTAAATAATATTACAAATCTTATTTATACATGCGAAGAAATATATATGCATATCTTATATGGTTAGAGAAAGTCGCTTAAATTGGAATTAAATCATACTATAACGTGATAAATAATTACAATTATATTTGTATAGGAACTCAAAAACTCAACTCGACTTGAATAAAAAAATTTCAAATTAAGTTTGAGTTGTAAAATATGATGCGTCAACTTGAATAACTCGGAATTTTTTGACTCGACTCGACTGGATCGAATGCTCACTCTTAGTATTGGATTTAATTGCATCACACGTTCTTAAATTATGATTCTTAATTTAGATTAATTCTTAAATTTTAAACATTTTAATTTCACCCCTAAACTATGATCCTCATTCTTAATTAGTCTCAAAACATCTCAATTTCATCTTCAAATCATTAGCATTTGATAATTATATTTTATGTAAATAAAATCGTTATAAAAATAATTAACTTCTATGTAAACATTGATGTGTATTATATAATAATATGATGTGGCATAAATAATAATTTGATGATAAAATTATGACATTCAAAAGTTTAAGATCAATTTAAAATTAAGTTCATAGAATGAGGATAAAATTAAAATGTTCAAATATTTAAATGAATTTAAAATGAAGGTCATGGTTCGAGGACGTGTGATGCAACTAATTTATAATACTATTTTCCGGGTAATACATAAGAGAATGTGAAATTAAATAATAAATTTAAATGAAGAGAGATGAAAAACATCCTTTGTTTCAATACAACTATAGTGAGTGAGATTGTGCTTCAGAATTTTGACTTAGTTGAACTTTTTGAATCATTAAAACTTTAATCCAACCGATCTAGTCCGATTACAACAATTTAGTCAGAATTTTATTTTATTTTAATTTTTATCTTCTTTTGTGGAATATAAATGTCAAAGCATAGGAGGATATAATAAACAAGAATATGAAAGAAAACCATAATTTACTTTGATTTTTCTTAATATCACCAAACATGTAATGATATTTTCATCGTAAAACACCACAAATGATAGCTTTGTCGAGTTGCATTTCGGTTTTTCACACAACGTTGGTGGATGGTTGCACTTTGATTGTTGCTGAAAGCGCAGCCACAGCTTCCCCTACCGTCAAGAACAAGCAATCCGATCTCATAAATTCCCCACTTTCATCTGATTTCTGCAGTTTTTCCATCACTTCTCCCATAGGATTCACCAACACAAGCTGTAAACAACAAAGTCTCAGCATTCCAACATAAAAACACACAATGAAATTGTTTTCTTGTTCTTGGCAGACTCGGAACTCACCTCGGCGCCTTTCTTTTCGACCATTTTCTTCAGTTCTTTGAAGAACGACGTGCTGTTTGTGTCGACGCCGCTCACTGCTGTGAAACGAAAGCAAACAATGTGCAGAGTTTGAGTTACCAGGACCAGTGCTCCTGATTCATGTTTGAAGGTTGAAATTGGCTTACCAGACATCTCGAAAATCACGAATCGAAGACTTGACTGCTTCTTATGATCTTCGGCTTCATATTCTTCGATCCATCTCAATACCCTTTCGTTCAGATATGTCGAATTAGCGAAGTTGATCGGAGCTTCGATGCTTAGGATAAGGAAACCGGGGATCCTCATCGATTCTTTATAATGGTGAAGGTCGCGGAAAATATCCGTCCCGGGAATGTTCCCTAACATCACTGTCTTTGGCCTAGTGATTTGCAGGAGGATCTTGAAAATTGATATTCCAACCTGGCCATTGATTTTAATCAAGCTTGACTTGTGAGATTGCATGTTTTATAATGTGATGGAAGCAGAGAACTTACTGCAATGGCAAGACCGTCTTGGACCGAGATGAAAATAACACCGAAGAAAGCACACAACATCACGATGAAATCGAATTTGTCGATCTTCCAAATCTGACAGGCGGCGGGGATGTCGATAAGACCGACCACGGCCGACACAATGATAGCTCCCAACACGACATTCGGTGTGTACTGGAACAGAGGCATCAGGAAGAGGAGGGTCACCATAACCGTGACCGACATCACTATGTTGGACACCGCGGTCTTCGCTCCCGCGTTGTGATTAACCGCCGATCGAGAGAAGGCGCCGGTCGTGACATAACATGAGGTGGAGGAACCAACCATGTTCATCAACCCAATCGCCATCATTTCCTTGTTACCATCCACTTTGTAATTCTTGAGAGCAGCAAAAGTCCTTCCTACTGCAATACCTTCCTGTTTCATTAATATTAACCAGTACTTTTAGCCATTTGCTTCAATGAACATTATATTTTGGTATTGGTCAATTTTACAGCTTGAAATAGGCAGTAAAAGTTAAAATTAAGAACTTACAGTGAGGGAAATGATGCCAGTAACAAGGCCAGTTTTGATAGAAAGTCCAAGGTGGCTTCCATGAAATTGCAGCATATTCCATGAAGGAGGATTCAATCCTTCTTGCAATTTCCCAATCTATCACAGGCAAACCAAATTAACTCCAATCCAAAAAAAAAAAAAGAGTAAAAATGGAAACCTATATGAAAAAGTTACTGAAGTGTGGGGACCATGGAGAGTGGAAACTTACTATACTGATGCCATGGTGCTGTGCTTTGAATGCAAAAACCAGAAGGGTAGAGAGGATGACTGAAACCAGAGGAGCACCAGCTGATGCCCAAAACAGCTTGGGTTTTTTAATGCTCTGCATGACATACAAACCCAAGTCAAATGCATACTCACAGTGAAAAAAATTACCACTCACTGTAAAAAGGGTTTTTCAAATATCATGGCAACACATAACAAGTGGTGTCCATGCAGGGTTAGCAAAGAGTCAAATCATCAACATTTAGCCTCTCTGGTTGGTGAAATGAGTATCTCATGGGGGCCAGATGCAAGAAAAACAGTAAACTTTAGATGATTGAAACCGTCAGATTAAAACACTGAAATTAATGTTCTGAGGTGATAAGAGCTTACAATATGTCTTGCCAACAGCAAGAACACCAGGAAGCAAAAGCCCATCAGTATTGTTTGCCAAGACCACTGCACAAAGAAAAGCACAAACGCCATAGATTTAAGTTAACATTTACATGGCTGAGAACTGGTACCAAACCCTTTTTTTTTACCTCATTTGTGTTGTGGAAAACAGAGCTGAGAACTGGCACCAAACCCATTTTTTTAGTGAAATGAGTGATTCCGAGAAGGGGTTTCAGTTGTTGCAGAGAAACAATAATGGCAGCTCCAGCCATGAAACCGATAAGCGTTGCCTTTGAGAGGAAATCAATGATGAATCCCAGCCTGGTGGATTAACACCAGAACTCATCAGAAAATGTTAAATTAAAGAAAAAAACAGAAGAGTTTTCAGTTTACTTTACCTTAAGAATCCCAAAGAAGCTTGGAAAAAACCAGCAACGAAAGTTGTAGTAAAAGCCAGTTCAAGGAACAATACAGGATCATTGACAGGTGATACTTCTTGTCTAAGCATGGAACCGAGTATAAGTGAAGCAATGGAAACAGGTCCGACAGCAAGGTCCCTGGAGCTTCCTAGTACAGCATACACAAGAGGCGGCACAAAGCTGGAATCTAGAAACCAAAAACATAGAATTAAAACAACAAAAAAAAAAACAAGCTTTTTCAGTGAAAAGGCAAAGGGTTTGTTTTTATTTTCTTTACTCACAGAGACCAACAATCGGTGGCAGATTAGCAAGCTTGGCATAGCTGATGCCCTGTGGGATGGCTAAGCTAGCAATGGTGAGACCAGAGACAACATCTGATTTGAAGAGCTGGAGGCTGTAATTCGGACCCCATTGGAGAATAGGGAAGATGTATTGAGCTGCGAGAATCCATTTTTTCCTGGTCGGTTGGCCTTTGAACTGGCGCAAAGGGTCGTCGGGGAAGAAGGTTTCCTTGAGGGTGGTTTTGAGCTTGCGGATGGTGCTTTCATGGGGCGGTGGGACGACTCGGTGAACCTCCATGGCTATTTCGAGGTGGCTTTGAGGATGCTGGTCGGCGTTGCTGGAATTGGTGTAATCCATGGTTTAGTGGAATCAAAGAACATAAAAGCTTGGGTTGTGTTGGCTTGTTTGGGTGCAGCAATGCTTCTAATTTATGCATGTGTGTCTGCACATCAAATCAAAGAAAAGTTACAGCTGAACACCGCTAACAAACAAACTAGCCTTATCAAATAGAATGTTAAAAACTCTAACACATAGGGAGACGGAGAGAATGTGTGTGACCTGACTTTGAGCCTTATCATAAACTATTGTGGTTTGGGTAGAACAAAATTCGATTCAATTCGAAGAAATAAATTTTTTAAATTGCTCAGATGTAAAAAGGCATTGACTTGAAAAGTTTTCAAATAAAATTCATTATAAAATAGAAATTCGAATATTAGTAAATTAATTTTCAAGTTTAAGTCGAGTCTATGACCGATATATATATATATATATTGATACATAAGTTGTGTAAAAAAATTACACAACCCTTCATATTTATACTGTAAAATCTAAAATCTAAATCCTCAACCCTAACACCTAAACCTAAAACCCTAAACTCTAAATTCTAACCGTAAACCTTAAATACTGCACCATACACACTAAACCCCTAAACCCTGACCTAAAGTCTTAAATCCTAAAATTAAAAGGCTTGTGTATCAAAGTATTTTTCATATATATATATATTTATATTTAATATAGTTATAAAAAACCGTTTAGATTGGAACTAAATAGCATTGTCATATTCCAAATTTTTACGATTAAATTTAAATAAAAACTCAAACAATTCAACTTGACTCGACTCAAAAAAATTTAAATAAAGTTTGAGTCATAAAATAAGACTAGTCGACTCGATTATAATAAAAAAAATAACTCGACTCATATTAAATACTTACCCCTAATTGTTGTCGAATGGTGAGCCCATGGTGGAAATGGGGAAGCTTTATCACCAAAGCTTAAATGAGGATGACAAAAATTGCTATATCTAATCTATGAGGATAACCGAATTGTACCCGTATAAATTACCGTGAGAATCCCTAATATTTTTATTATTATTTTAAAATGTTAGACGGACATAAGTGTAAGTTACCAATTTTCAACAAAATGCAATTTCTCATAACCTGAGTATAGTCGGCTATTAGTTGTGAAATCTGCTAAGAAATAGAGTATTATAGAACAATAAGTTTGAAATTTTTTCATAAAAATAATTAGAAAGTAGTCTAGACATTATTGTAATCGTGATCCAGTCTAGTTCTGTTTAGAACAAATGGCGATCGATTTCGATATGTAATTTAAAAGATATGAATTTGTTAGTGTTAAAAGGTCAGCAAAAATGTTACAACAAATTTCTTAGAAAGCAGTTTTATTGTTGATTTTGAAAAAATACTAAAAATTTACAAGACAAATCAGGAAGTAAATATTATATTTCTATAACCATGCAGAAGCCTAGGTTCGTTTAAAATAAACAATGCTCGATTTCTAGTTATATATTATAATACTCTAATATATTAGGAGTTAATATTAGTTTTTGAGTGAGCAAATGTCAGAAGAAAAGGCAACAAACTGTTCCAAAAACAGTAATGACAGTGACTTCAAATTTTTTTTATAAATCATACGAGTAAAATTAGAAGAAATAATTTATATGATTGGAAAGATGATCGAATTTAGTTCTTTTTAGAACAAATGGGCCATAATTTGGAACTGTAGATTATTAGTTACATATTTTCTTTTAAAGGGTGTCATGTTTTACTAATTACCATTTTAGTCATGTTTTATAGTTTTGAAATAGTTTGTCTATTGTTGGCAAAACTAAATTTATTATTTATATTTGTTATCTTCGAGATTTAAGGTTGAGTATTTGTTTTAATGTATTAAGATTTGTTTATTTTTTGGATGAAGATTAACCAAAACCTGCGGAGATCTGTAAGGTAGGGGTACGGGGACGAAAAATCTCTAAAATATTTAATGGGAATTCCCCGAAATTATCTCCGCAAGTGTTGGAGACGAAGTGGAAAATCCAAAACCATCCCCGCCCCACTTATTGCCAGTGACGGAGGTATGTAGGGTGGGGAGGGACAATTTCCCAAAGAAATTTTTTTCTGCTTTGTCCTCATATATACATTTCTTTACAAATTATTTTATTTTTAAATTTACCTCTCACTTTTAAACATTTATGTTTTGCCCCTAACCCTAAATCCTAGCTCTATCCATGTCGTTGTCATCCCTATATTTACTAAAACTTGAATTTATTGGATGACAAAAAAGCAGAATAGATTGAAGGGTGTTATATTACAGTCACATTTTTTAAAATTTTAAATTTTTATATAATTTAAATATTTTTTATTGATGATTGAAATAATAGCTCTAAAATTTTATAATTTCGTATTCCTTAATTTTCTAGAATAACTTCTTAAAAAATCATACTCTCTAAAATATAATCATGTGTGATTTGCATAAGTCAAGAACGATAATTAAACACGTTTTGAGTTCAATATGAGAATATAAATTTGTATGTGTATATTTGTAGTTACGGGATGAATAAATCCATGACTTAAGTGTGAGAATTGGTAGGCTAACACTTTAATCACGTCAAGTATATTTTCTTAGCAATGAAAATTGGATTTTATTAAAAAGGGTAATCTTCAACCGTGATCTCATTTATTTAGGTTTTGTTTTATTTTAGTCACTCAAATTTATAAAAAGACTATTATTGTTACTTACGTTTGAAAACGTTTCTTTTTGGGCACTGGACCGTTAGTCTCCGTTACTTTTATTTTCGGTCTGTTTCGTTTTGGTTACCGATTTTAATTTTTTTTATTTAAGTCACTTACGTTATTATTTTGTTCTATTTTGGTCACTGGGCCATTAATCCTCATTAATTTGATGATGTGTCACGTTAATAAAAATGAGTAATTTCTAATTTAATCCTTAAACTTTTAAAATTTCATTTTTCACCATCTTCAAACAAAAAACCCTAAAAAAAATTTCCTCTCATCTCCAACCTTAACCTTCATTTTTACTGATGCCGCCCCCGCCAACCATTGTTGTTGCCTTAGTTACCGTCAGCTACAAACGTCTACTAAAATAGTGAAACACAGTTGATATTAACTCTGATACAAAACTAACCAAAGAAGACAGTTAGAATAATTCTATTATTCTCGTTCGCTTATGCGATGACTCCTTTCTAGGGGTTTGCATTATTCGGTTTTAACCGAATTAACTGACCGAATCGAATTTTTTCGATTAATCGGTCGGTTAATTTTAGGTGAAATCAGTTAACGGTTAAGAGTTTTTCAAACTTCGGTTATCAGTTAATTCGGTTCGAAACCGGTTAATTAACTAAATTAACTGAAATTATTCTATATTAAATATTCTATATATAATACATATATTTATTTTTGGTCATTAAACTTTGAAAACTTATAAAATGATCATTAATTTTTTTGATATATTATAAAATGGTCATTAAACTTTTATCAAATTAGCATAAAATGAAAGTTCAATGACTAAAAAGATCATTTTAGCATAATTTAGTGACCAATTGTGTAATTTACCCAAAAATTTATAATAAAAAAATTTGGTTACTTCGAAAACCGACCGAATTAATTGAATTTTTTCCGTTCGATTAAAAATTTTTGAAAAAATTTCGGTTCGGTTAACGGTTAAAAGGAAAAAAGTTTTGGTTAATGAATTTTGGGTAATTCGGTTCGGTCAGTTAACCGAATTAACCAAATAGACACCCCTACTACTTTCAAGAAATTGAAGAAAACGAAAAAAAAAGTATTAAAAAAATTAAAGACAAACAAAGCGTTTGTGTGGTTCCAGTGGAATCCAGAGTTAATAAGTCCAATCGATAGAGGGGATAAATTTTGGGAGACAAAAAGATTATAGATTTTTTTTGTTTGAAGATGATGAAAAAATAAAATTTTAAAAGTGTAGGGATTAAATTAGAAATTGTCCATTTTTATTAACGTGACACATAGAAATTGTTCATTTTTATTAATGTGACACATCATCAAATTAACATGGATTAATGGCCTAGTGACCAAAATAAAACGAAATGATAACATAAGTGACTTAAACAAAAAAAAATAAAATTGGTGACCTAAATAAAATAGTCCGAAAACAAAAGTAACGGGGACTAACGGTCCAGTGACCAAAACAGAAACGTTTTCAAGCGTAAGTGACAAGAATAGTCTTTTCTAAATTTAGGTGACTAAAATTAAATAAAACTTAAACAAAAAGGACCACGGATAAAGATTACTCAATTAAAATTAATAAAATGTACCATAATCACAACATACTCAAAAAGAAAAAAAATTATGTATACTAAAAAATTCATACAAAACAAAATATGAAACCAAATGTGTAAAGAAAAATAATCATTTCCTTTGTAAAAAAAAATCACTTCCTTGAGATTACCGTACATCATTAAAAAATAAAAAAAAATCATAAATTTTCTTGTCTCTATCCAAACGAGACATAGTGAGACTTTTGGACAGGTACGATAGGAGCGATCGTACAAGGCCTCCAAGAGAGGCCCTAAAAATAAATAACCTAAATTAAATTAAATATTTGTAAAAATTATAAATTTATATATAATTATGTGTATATATATAACAATAATCTAAAACTTAAAACATGCAAAAAGAATGACACTTTTTAAGTGAAAATGTTTGATTTTTAAATGTTTATGAGTCATTTTTTGTTGCTCAATAGTATAATCTAATAATATTTTTGTATTAAGTTAAATTTTTACAAAAATTATCTCTTACTGATTATAAATTAAGTGTCACATTTTAATAAATTACACATGGCCTTAAATCTTTAAACCACCCATGATAAGATGCTCTACTATGCAAAGAAAAAGTGGTGAGTGAACTAAATTATCAAACAGATTATTTCGCTACATAATTCTGATTACATCGACAAACAACTACTAAAATAGATTAAACTTTCTATAACGACTGATAAACCAAAATCATCGTCTAGGGACTAATATTTTGCAGAAATTAAGCAAACAGCCTTTTGCAGAAATTGATTCGGAAACTAACAATTTCAGGGTGAAATTACATGTCGGATCCTTCTGGTATAGGGATTATATAAATCTACTTCTACTATATTAAATGTATTAATTTGAGTCCTCCATTAAAGAGATTGGTTTGAATTCATCGTCTATTATTAGATGTATTAATTTAATTCCAGTACAATAAAAAGAACTAAATAAGATCGAATTTTACAGATTTAACATTTACTCTCTAAAATACGATATTAAAATATTATTTTGTCATCCGCAGCTCAACAAAAAGATATTTTATTTACCAACAATCAATTGATCTAGTGGAATGAGACACTAGGCCCCTTAAGTAAGGTTAGGGGTTCAAGTCTCGGCGCTATGAAGGGAGACAGCTAGGTTGGGAGGGTCGTCCCCATAATAAGCCTATGCAAAACTCGATCTGAATTAGTCGAGCACGGGTCGAAAACCAATGATTAAATAAAAAAATATTTCATTTTCATAACCATATATTAACCTTGTTAAAGAGTAATTGACATTTTCCGAACAATACGTGCTAATTTTGTAAAAGAATTTAGCCTTATTTAATTATTGTTATTAGTACATGGATTAAATTGATCCATTGCATAAAAAAAGATTAATTTGAATCAATTTCTATGATAAATGAACTAATTTGAACCATAAACTATAATAGAATTAAATTGATCCATTAATTAATAGGGTAAACTACATAAATGGTCCCCCGACTATGACCCAATTCTTTGTTGAGTCCCCTGGCGATGAAAAGTTACAAATAGGTCCCCCGTCTAATTGCGACTAATAAATCGATTCAGTCCCGTTAAAAATAAATGGTTGATTACGTGGCAGTTAATAAAATATGTATAATTATAGATTTAACCCTCAACTTTTACATTTTATTTTAATTCGGTCCTAAATTTAAAATTTTATCTCTTAATATTTAAATATTACAACATTTTAGCTCCTTAAATCCAAACTTCATCTTCTTCCTTTCTATAAAAACAAACCTCCATTGATGTTAATGGTAACCATCTATGTGAGCTACCTACAGTAGGGATGCATACCTTTTATTTTTAGAAGGTGAAGAAGATGAAGTTTAAGATTTAAGGGACAAATGATGTAATATTTAAATATTGAGAGCTAAAATTTTAAATTTAGGACCAAATTAAAATAAAATGTAAAGGTTAAGGGTTAAATTTGTAATTATACAGATTTTATTAACTGCCACATCATCAGTCGTTTATTTTTTAACAGAATTGGACCGATTTATTAGTCGTGATAAGTTAGGGGACCTATTTGTAACTTCTCATAGTTAGAAGAATCAACAAAGAATTGGGTCATAGTCGGGGACCATATATGTTGTTTACCCTAATTAATAATAGAGTGACTAAATTGATACAATCCCTACTATAAAGTGACCAATCAAATCTGGCCAAAAGGTGAGTATTTCTAAGAGTACAATGTACTTTTCAAAAAATGTTGTAACTCAGTTGATAGCGCAAATTAGCAACTCTTTGGAGTTCAAGGTGGTATCTGACTTAGGGAAGTATCTTAGTGTCCCTATTTTACACAATAGAGTATCTTCAACAACTTATCATTTTCTTGTGCAAATGATTCATGATAAACTCGGTAAGTGGAAAGCTAAGTCCCTATCCTTAGTAGGACGTATTACCCTTGCAAAGGCGGTGTTATTGATAATCCCAACTTGACTGAAAATTGAAAAGTTGATTCACAAGTACATTTGGGGTATATCGGATGAGAAAGGAGGAGTGTATTTGGTTAAATGAGATGAAATTTGTTCACCGATTACTTTAAGATGATTGGAATTTCGAAAGTTGGTGCTATAAAATGAGGCATTCCTTATGAAGATTGTGTTCCATATTTTGACTCGGAAGGATCAATTGTGGGTCCGTTTCTTGCGGGCAAAGTATAAGTGTACGGGGACCACCCCAGAACATCTTAGAACTCGAAATTGCTCTAGGTTGTGAAAGGGATTAATCCTTATTTGGTCTGCGGTGCGGCAAAATGTGCATTGGAGTATAGGTGATGGAGCTAGTGTGGATTTCTGGTTTGATTGTTGGATTGATAATATAGGACATCTCATCCACTATGTACCACAAAATATGGCTATAACACCCTCAACCCGAATTTATATTTGGGCCTCAAGCTAAACCCAAAACCATAAAATTTCTTAAAACTGGTTTAGCCCAACAAGGTATTTCTCAAAAACGAACATTCAAAGCCAACAATTGAAAATATAGATAAGTAATCAAAACAGTACAAAAGAGCTCCAATTTAATTTAAAACATTTAAACATTCGATTTGATTAATAAAGTTTCAAAATAAGGATTAAAAACTCCACCACGTAAGATCCTATGAATACTCAACCCACTAAACACAAGTACCGTACTCTGAAAATCACCATATGCTGAAATCCCGTACTGATAGTGCTCATTGATCTGACGATCAACCTACACATGGAAACAACGATTCCAAGCACTGAGCTTACAAATCTTAGTGGTACACATCTACTCTACTATACTTCATGCTAATCATAAACATAAGCATGCAAGCTATTACTAGAAATCAGAAAAGATAAATAAACATGTGGCGCTATCACTAGTCGCCTAAACACATGCTCTCATCATAACAAAACATCATACATGGTAGGGGTGTTCAAATCCGAGTACCGAGTATTCGGGTACCTGAAGTATCGAGTACTCGGATCATCGGGTAGTACTATGGCCAGCCCGTGTCCCAGCTCGGGTGTTGTGGGTACCCAAATAATCAGGTACTTAGGTACCCGAATATAAAAATATATATTTTTAAACATTAAAATATTTTATTAGTTTAATATAAAAATATATATTTATTAGTTTAAAATAAAAATATGTATTTATTAAATATAAAAATATAAAAAAATTAAGATTTTTATTAGTTTAATATAAATATATATATATATATTGATTATAAAAAATATTAATTTTAAATATATCTGGGTACCCGAATAAACTAGGTACCTAAAAATTCCTAATACTTTGACCCGGGCCTGACCCGAGAAATGGCGGGTCGGGTACCCGACCGGGAAAAAATTGGGTAAATACCCGGTTATTTATGTTCGGGTAGTCAGGTCAGTCGGGTCGTGTATTTTTGAACACCCCTAATACATGGCACACAAGGCCCAAACATACTCAGGATCTCACCAGGTCATCCGAGCGAAACACATAATGTCATAACTACAAACCTAGAGTGAGGCCCGGTGTCACACAGCCTCGGGAACATACACTCTATTTGGGTGAGGTCAGGTGTCACACAGCCTCGGGAACGTACACTCATACTCACCATCTCTCCTCGAGTATCATCAAATTAGGTCGGATGTCACACAACGTCGAGAACATACATTCGACATCTCTAACCATGGTGTTGCAACATTATTTCTTTGGGTATTTGTATCCCATCAATAAAAGGTGACTCAACCAACCAAGTTCCCAAACCGCACACAACATCGACAAGATTACCAAACGACACACGACATAACTCGATCCACCAAGGATCTCCTATGGTTGCTATTACAACAAGTCACCCAATTTAAGATTACCAACTTGTTAATACATTATGGAAGTGTACATTAATCATCATCATTAATTATCTCTATTAATCTATATTATCTCATTAATATCACACGTCAGTTTCCATTTTTTATTAGCATTATAGATTATCTTGTTCAGTAGGTACCAATACTCACACGCATACCGGTACTAATATAGCTTACTAGAAATCCTTAATTTCCATAAGTACCGGTATGAGTCGAACCATCCTGATACAACCCTCAAATGCGTATCGGTATAGCTAAAGATCGTATCGATATCTTATTCACAGGTTCACACAATTCCCTCGAATTACAATATTATAACATTTTATTCGATCCTTAAATCTTATGAAAGTCATTAGGGTTTGTTTACTAACACATTTGTTCAATTATCATTAATTATTGGCTTCATAATCATTTAATCGAGTATTTATCCCTTAAGCATAACTTTTATTAAATCATGCCAATCCATTCGAACAAGCATACAAAGCATCACAATTTATCAACCAATCAATCATCAAATAATCATACGTCATCTCAAACAACCCTAAAGGGTCTCTAAAGCCTTCACAAGTCTCATCATATTCGCAACATCATCATGCATCTCATAAATATCGAGTCCCATACTATCAGTTTCCACACGTGCATATTCATCATCTACTTAGTTTGCAGATACTAACACACAAAGCAATCACATTTATGATGCTCATGAAGTAGTAAGAGTTCGAGATGTACTAACCTTAGCGATTATTGATAAATCCTTACTCGAGCTCCTCAAATGCTCCTTTTGACCTAGTATTCGAGCTCGAACAAACCTCATAAATATACAAATACCACAATTATTACTTAACCCCATTCACTAACTAATCCACAAGGTCAAACGCATAAAAACAACTTATCGAGTTCGAATTTGGAGAAACAAACTACGCTAGTGGACTCAAAACGTCGAGAAATCCCTAAGTAAGGTCCCCCAAAAAAGTCAACGCTGATCAACGACGGTGGCAGCAACGATTAACGGTGGCTGGCTCGACTCGAAGGGCCGACTTGATTTGGGTCGGCTTGGTAGGCCGGCTCAGCTTGGCCCAACCAGCTGGATCCAGCTAGGTTATAACAGCCCAGCTTGGCCAGACTTCGCCCATGCGTTGGTGGCGGCGCGCGCGGTAGCTTCCGGTGGCCGAATGGCAACGGTGAATCCCTACTCGACTCTCTCAATGTTGGTGAATACGATGGTGGCCTCATTTTTGCATTCTGAGCACTCTAACCCCTTCAATTGAAAAATCTGAAACTTTTTTTCTCTTACCACCTCTGATGCGACTCCAATGGTGAACTCGTATCAACGAGATAAACACAATGGCGGTAGAGGTATCGATAACAGACGGCCATAACTCAATAGATCAGAGTTTCAAAACTCACCCCTCAAATTTTCTCTTATATCTCTCCTACTATCTAGTTTTTACATTTTTCTTTTCTCTTTCCTCATCATAACTTTTTTTCTTTTTTTTCCACCAACTGCACCTATTTAAAATTCAAAACCATCTCCTTCAAAATAATTGGCTCAAACCTAAACGCCCTTAACTTAGTATTCTAAGATAAATGCTCATAACCTAGGCCCGAGACCTGATTCACTAACCCGAGAATTGGGTCGTTACAGTGGCAGATAACATTATGCCAACATCTGTGTCAGCTATGGTTACTGATAGTGGTGCTTGGAACTGGCAATTGTTTCAATACTTGTTACCTTATAGAATATTATTGCACATTGCAGCCAAAGCATGCTCTATTGTTTTCCATGCTAATGACGTGCTTGGATGGAATACAAGTGCCGATTCAAAGTTTTTCGTGCGCTCTGCTTTGTTCAGGTTGAAGCGAGGGGGTTGAAGCTGGAAATGTTTGGAAGGTGATTAATAAATTTCCAGCATATACATGACTTTATATAGCATGTATACTTAACTTTTTGGTGAGTTGTGCGACAATTCACATCTCATATTTATTTATTTATTTTAATATATTTTCTTTATTTTGGGTTATCTTTCGGTTCGGGTTGCTTTCGGTTCGATTCCATTCAGTTTGGTTGAAAATCAGTTCAGGTCTACTCAGTTTGGTGTAAAATCGGTTTGGGTCCATTTTCGGTTCAACTAAAGTTCGGTTTGATTTCGATTCAGTTTATTTCGGGTTTGGGATCAAATTCAGGTCTTCTTGTTCGGTTCGATTTCAGGTTTCGGTTCAGGTAAATCGGTTCAGTTCTTGAGTTTCGGATCAAGTTTGACATGTCTAGTTTGAAGGCATTAGCCATGATTCAGGATACACGGAGATTGTCGAGTATAACTATTGTATTGCATATCAGAATTTTTTTGAAATAAGATTGGTTTGTTTGGCTTCAGCATGTTGGACGCACCAATAATAAGGTTCCGGATGGTTTAGCCAGATCATCATGTACTGATCCTTTGTATGTCAACAGTTCATGGTGGTGCTACCAACGATATCCCCGTTGCTTTAGGAAGATCTACTATTGGCTACTTATGCACAGAATAGTAGTTAGAAGTTCTCCTTTGTTTTCCTTTAGCTTTCTATTTTGTTTGTCCGTTCTATTAAGTTTGAGTTGTGACTAGGGTATTTCAATCTTTGGTATTCTTTTTTCTCAACTTAAGTTTAAGGAGGTTTTTAATGAGACCTATAATAGTAATATCCCTTTTATAAAAAAAAAGTGACCAATCAAATACTTTGAACCATTTTTAGCTCCATAAAGGAAAATATTTGCTAATACCGTACATATATTGCCATGTTTTTTTTTCATGCAACAGAAGATGAAATGTTTATAAATAACTACTAATATTCGATTTATTAATTGATTAATTTAAATTAGGTATTGTAGAGACCTATTATGCAATGACTTTCTGAATTTAGTTTGTTTCATTTATAAAACTAAAATTCAAACATAAATATTATTTAAGAGACATAATGTCTCATCTCACTAATTGATAAATCAACCTATTTTTAATTTATATAAACCTCAAAGGGTGTACTAGACAAAAAAGATTCAAAATTTTAGGGGTCCTTTGCAATTTATTGAAATGAGGTCCTTAAGTGAAAAAAAAAATAATTGTTGACTTCTTTTAAATAGAAATGTTGACTTTTTGTATGCATGGTAGGCTGAATTCTAAATAAAAATAAATATAATATAACTCAAAATTTATAAAATAAAATAATATTTTATTATTATTATCGTACGTTTTACCACCAATCTATAATTAATTTACTTCTTTTACTTTATAAATACTTAATTTATTTTAAATTTTTTTGACCATATATAATCGCTCTTATTACGCCGTTTAAAAGCATCCTGCTACTAAGAAATATCTTATACTCACCGAACTTCTTATGAGATTCAATAATTCTAGCTTTGCAGAATTGTCTTTATTGGACACTAATATCAACCTAACTTTGGAAATTTAGGTTTGGACAAATGTTTGTCTCCTCGTAACTATACTTTGTTAGGTTATTGTTTTTTTATTAGCTGCTAAGAAAAGATCACAAGGATTTCGTTCACTAGACCTTTAAAACGAATGGTCTAAATATTATCATTTTTATCCGGATTCGATAAGGACGAAATTATAAATAAGAGTTAGGGGACAAAACATAAATGTTAAAAGGTGAAAAAAATTCATAATTAATTTATTTTTTTAATATATATACAAAACAAAAGCAAAAAAAAAAAAAAAATCGTGTGTGAGAAACAAGAATCCCTCTTAAGATTCACATGAGTTCGTCTCTTAAATTTGAACAATTTTATCTTTAAAATATTTATTTATAAATATAAAACACCTATATAACGATTCCCTAATTCTTAAATGACATTTGATTCTTCGGGTTTAGAAGAAATAAACTCTCTAACCTTTGCTTTAGTCTCAATCATTTTAAAACCATCGGCTTTTGACGGGTTTTTTTTAAATATTATTATCATGTGTTATACTACAATTTTATTATGTGACATTTATAATTTTTTTAAGAAAACTATTTTTTATAGTTTTTATAGATTTTTTAGAATTTTTAAAGATTTTTTAATTAAAATAAAAAAATTATAAAAATGTCAATTGACAATACTGTAAAACAACACGTTTTTAAATTAAAGAGTAATAAAGTTTTTGAGTGAAACGTTATCTCAACTAAATTTTTATTTAAAAATTTACGATCAAATAAGTCCTTGAAATTTGATTATAAAATTTTTAAATAATGGTTCAATAAAAACGTCTTTCCAATTTTAAAAACGTATTTAATCGTGAACTGTCAAATAAAAACTTAATTAAGACAATATTTCACTCAGAAATTCACTTGTTTATCAACTAATTGATAGGTGCCAATTTGTTATAATTTTTTTGTAATTTGAATTGGTTAATTTTTTTCCTTTCTAACTAATTCATAAAAAAAATTTAGGCTTAAATATATATTTCACCCCTCTAATTGTATCCAAAAATTAAGTTAGCCCTTGCTTTCAAGCATGGACCAATTGAAACCTTATTTGAAAAATCATAATTAATTATACTTCTCTAATTTCAATCGTTGTTGATTACATTAACAATCATAAAGTTTATTAGCATGTCAACATCTCATTAGTTTTTTTAGAAAATAAATTTAGCCAATCCGATGTTGTCACAATAACAAGCTTAGCAACTGTTAGTGTGATCAACGTGACTTATTTAATCGTGATTTTTTAAATAAAGAGTTGATTAAAAGCAAAAACTCACTTAACTTTTAAGTATAATTAGAGGAGCCAAATATATATTTAAATTTTTTATTTATTTTTAATTATAAAACATAAAAATTTAATATTTAACATAATATTGCAAAGAGTAAAACAAGCCATCAAACTTGATTTGACTCTATAACTTTTTTATATAAATTTGACATCACTTTATGTATAATTGTTTTCTACCCAAACATTTTAGTTTTTTTAGTAAATTACATAAATGACCACTTAATTACGATAAAAATTTTAATTTGACTACCGATTTATTAATTTTGTAAATTAAACTATTTAACTAGGTCAATAATATCAATTATATTACTTTCTGTTAAAATTTGACAGAAAAAATAACGTGATAAATAATGAAAAATTATAAAATTATATATTTGATCTATGTTACAAGCTTACTTGATCTACTTAATGACCAACTTGTTGACCCTGTAAACTCCTTATAGTCTAGTATAAGAATAATTGGTTCACCGCCCCTTACTGTTGAGAAGCAAGCTCTAAATTTTGGATCGGTTGTTTTTTTGTTTCTACGTGTATCATTGCGGTTGCTGACAAATCGATTTGATCACGTGTAACAGTTTCAATGTAGCCACATTATTGAATAATTGAGAATTTTTTTTCAAAAAAAAATATATATAATTGAATTTTAAACTATTGAAGGGCTAAAGTACAATTTTATGCTTTTAGAAATTTTTGAGGGATCCAAAACAAATTTTCCCAACGTTGGCGTCGCCGCATGGCCTTGCAAGTATTCTTTTAATAATGTCAACTAGATCTGAATTTCATTAATAAAAACAATAGAAAGAATTAAAACTACAACGCACTCAATAGTAGAGAGAAAATTGAGATAATAGTCACCAAAAATTTATACATAAAAATAATATTAAATCCAAAAATGCGAAGAAAAATAAAACTTTTCCTTGAGAGTGACTGGCGTCCAATATCAAAAGAACCTAATAACTTTCATAAATTATTTTTGTCCATGTCAAATGAGACGCTTTACAAAGCGATAAAAGAGTTGTGAGCGAGTCAAACTATCTGGCAGGTTGTTTCGCTACACAATTCTTATTATATCGGTAAACAACTTTTTACCAAAGAGGAGATCTGACTATGTATGACCACTGACAAACCAATCATAAAACAAATGTCGCGAGGGTCTTTATGTGAGCACCAAAATGACCGCAAAGGTATGTAAAAAGCGTACCAATAGCCATAAGGAAAAAGCCACAAGAGCAGAGAACAAGTGTCATAAGAGCATAAAAAACGTGTCAAAAATTCTCATCTAAAATATAAAAAAAACCCAAGAAACAAAAAGCAAAAAACATAGTCCGAAAAACAAGAGAAAAAATAAATACTAGCAGTTGGCAAGCAATATTAAGATTAATATTGTCGCCGTCTAAACAAAAATCAAAGAAAAAACCAAAAAACAAAAAAAATGTGAGAAAACTTCTCGAGGTTAAGAAAAAAAGAAGACCATAAATTCTTAAATAATTACATTGACCTTGCAAGTATTAAAGATTAATTAAGGAGAAATTATTTTATATACATAATATCTAAAACTTAGATTATATAACTTTATCTATGTTAATGTCAAATTTTATATTTTTAAATATTAAATTTTAAATTATAAACTTTAACTATAAATTCAAAATCATACATCATAAAATTATAGAGTTTAAATAAAATTTGATGTCTTCGAAGAGAAGATCGAATTGGATACATAAGCTTCACGTGGACAAGACTGTAACAGAGGATCCTAGCAAATTTGGACCGGCGATTCAGAGGCACTTTTCTCATGTGTATAACCAGTCAATGACAGTGGAGTTCGAGGACCTGAATTGCTCTTTCAAACGTATCAGCACCACTACTGGCGAGTTTCTGGAAAGGCAATTCGAGGAGGAGGAAGTCTGGGGTATAGTTAGAGATGCTAATGAGACGGATTTAATCTAGAGTTTTTCAGAAGGTTTTGGAAGTATCTAAAAGATGATGTGATGTCGTTTCTTACGGATTTCTGGAATGAAAAGGCTTGGGACAATAACATTAACCACTCATTTATCTCATTGATCCCGAAGAACGAAAATTCGGAGTCAATTGAGGTAGTCGACGGTGCTAGAAAAAGAGGAATGGATTGTGTAGTTTTCAAGGCGGACTTTCAAAAGGCTCATGATACGGTTGACTGGAAGTTCCTGACTTAATGTTTCATCCGCTTCTATCCCTGTACTTGTGAATGGATCTCCAACCGAAAGGTTCCGAATTAAAAGGGGTCTTAGGCAAGGCTGCCCCCTTTCATCTCTTCTCTTTAACATTGTGGCTGAAGGGCTGAGTCAATCCTTGATAACGCGACACGGCTGGGGTCCTCATTCTTTTTTTGCGGGGCAAGTAAGTACTACACAAGTTCAAAAATATTAAGAGCATATTATGGTGTTTCGAGGTAGCTGCTGGTTTGCGTTTGAATCTAAAAAACAACAACTTTATTTGGGATTAATGTTGAGGAATCAAGTATCAGGGACTGGGCAAAAAAATTGCACTGCAAGGCTTCGAATCTCCCTTCGTCGTATCTAGGTTTACCGCTAGGAGTAAGAAGGAACTCGCCGGCGTTGTGGAAACCTGTTTTGAAGAAAGTCAGGCAGCGTTTGAGTCCATGGAAGTCCAGATTTTTGTCTTTCGGAGGGAGAGTCACCTTGGCAAAATCAGTCCTCGCCAATCTTCCCATTTACTTTCTTTCGATGTTTCGATTGCCGGCGGCTATATCTTTAGAGCTAAGTAAAGTAGTCGCTAAATTTATTTGGGGTTCCCTTAATGGTCGCAAAACTCATTGGGTTCGATGGAAAGTGCTATGTCTCCCAAAGCGCTTGGGAGGTCTCGGCTTTGTTGACTTTGAAAAAAAGAACAAAGCATTACTTTATAAATGGCTTTGGAGGTATGGCACGGAACGTGATTGTTACTGGAAACAAATTGTCCGGGCTAAATATGAGAAGGGGAATGTTAATCTGTTACCTGCAGACACTTCTAGAGGCATTGGTCGGGCTTGATCGAATGGGTAATGGGATCAAAATACAGGTGCCGATAATATGGTTTTCGAAGGGCAGCAATCGGCGATATGCTTTGTTTCAGGGTGATCTTGTATGATTATATGTTCTACTTGGTCTTGGCTATCCTTGTGGAGCCATTTTCTATCGAGTTTCTGGAGTCATGCGGTTGCTTTGGTTTTAAGTTTCTGTGTTTTGTATGGTTGTATGTGAACCGGAATTGGTTTGTGCAAGCAGTTTTGACATTGGTACGTGGCACTCTTCTTCCTCAACTTAAATTTAGGGAGAGTATTTAACAAGGCCAATGTGTCATTTTATGATCCAATAAAGCACTATTTATCTTTTTAAAAAATAAAATAAAACATATGGCATTGATATAAACAAGATTGTATACTCTAAATTTTATATAACATATATCAAATAAATTTCCATTAAAATATATCCTTCAAATTTATTTTGCTTTTATATAAAAAATCTTAATGTGTACTATAAATACTAAATAAAATTCGAAACTTTATATTAATTGAATATTATTTAAAAAATCGGAATAAATTAATTGAATTAAATTTCAGTAGCCTTTTATTTTAGGTTAGAAAAGGAAAGAAAGCACGCATAGCTATTAAGTCACGGGGGGTTATTTTTTTTTTCAATTTCTCCAAGGAAATAATTATAATTGCCTTCAATTGGTCAAAATAGAAACCTTAATTTACATCTAAAAAAACCTAATTTAGATAGTGACATAGGTCTGTTCATACAATCCGAGAAGGTAAAAAGCAGTTACAGAGCCATGATCGAATATTGACATGGGTTAAAATATTGAATTTAAAAAATGTAATAGCGTATTAAGTTTTACATTCAAAATTCATGGGATAAAGCATAATTTGTCTAATATTTAAACTTTATAAGAACCTAAATTATTATTAGACTAAAAAAAATTGAGGATACATGCTCATTCTTCTTTAATTCAATTCTTATTTGATTATATATTTAATAAGCTCTTGTATTTTTTAATTTGAATATTTATTTTTACAGGGCCCGGAGCCCCTTAAGGCCTAAGGGGCCTCCGTCCCTGATAAAAAAGAGACAAAATATACAATAAATAAATGATGTTTTTAAGAAATTTTTTTATATTAGTCGTCGCACTAGTTCTGATCAAATCAAAAATTGAATTGAATACAATCTTTAAATTGATATAAAACTCGGATCTATCATTTTATTTACGGAAGATCAAATTCTTTATTACTCGACCTTAGAAACAGATATTATAAAAGTTTAACTATGAAGTCTTAATCAATGGTGATTGATTCTCTAAGAGAACCTAAAAGGGTCATTAAAAAATGTTGTGTGTTAGGCTTGATGGTTAAAAGAAGGTAAAAAAGGAAAAAGCGTGTCCACTCAGACACTATAATATCTCATTCGATAGGTTCAATTTGCTCTTTTCGGTCCAATTATTATCATATAGTTAGGCCATTTACTAGTTAAAAACGTAATGTTAAAAAAATATTGTTCTAAAAGTACTTAGTTTCAAAGTCTAAGGAAGCTAAAGGCTGAAAACTTTGCCCGACTAGTGTTATTTATGTTGTCTTCATTTATTTGATTCGGAAAGAGATGAATAATAAATTGCTTAAGAGTTTATGTAATTAATATTGAGTTTAATATACTAACCGTTGTCGAAAAAATAGTTAGTATAAGACTTAGGAGGAATCTTATTACTCATATTGAATACTGTAAATGTTCATCTTTGTTTTGTTTAGAACATTCAGAAGTAGCTTATCATTATTTGATTTGTTGGATAGGTCGACAAGTACAAGATGTTTTGTTGAGATGTTTTTTATTATGTCCTGAAGTTGTTGTTTTGTAGCAGTTGAACTGCTTCTTGGATAATGAATATAAATTTATTCGAATTAGTTATTCGTATTCGTTTATTTGTGTTCAAATCTGAATAATGAACATGGTCTGTAGTACACATAACATGGAATCATGAATGGGTTATGTCGAGTTGTGTGGAAAAGGTGCACTAATGCGCCATCCATTATTGTTATTGAAAAACACCTGCATTGAAGGTGATGAAGAACTAGAAAATGATGAACACCGGAGCAGACAGACCAGACCAGACCAGATCACCTTAAAGGTGGATTCTTGGTATCTAGGGATGGACCCGCGTTCCATAACCCATCATCAACAAAGTGCAAGGGATCTTGAATGGATGAAAAAGAAAAGAAACCCTAAAAAGCTATTTCACGTTAGGATTGGAACAGACCCACCAATTTTCTTTTGGTTTAACTACCCGTATCTAATCTATTAGCTGACTAATCCGAATCGTGTATTGCAGAAGCTCATTATGAGAGTGATAATCCCAATTTAATTTACTCCACTCACAACGCCAGAATTTGAACTCCGACATTGCTTAAAGAATTTAATATCTCATCTCACTAAACCAATTGTTTGTTGGTAAACAAACCCGCCAACTTTATATAAAAAAAACTCTCAAAAGAATATTTTAAGGGCCTACTTCAAAGGCAAACGCTGCCTTACAAATCGCCTTTTGGAAAGACAAGGAAAAAAAGAGAACTTCTACTCGAAAACTATCCGTGCCAAACTCAAGCATAATTTAGGCTTGATTTGGAAAAGGATTGCGTACACTTTCTTTTTTCCGTTCGAGACTCTTGGTGTCCGATAGTAGTATTAGGTCGTGGCCCGTGATCATATTCAAAGTTAAGTCAAGTTGGACCTTAAACGAGAAAAAGATTGTCATTTTCTCTATCTATAAGATTTAAACTTGAAATCGTACTTAGACCTAAGGGTGTAATCGAGACGAACCAATTAAATTCAAACTTGATTTGATATACGAAGTTTGATACTCGACTTGAACTTCAGTCAAATTAAGCTTGATTACTTTTTTTACTCGATTACCAATTTTTTACTCAACCATAACTTGTAAATGCATATCATCAATATTATAAAACCCTGTGTACCCACCAAAGGAAGCAAAAGTCGCCATTAGTGTTAACTGTATCCCATGAATGAAACTTTTGTTGATTGCTCGATACATATAATATACATTTACTACCACCATGCAAGAGATAAATTAACTATATATTTGTTTAGTTTAGGTCAGGAAAAAATTAGGGATTTAAGTTGTAGGGTTTAAAACTAAAAGTTAGTGTCTAGAATTTATAAGGTTTAGAGGTTATTTTTTTATGGTTAGGGTTATAAATTTAGGATTTGGGTTTTATAATGTAAATATGGAGACTTGTATAAAATTGACTTTATACAGCTTATTTATCAAAATTTTACCGATAAATTATTAACGTGATGACTTTTTAAAATGTTTTTCTCATATATTAATTTATACAATCACATACTTTTATGGAGATGTTAAATACATGTTGAAAACATATGTTTAATACTAATATTTTACATACATCACTATCATGCAATTATTCTTATATAATATTTTTATACATATGTATAAAAATAATTACACACGCTTATATATTTATTATTTAAAAACTAAAATATAGATCCCTAATTTTAAAATTTTAAATCTTAATCCTAAACCATACAGACTAAATATTCAACCCATAAAATAGAAAGAATTGTGTTCACTAAAGATTATACAACATGTGTATTGAATAATTTTCTCTTATTTTGATCGACTTTTACGAGTCAAATATAAATACATTGCCATGATAATTTTTGACAGGACATTTTCCTTTGTTCAGGTGGTAAAACTGTGACTGAAAATTTTGAGAATTCTCAAATTCTTGTTAAGAGTAACTTTCAATCATTTTCATGGGGCAACTTAATGTGTTAGGAATTATCTCTTATAGAAGTTAAAGCATATAGAGGCAACTGAATACAAACAACAGAATGGTTGATGTGATCATAAAGGTGTTTTGATGTTATATTCACGTATTTTATCGTTCATGTGATTTGAAACAATCATCGATTTGAAGGTTTGGACCGGAGTTATTTTATTCGATTAATTTTTAATTACAAATTGAATTAAATGATTAAAAATATGGTACGACAGCGGTTTATATCGTAAAATGATTTATTTACTAGAAAATGGAACAGAATTTGATTTTTGAGATGTTATATTAATGTATCCATAAATTCTTTACATTTTGTATATACTAAGAGACATGTGACAACTAATGATGATAACGGGTCGATTTGGGTTAGGTTTTTAGCCCACCCGACCTCGACTTCACACACAATAAAATTTGGCTCCGATCCAAATCGAGTTTAAAAGTATTTTCACTCGGTTCGAATCCGACCCAAAAGTAGAACAAAAAATCTAACTCCAACCCAATTTAACATAGTTTTTAATTATATATATTGTCAAAATAAGAAATTAATAGAATAAAATACTAATTTATTCAATTTAATATCAAAAAATTAAAGTAATTTTTAATTTAATCCAATAATTTTAGTAAATTATATGTTAATTTTTAAACATATTTTTATCAAAAGTTAAACTAAAAATATAAAAGATATTTTTGTAATTATCTATGGTCAGGGTAGATTGACCATAAACTCAAATCCGACTAATTTTAAGAAAAAACTCAACTGAAATCTAAATTGAAAAAAAGAATTGACCCTATTAAATTAAATCGGATCAGAATCTGTAGAATTCAGGTAAAATTGTCATCACAAATGACAACCATGTATTACGTGATGGTATGATCCCTTGGGCAAGGTAACTCCTTGATAACCAATTGGATGAGTTCCTCCTAGGGGTGATAACGAGTCGAGTCGGGCCTGGTCAGGCTCGCTCGGCTCAGAAACAGTGTTATTGAGCTCGGCTCGAAATAATATTATTAGGCTCGGCTCGAAATGGACAATTTTACTATATTTTTTTTTTTATAAAAGATGAGGTTTCGTTAAAAGCCCCTTTCATAACCAACATTGAAACGAAATGTAATGTCGAGAAAGGGGAAAAGAGTGTCAAAAAATTTAGGTTGATCCAAATAATCAAAAAATATTCTTACAATACAAACACATAATCAAAGAAAATACCAAATCAAACAACTAACTAAGGAAAATGCCCAATTTATTTTAGTTAATTTGCTTTTAGTGGAAATTCTCTAATTTATTTTATTGCTTTTCTTTTGCTAAATAGATTTCTTTTAGTGCATATGTAGCATATATATAATTATTCTGAGCTTGTTTACGAGTTTTTCGAGCCGAGCTTAGGTCCACTCGGCTCAACTTGTTAAGGTCTCGAGTCGAGCCCGAGCCTAAGTTGAACTCACTCGAGCGAGCTTTGACCGAGCCGAACCCGAGTAACTCGCGAGCCAGTCAGGCTCATTATCACCCCTAGTTCCTCCTTACCTCGTCCTTCATTGAATTTTCCAAAAAGTAACGAACCGAAGAAAACTACTCTTATAAATTATAATGATAACCACGTTTCGATTCTTTTCTATGAACCGAATCAATCAAAATTAATTTTACTTAGTTTAACCATTGGTATCCAAGCCATGGACCAACCAAATTAAGCCAATTTCGGGCTGTTTCTTGGTTGAATCGCTCGCATTTGCTCCTCTAAAACTGAGTGGTTACTTTTCCAAATAATTCTACATTCAAAGTACAGTGTATATGGTTCTGAAAAGTAAAGCAAAAGGAGGTAACGTGGACAGAAGGTAGACGCCAACCACATTTCATTTGTTTTCTTTTCCAGACAGAACATCGAAGGGCCTAAAGAACATGCGCAGTTGTTTTCTTTTTATTGGAAACATTTTTAGCCACAGAAAGGGCCGTAGCCCCATACCGGCAATTTGGATGGCAAAGGGCAGAGCCGATTCTGCTGGAACATCGATACGCGGGGATGGATGTACATGGCCTCAGAGGAGAGCAATTTGTCACGGGTGATGCCCTCGTCGCAAGTTAGCACACTTGTGGAGTGCGATTGTCACAGTTGTCTACTTGGCGTGAAATCAGACAATTAAATGGTCGCTTTAATATTATTTGTCACATAGTCATTATTCGTTTCTCAAAAGATATGTCTAATAGAATGTACAGTGTCACCGTTTTATATTTTAAGACTTTTTTTTTTGATGTAGATTAATGTCTACGCCTCTTGTCATCCCGATAAATTGTACACTCATTTTAGAAAAAAAAACATTTTTAACTTGACATTAAAATTTTCATAAAATATTAATTTAATGTGTAGAGGAGAAAAATGAAATTCTATGTATTTATTTGAAAAGAAATATTATTTTAGACTTACATTTTTAGATCCGTCAATTGTCGACGTATATATGACACAAACGTCAGCGACCACGCTTGAGCAAAAGCAAGTGTGGAGAGCGCTGGACTATGTGGAACACAGACATAGACTCATAGTGACATAAAATCGAACGAATGGTGGGCGGTGCCATGATACGTGGTCTGGGAAATTTATCTCTACATATTTATGAGAGAAAACTGCGTGGATAATGTCAACCTGGAAGTCTAAGGTGAATCTTTCGGTGCTTGTCTATTTCACTTGTAATGTACAATCATGAAATATATATATATATATATATATATATATATTTTCAATTGTAAAGATTATATTTTATCAATAATAAAAATATTTTACACACACGTACGGCCATTTTTAATCAACCTTTAATTATAATTTGTATGTAGTTAAATATAAATAAAATTTTATGTGGACACAATCAATAAAATGAATAACTAACCGAGAGAAATTTAAATTTCAAGGTCAACACTCGCTTACCCTGAATTACAAGTGAATTCGTCGCTATGTAAAATTGTACAATTAATTCAATAACCGAGTTAACTCAAACTGGAACTACAACTAACTATAAATGTAAAAAAACTACATATGATTTATGATGCAAAGTGAGACTCGAACTATTCAGATTTATTTTAATGAATTATTCTGATGTATAAAATATAGCAACCCTCCCATTTCATAATTCATGCTCATATAATGCATATATAAAATAGATTATCATATGTTAGATAGCCATGGGGAATCTATCATTTAGATTACGCATCTCAATTCTTTTTTTCAAATAAAAATACCTAATCTGAATGCATATAATAATAATCTTGAATTGAAGCATAAATAAACAAAATGGGCATGAAATTTTCATATTTAATGGTTTAGTTGATAGACAAATTGTTCAGGAATCCATATAGAAAGGCTTAAGAGTGTGACTCGGGGAACCCAGAAAGACATGTGGCCATGTCTACGCCTTCCAAGTTTGTACATGCTGCATGTTGATTATGTCGAATATCGAATCTGTAAAAGCAGAAACTGTTCATCTATTTTTGTTATATGGCAATACCGAACGAGCACGTTCCGGTCAGTTCAATGATCGACGGTCGTGACGAAATTTGATAAAAAGGTTTAGAAGATAAATCTTTTTTAAAATTTAAAGGTTTAAAATAAAATTTTAAGGGTTTAATTAAAATATTTTTCGAGAAAAATAATGTATGATTGATGTAATGAAATCATACATGAAAAGACAATGAAACGTGCATCGTTAGAAAATTTTTCTAACCTAAATGCAGAAAAAATACTACGTTTCAATGTCGATATAGAAACATAAATTTAGGAAAACAATAACACACTAGAACATTACATCGAAAACTACCAAAACCCCGAAGCACAGCTCAAGTATCTACTACGAAGAACTTAGCTATTCTCAAATTTAATAAGATCAACCGCATGAAAATCCTTTTTTTACAAAAGAATTAGCTAGAACTTTTAAATTTTTTTTTATAATTTTAAGAGATTTAGTAAGAACTTTTAAAAATCATAAGAGAAAATTTAATTAAAAATTTAATTTAAAATTTAATGTGAATTTTTTAAATTTTCAGAAGACAAATTAAATTATTTAAAATTTTAAAGGCCAAAATTTAAATTTATCAAAATTTTTAAAAGTTATGACCCCTATATCCCCACCAGCTTCTGCCTTTAGTGGGATTGGTCTCAGAACGAGGGACTAAAATTTTTGAGGGAGTCATGGCTCCTTAGGTCCTCACCAGCTTCTGCCCTTAGTTAGTGGAGATAAAGGAAAAGAAATTTTTTAATCTAACGATTTAAATAAAAATTAATCTCATTGAACCAGATGGATCAACCTACTTTTTAACTTTTAAAAGAATTATAATTTAACTCTTATCGTTTCATCAATGAAATGTAGGGTTGTACAACTCGTTCGATAAAATCGAACTGAATTCAAAATCCGAAAAAATAGATATAAAACTTTGGTTATTTGAATTGAAAAATTTTAATTTTCAGTACAAGTGTTTTAAAATATTATCCCGGTTCATAGTTTTGATCAAAATCGGTAAATCGACCCGACTGGTTATTTACAATATTTTGCAATTTTTATGCATCAAAATATATAGTCCATTGATTTTGATGTTCTTCTGATTCTTTGAAGACTTTTTGGTTTTAAGTTTAATTACTAGGAAGTGTGAACTCTTAATTTTTTATTTTTTTAGTATTTTTTATACTTTATCGTGTCACGGGGCTAGACCTCTGAAACAGCCCGACGTGCGGCCTTAGTCGAGTCCTTAAGACAAACGACTAAGTAAGCCTAAATCCTCGATCTGGAAGATCGAATACTTTCAATGCACACAAACACAAGATCGTTCCAAGAGGAACCGAACAAAAGAGAAAGGCAACAAGAACAAGAGAAAGAACGCTCAAGAACGCGAAGAACACTACAAAGTGTTTTTAGAGTAAATGCCAAGCGTATTACTCAAATGAAGGATGAATGCAAGTGAGGTGGGGAGGCCTCTATTTATAGTTGAATCCCCATACAATGAACGGACGAGATCGAATCACACTAACGGCTCAGATCGAAAGCCACCTACCAAATCTACACTAACTAAGGAAACTCTATCACTATGAAATTCTTTCATTAAGTTTGTGTTTACATTGAGAGATATTCTTATCCCTTGGAATATTCCCTGGTAAGATGTCATCTATTAATTTACCAGGCTCAATGTATTTGGGCTTTCTTTCAGTCTCCAACGATCAGACCAAGTCAGGTGGTCTTCTTGGCAAGCCTAGAATCTCTTGGGTTGCTTGTTGCGCATCTGTCTCGGACCCAATTGTGCGGGCCGTGACAATCGCAATTGAATAATTATTAAATTTATGATGTTATTAAATTTGACATTTTAATAAAAGAAGTAAATAATCATTATTCAAATCGAACTGAATATTTCAGTTGATCAATCTACTGATTATCTAACTTAATTTGAAATCAAAAATTCAATAACTCAAATTTAACCATTAACCAAAAAAATTTACTAAATTATTAATCGAACTAGATTTTGTACACCCCAAATAAAAATGTTAAAAATCATGGCAGGTTAGTGGATATTGATATTGGCATTTGCCAATGCCCAAATGTGGAGTTCCTTTGATGGGCCTGATAATGGGTTTCGATATAACGACATGATAAAATGCTGGTTTCTTCCCAAAATTAGACTTTTATTAATAAAAAAAAATATCACTGCTTCTTTATTTTTATTTTTGATAAATTTATTTTTCATTCCTTTCAGAAAGTAGATAAGACTGCTACCATGAAAGACATACATTATCCAGGGGTTATATCAACTCCCAAGCTGTACACAAATTCAAATTTACAGCATCTAATCTGTCTATACATTTACCATGTAGCCTAGTCTGAACAATTTGTTGTACATTATGAATTAAATCATAATCTTGCCTTGACACTTTACGAAAAAGAAAAGCATTCATTTCCATCCAAATAGTATGTATGCATATATGCACTCCATGCTAAACGTAAAATGGCCACAATCAAGATTTTATCTTTCAAATTTTGAACCGCCAAAGCTAGCTCAGTATCCCAACCTTGCACCCTCCTGTATATCCTACATAACTCCAAAACTCCTACCCACACTTTTTTGGAGAAAGAGCACTAAAAAATATGATTTATGGTCTCACCATTTTGACCACATACACTCCTATGCGTATCGATACGTTCAACTAAGAAAAGCTCAACGGCTAGCTCTGAAGAATGGCGTACCGATACGGCTACCCGCGTATCGATACGGACAACACCGTAACTGTATTTATTGTGGGAAATAAATGCCCCAACGGCTCCAATTCAATTCCAACGGTCACCAACGGCTATAAACTCAAATGGGAGTATAAAAGGGACCTCCAAGCATCTATAGAAGACTAATGCTTCAATTGCCAACAACATTATGATCAAAATCAAGTCTTAGTGCTTAAATTGTCATTCTTTGTATAGACTACACTTGTGAGCTAAATTTGTCAATGTATGCTCAAGTGTATTAGGATTTGGGTGAGAGCTTAAGAGTGCAAACACATACCTTGTATAGGGATTTCTAGTTTGCTAAGTTTTTCTCTTTGTACAAGAATGTTCCCAAAGCTCGAGTTGTGAGCTTTGGATGCTAGATTCGGGTTTAAGTGTAGGTTGTAATGGTTGCCTCCTTAGCCTAGAAAAGGGGAAGAAATTCTTAGTGAATTTGTTGAAATCCTTAGTAGGAAGCTAAGGTAGTGGATGTAGAGCTTGTTAGAAGCTTGAACCACTATAAATCCTTTGTCTATTTGTTTATCTTGTACTTCCACCAAATACACCCAAAAATCAGCCTTCTCCACACTTGGCAAGCATTCGATTGTGTGTTCATCGAGCTTAACAATTGGTATCAGAGCAAGGCTTAATTCGAGAGGACTTACATCCTATTAAGGCGATCCAAGCAAGCTTGACCAATAAACAATCAACCGCGAGATGGCGCAATCCATTGATCGGCCACCATTCTTTGACGGGACCAACTATGCTTATTGGAAGACCCGAATGATGTTCTTCATCAAGGTCAAAGATTACAAGCTTTGGGACGCTATTGAAGATAGTCCATACGTACCAAAAAGATGTAAGGCATAATGGAATGCAAATGATCACAAGAAGATGGAGCAAAATTGCAAGGCTTTGCACATTCTCTTTTGTGCTTTTAGCCCGATATCTACGTAAAAATATCTTCTTGTAAGAGTGCCAAGGAAGTTTGGGACAAGCTTGAAGTCACATATAAGGGAACAAACAAAGTGAAGGAGACCAAGATGGCCTCCTCAATATAGAGTATAAGAACTTCAAGATGGATCTGGAAGAAGACATCGAGAAGATGTTCGATCGTTTCTCCACCATAGTGAATGGACTCAAAGGCTATGAAGAAGTCATTCTAGAAGAAAAGCTTGTCCAAAAACTTATCTACTCCCTTCCCGAGTCATGGGACTCAAAGAAGACCGCCATCATCGAGGCCAAGAATCTCAAGACCTTGAAGCTTGATGAACTCATGGGGTCTCTTCTCACTCATCAAATAATGAAGAAGGACAATGAAGAGGAGAATAAGAAGGAAGAGATAACAAAAATGGGGATGAAGGAAATCAAAAAGCTAGGCATCAATATGAATGTCGTAGCCCTCAAATCCTCCCAATGCCATCATGATGATTCAAGTGAGGAGGAAGAAGAAGATGAAAAGATGACCTATCTCTTCATGAAATTTGCTCGATTCATGAAGAAAGAAATGAAAGAATCTAAGCATGAATCGAGGAAAAAGAGGGCAAGTTCTTCAAGCCATAAGAAGAAGGCACATTTGGCTACTTGGAGTGGTGAAGACTCCACCGACAATGAACAAGTCAACCTTTGTCTCATGGCCATCCAAGAAGATTCAAGGGTAACTTTTAATTCATCTACTTCAAGTTTATATTCTTTTGATGAATTACAAGAAGTCTATGATGATTTGCTTTTGGAATTTAAAGCTTCATTTTCTAAAAACAAGGAATTGCTTTCAAAATTGAAAAAGGAAAATGATTTGCTTTCTAAAACAAATCTTGAGTTTGAAGCAAAAATCAAAGATTTTGATCTTAAAGTCTCAAATTTACAAAATTTGCTTCAAACAATGGAAAAAGATCATCAAAAGGAAATTAATGATCTTAAGAAAGAAAAAGATTTGATTTCCAAGGAATTACAAAAGAAAAATGATTTTGAAAATTCAAACTTTTATGTTAGACAATCTAGTGCCCCTAGATTTATTAAAAGAAAATGTTTTAGAAGTATTTGGGTCCCAAAAGGATTAATTACTTCAACCAAAAAGGATGAAATTGAAAAATGGTTTCCTAAGGGGACTAAACCTTGTGCCACTAATGTCTATGGATCTAAAGCAATTTGGATACCAAAAATTATTTGATTGTCTTATGTTAGGTGTGATGGAGAATGTTCAACAAAGTACAACATTAAGGGGGAGCTCCATACACACAAAGAAAGCACTTGAAGAAGGAAGGCTTCACATCTTCCCTTGAGTTCAAGTGTGGCAAAATTAGTTGAATTTCTTTTTATTTTGATTTATTTCTTTTTATTCAACTAATTTATCATAATTGTTAGACTAACACTTATTGATGCTTGAGTAAGGGGGAGCCAATTTTAAAACCAAAATTCTTATTTTTGTCAAAATTTGTAAACCTCCTTTCTTATCTTATACTTAAAGTCACACAAATTCTTTTTGATATAACAAAAAGGGGGAGAAAATGGTTTGAAAAATTGATTTTTTTCAAGTGAATAAGGGAGAGCTTTAACTATATTTCGATTTTTTCAAGTGAATAAGGGGGAGTTTTTAACTATATTTCAATTTTAAAATCTCTTATTCAAGTTTTTAAATACTAAGGGGGATGTAGACACTAATTTTGTCCGGGTTAAATTAATTGTTTGAAATAAAATAAATCCACATTACCCTTTTTTAAATACCCAAAAACCTTACCTTATACCCTAAGCCCAAAATTTCACGGCCCATTATATAATTTTATATAGTAAAAAATATATACAAAAAGATAATAAAAATCCCAACTCCTTACTCACCAAGGCTTGATTCTCATTAGATGAATCAATGCCTCATTCCTATTGGTTAAAAAAACTACTTGGTGACCAATGTCTTAATTTTCATTGGTTCTTATTTTAAGGGGATAAACCAAAAATATCCTTCATCGCATATATAAAAATATATATTTCTATCCTAAAGAAAAACCTAACCTAATTTTCCCTGCATTTCGGCAACCCCCAAGGCGTTCTTTCCATTTTGAAAATCCAAAACTCCCTATGCCGTTTTCTTCCCTTTTTTAGGACCATTCGATTCTCTTATCCACTATAATTTTTCCTAATCGAAATCATTTTCTACCATTATTAAATCCTTGAATCGAACTTCTCAACCCCAACAATAACATGTGGAATTTGGTTGATCGAGCATAAATATTTGGGTTTTGGGTACATTCTTCCCTTTTCTTTTTATTTATGTATAATCCTTTTTATAGTTCAATGAAAATGTGGATGATTTTATTGGTACCCTTTGTTGTTTATTTTAGTCTCTTTTTACGTGTTTTATTTTATTTTTTTCTTGTGATATGTATGTTATTTTACTTGTTGAATGTTGTTTAATTTATTATTAACTTGTTTACTTTATATTCATGATTTCATATTATCCATTTTATAATATATTTTTGTGTATATAGTATATAATATATAATTAAGGTATATTTTCTTAAAAGCATATACATGTGGTTTTTCATTTGGGTTTAGTTTAGAAGTTTGGGCCTCTTGGTTTTTTGGGCTTTGGGTTGTTAAGTTAGCTTTAGATTAGTTTAGGAATTAATTTAATTAATTTAGTCCATGTGCTCGTCTAATAGGGGCACAACCCTTAAACTAATTAAGTTAATTCTAGGATTAGTTTTAGAGGAGTAGTTAGTCTTAAGGTTTGAATTAGTTTAGTGAATTTAAATTTGACTTTGGCTTATTGGAGTAAATGTTAAATTCATTAAAATTGGTTGAACGCCTCTTAATTATCTTTTAAGATAAATTTGACATGGAAATTAGACTAACATTTTAATTTAAAGCTATGATTAATTAATTTGGCTTATTTTAAATAGTATTCTTGGCTTATTGGAATACTAGTTTAAAATTAATCGAATTAATTATCATATCACAAGATAACTCATAATTTATTAGGGTTCTCTAGCCTTTTAGGATTAATTAATTTATGGTTAATACTAGAAGCACCTAATTAGTAACTAGATCACTAATTAAATTTCCATAATTTGGGCCTTTTAGGTTAGGACTTTTAGTGGGCCTTTGTGTGTTTAATTTTCAAGTCTTTATTTGACATTCATTTTATTTGTTATCATTTGGCCCATTTGATTTGCATGTTAATTAATTTAAATCATAAAAGGGATGTATTCATTAATTCCGATATTTGTGTCGCAACAGTTTGAGCTTAAAGGATGTTGACCAAATATTTGAATTAATCCTTACCGACTCAAGGTAAAATTAAAACTTAACCAAATCATTACATCATATTTTAAAATGCTTGCATCATGTATAAAGGTGACGTGCGGGATTCGAACCATAAATTAACACGGCAGTCAGGCTTATTCAATGTCGGTTTAATCTATGGTTCGATGTATCGTCAATCTTATTAATTAAATGTCCAATTAATTTGAATTCACCAGTTTGATAAAGCCCGTTCAATTAAGGTTAATTTTCAATTAAGGTCACCGAATTAAATTCCTTTCAAATTCTAACAATTTCCTTTGATTAAAACCAATAAATATTTTAGATTTTTGGGCGTGATGGGGGTGTTAATCCTTCCCCACACGTAACCCATTCTCAAACCCTTTCAAAAATGAATCTCTGGTTTTGTGGTGTCCGATCTACCTTATCCAAGTGGCCGGTGGCGACTCCCAGTTTTCAATCAGTTTTCCAAAAAAAAAAGAATTTTCAAAAAAATCCCTTTAAACCAAGATTACAAGGAAATGGTTTTGGGGGATAACCCGTAGCGCTAAACATATAACTTTTCAAAGGGGATTTTTTCAAAAAAACATCGCTACATGAGAAATCACAAACAATTTTTCAAGTTGGTTTTATTATATCAAAAATGGGGAGATTGTTGAGATATATGTTTTGATATAGTAATTGAAAATTGATTTGAACTAATTTGAAAAAAATTCAAAAATGTTCTTAAGTCCAAACAACTTGAAAATATGTTTAAGGGTTTTTACAAGGCTTTGGAATGATTTAAAATGTATTTTAAGTAGCCAAACTTGCGTTTTCAAAGTCACCGTACCGATACGGTGTATACCGTATCGATACACTTTAGGGTTTTAGCTACAGGAAAATTTTAGTAGCCAAAACTCGTACCGATACGGCTTGGTTGTACCGATACGGAGTAGGACCGTACCGATACGCTATGAAGCGTATCAATACCCTTTGTTTTATCCAAGCGGCTCTTTCAACTACCCCCAACGGCCATTTCCCAACGGCTATTTAAATTGCAGGACCGTACCGATACACTCCTATGCGTATCGATACGTTCAACTAAGAAAAGCTCAACGGCTAGCTCTGAAGAATGGCGTACCGATACGGCTACCCGCGTATCGATACGGACAACACCGTAACTGTATTTATTGTGGGAAATAAATGCCCCAACGGCTCCAATTCAATTCCAACGGTCACCAACGGCTATAAACTCAAATGGGAGTATAAAAGGGACCTCCAAGCATCTATAGAAGACTAATGCTTCAATTGCCAACAACATTATGATCAAAATCAAGTCTTAGTGCTTAAATTGTCATTCTTTGTATAGACTACACTTGTAAGCTAAATTTGTCAATGTATGCTCAAGTGTATTAGGATTTGAGTGAGAGAATAAGAGTGCAAACACATACCTTGTAGAGGGATTTCTAGTTTGCTAAGTTTTTCTCTTTGTACAAGAATGTTCCCAAAGCTCGGATTGTGAGCTTTGGATGCTAGATTCGGGTTTGAGTCTAGGTTGTAATGGTTGCCTCCTTAGCCTAGAAAAGGGGAAGAAATTCTTAGTTGAAATCTTAGTGAAGCTAAGGTAGTGGATGTAGAGCTTGTTAGAAGCTTGAACCACTATAAATCCTTTGTCTATTTGTTTATCTTGTACTTCCACCAAATACACCCAAAAATCAGCCTTCTCCACACTTGGCAAGCATTCGATTGTGTGTTCATCGAGCTTAACAATTGGTATCAGAGCAAGGCTTAATTCGAGAGGACTTACATCCTATTAAGGCGATCCAAGCAAGCTTGACCAATAAACAATCAACCGCGAGATGGCGCAATCCATTGATCGGCCACCATTCTTTGACGGGACCAACTATGCTTATTGGAAGACCCGAATGATGTTCTTCATCAAGGTCAAAGATTACAAGCTTTGGGACGCTATTGAAGATAGTCCATACGTACCAAAAAGATGTAAGGCATAATGGAATGCAAATGATCACAAGAAGATGGAGCAAAATTGCAAGGCTTTGCACATTCTCTTTTGTGCTTTTAGCCCGGATATCTACGTAAAAATATCTTCTTGTAAGAGTGCCAAGGAAGTTTGGGACAAGCTTGAAGTCACATATAAGGGAACAAACAAAGTGAAGGAGACCAAGATGGCCTCCTCAATATAGAGTATAAGAACTTCAAGATGGATCTGGAAGAAGACATCGAGAAGATGTTCGATCGTTTCTCCACCATAGTGAATGGACTCAAAGGCTATGAAGAAGTCATTCTAGAAGAAAAGCTTGTCCAAAAACTTATCTACTCCCTTCCCGAGTCATGGGACTCAAAGAAGACCGCCATCATCGAGGCCAAGAATCTCAAGACCTTGAAGCTTGATGAACTCATGGGGTCTCTTCTCACTCATCAAATAATGAAGAAGGACAATGAAGAGGAGAATAAGAAGGAAGAGATAACAAAAATGGGGATGAAGGAAATCAAAAAGCTAGGCATCAATATGAATGTCGTCGAGCCTCAAATCCTCCCAATGCCATCATGATGATTCAAGTGAGGAGGAAGAAGAAGATGAAAAGATGACCTATCTCTTCATGAAATTTGCTCGATTCATGAAGAAAGAAATGAAAGAATCTAAGCATGAATCGAGGAAAAAGAGGGCAAGTTCTTCAAGCCATAAGAAGAAGGCACATTTGGCTACTTGGAGTGGTGAAGACTCCACCGACAATGAACAAGTCAACCTTTGTCTCATGGCCATCCAAGAAGATTCAAGGGTAACTTTTAATTCATCTACTTCAAGTTTATATTCTTTTGATGAATTACAAGAAGTCTATGATGATTTGCTTTTGAATTTAAAGCTTCATTTTCTAAAAACAAGGAATTGCTTTCAAAATTGAAAAAGGAAAATGATTTGCTTTCTAAAACAAATCTTGAGTTTGAAGCAAAAATCAAAGATTTTGATCTTAAAGTCTCAAATTTACAAAATTTGCTTCAAACAATGGAAAAAGATCATCAAAAGGAAATTAATGATCTTAAGAAAGAAAAAGATTTGATTTCCAAGGAATTACAAAAGAAAAATGATTTTGAAAATTCAAACTTTTATGTTAGACAATCTAGTGCCCCTAGATTTATTAAAAGAAAATGTTTTAGAAGTATTTGGGTCCCAAAAGGATTAATTACTTCAACCAAAAAAGGATGAAATTGAAAAATGGTTTCCTAAGGGGACTAAACCTTGTGCCACTAATGTCTATGGATCTAAAGCAATTTGGATACCAAAAATTATTTGATTGTCTTATGTTAGGTGTGATGGAGAATGTTCAACAAAGTACAACATTAAGGGGAGCTCCATACACACAAAGAAAGCACTTGAAGAAGGAAGGCTTCACATCTTCCCTTGAGTTCAAGTGTGGCAAAATTAGTTGAATTTCTTTTTATTTTGATTTATTTCTTTTTATTCAACTAATTTATCATAATTGTTAGACTAACACTTATTGATGCTTGAGTAAGGGGGAGCCAATTTTAAAACCAAAATTCTTATTTTTGTCAAAATTTGTAAACCTCCTTTCTTATCTTATACTTAAAGTCACACAAATTCTTTTGATATAACAAAAAAGGGGAGAAAATGGTTTGAAAAATTGATTTTTTCAAGTGAATAAGGGAGAGCTTTAACTATATTTCGATTTTTCAAGTGAATAAGGGGAGTTTTTAACTATATTTCAATTTTAAAATCTCTTATTCAAGTTTTTAAATACTAAGGGGGATGTAGACACTAATTTTGTCCGGGTTAAATTAATTGTTTGAAATAAAATAAATCCACATTACCCTTTTTTAAATACCCAAAAACCTTACCTTATACCCTAAGCCCAAAATTTCACGGCCCATTATATAATTTTATATAGTAAAAAATATATACAAAAAGATAATAAAAATCCCAACTCCTTACTCACCAAGGCTTGATTCTCATTAGATGAATCAATGCCTCATTCCTATTGGTTAAAAAAACTACTTGGTGACCAATGTCTTAATTTTCATTGGTTCTTATTTTAAGGGGATAAACCAAAAATATCCTTCATCGCATATATAAAAATATATATTTCTATCCTAAAGAAAAACCTAACCTAATTTTCCCTGCATTTCGGCAACCCCCAAGGCGTTCTTTCCATTTTGAAAATCCAAAACTCCCTATGCCGTTTTCTTCCCTTTTTAGGACCATTCGATTCTCTTATCCACTATAATTTTTCCTAATCAAATCATTTTCTACCATTATTAAATCCTTGAATCGAACTTCTCAACCCCAACAATAACATGTGGAATTTGGTTGATCGAGCATAAATATTTGGGTTTTGGGTACATTCTTCCCTTTTCTTTTATTTATGTATAATCCTTTTTATAGTTCAATGAAAATGTGGATGATTTTATTGGTACCCTTTGTTGTTTATTTTAGTCTCTTTTTACGTGTTTTATTTTATTTTTTTCTGTGATATGTATGTTATTTTACTTGTTGAATGTTGTTTAATTTATTATTAACTTGTTTACTTTATATTCATGATTTCATATTATCCATTTTATAATATATTTTTGTGTATATAGTATATAATATATAATTAAGGTATATTTTCTTAAAAGCATATACATGTGGTTTTTCATTTGGGTTTAGTTTAGAAGTTTGGGCCTCTTGGTTTTTTGGGCTTTGGGTTGTTAAGTTAGCTTTAGATTAGTTTAGGAATTAATTTAATTAATTTAGTCCATGTGCTCGTCTAATAGGGGCACAACCCTTAAACTAATTAAGTTAATTCTAGGATTAGTTTTAGAGAGTAGTTAGTCTTAAGGTTTGAATTAGTTTAGTGAATTTAAATTTGACTTTGGCTTATTGGAGTAAATGTTAAATTCATTAAAATTGGTTGAACGCCTCTTAATTATCTTTTAAGATAAATTTGACATGGAAATTAGACTAACATTTTAATTTAAAGCTATGATTAATTAATTTGGCTTATTTTAAATAGTATTCTTGGCTTATTGGAATACTAGTTTAAAATTAATCGAATTAATTATCATATCACAAGATAACTCATAATTTATTAGGGTTCTCTAGCCTTTTAGGATTAATTAATTTATGGTTAATACTAGAAGCACCTAATTAGTAACTAGATCACTAATTAAATTTCCATAATTTGGGCCTTTTAGGTTAGGACTTTTAGTGGGCCTTTGTGTGTTTAATTTTCAAGTCTTTATTTGACATTCATTTTATTTGTTATCATTTGGCCCATTTGATTTGCATGTTAATTAATTTAAATCATAAAAGGGATGTATTCATTAATTCCGATATTTGTGTCGCAACAGTCCGAGCTTAAAGGATGTTGACCAAATATTTGAATTAATCCTTACCGACTCAAGGTAAAATTAAAACTTAACCAAATCATTACATCATATTTTAAAATGCTTGCATCATGTATAAAGGTGACGTGCGGGATTCGAACCATAAATTAACACGGCAGTCAGGCTTATTCAATGTCGGTTTAATCTATGGTTCGATGTATCGTCAATCTTATTAATTAAATGTCCAATTAATTTGAATTCACCAGTTTGATAAAGCCCGTTCAATTAAGGTTAATTTTCAATTAAGGTCACCGAATTAAATTCCTTTCAAATTCTAACAATTTCCTTTGATTAAAACCAATAAATATTTTAGATTTTTGGGCGTGATGGGGGTGTTAATCCTTCCCCACACGTAACCCATTCTCAAACCCTTTCAAAAATGAATCTCTGGTTTTGTGGTGTCCGATCTACCTTATCCAAGTGGCCGGTGGCGACTCCCAGTTTTCAATCAGTTTTCCAAAAAAAAAAGAATTTTCAAAAAAATCCCTTTAAACCAAGATTACAAGGAAATGGTTTTGGGGGATAACCCGTAGCGCTAAACATATAACTTTTCAAAGGGGATTTTTTCAAAAAAACATCGCTACATGAGAAATCACAAACAATTTTTCAAGTTGGTTTTATTATATCAAAAATGGGGAGATTGTTGAGATATATGTTTTGATATAGTAATTGAAAATTGATTTGAACTAATTTGAAAAGAATTCAAAAATGTTCTTAAGTCCAAACAACTTGAAAATATGTTTAAGGGTTTTTACAAGGCTTTGGAATGATTTAAAATGTATTTTAAGTAGCCAAACTTGCGTATTCAAAGTCACCGTACCGATACAGTGTACCGTATCGATACACTTTAGGGTTTCAGCTACAGGAAAATTTCAGTAGCCAAAACTCGTACCGATACGGCTTGGTTGTACCGATACGGAGTAAGGCCGTACCGATACGCTATGAAGCGTATCGATACCCTTTGTTTTATCCCAGCGGCTCTTTCAACTACCCCCAATAGCCTTCAACGGTTATTTTCCCAACGGTTATTTAAATTGCAGGACCATACCGATACGCTCCTACGCGTATCTATACGTTCAACTAAGAAGAGCTCAACGGCTAGTTCTGAAGAAGGGCGTACCGATACGGCTACCTGCGTATCGATACAGACAACACTAGAACTGTATTTATTGCGGGAAATAAATGCCCCAACGGCTCCAATTCAATCCCAACGGTCACCAACGGCTATGAACTCAATTGGGAGTATAAAAAGGACCTCCAAGCATCTATGGAAGACTAATGCTTCAATTGTCAACAATTTTATGATCAAAATCAAGCCTTAGTGCTTAAATTGTCATTCTTTGTATAGACTACACTTGTAAGCTAAATTTGTCAATGTATGCTCAAGTGTATTAGGATTTGAGTGAGAGAATAAGAGTGCAAACACATACCTTGTAGAGGGATTTCTAGTTTGCTAAGTTTTTCTCTTTGTACAAGAGTGTTCCCAAAGCTCGGATTGTGAGCTTTGGATGCTAGATTCGGGTTTGAGTCTAGGTTGTAACGGTTGCCTCCTTAGCCTAGAAAAGGGGAAGAAATTCTTAGTGAATTCTTAGTGAAGCTAAGGTAGTGGATGTAGAGCTTGTTAGAAGCTTGAACCACTATAAATCCTTTGTCTATTTGTCTATCTTGTGCTTCCACCAAATACACCAAAAAATCAGCCTTCTCCACACTTGGCAAGCATTCGGTTGTGTGGTCATCGAGCTCAACAGTAACTTATCGAGAATTGACATCCAAGTTATAATTGCATGTTTGGGTATATGCAATGGAAACCACACTAGCTTGTGCCAGCTCACCCTTGGCTTAGTCCCTCTAGTTTCTTCCCGTATCTTCCTCGTAGTGAGAACATTCCAATTTGAACCAACATTCAAAATGGTTGCAGCTTCAATTCTCAATTTTAGAAGCTTAGCAAAGATCCAGCTATGTTGGGGCCTAATCTCCATATTCCAGAAATCCTCCCCCTAATTACATATTCCCTTATCCAAGCAACCCATAAAGAACCTTCGCCAGCAAGTATGCTCTTTATGAGCTACATAAGACATGCTTTGTTCCAACATTCATTGTCTCTCAACCCTAAACCCGTTTCAGATTTGAGAGAACAGATCTACTTCCACCTCACACGAGCACCACAGCCTGAAATGCATCCCCTTTCCACAAGAATCGAAAACACAGTTGCTCAATTCTTTTAGCCACACCCTTTGAAAGGATGAGCTGACTACTCTAATAGTTAACAATACTATAGATGACTGCTCTAATTAGCTGAACTTTGCCACCATAGCTGAGTTTCCTTGAAGACCACTGACCCAATTTGCTCTCAATCTTTGCTATGAGCGGTATACAATCCTTGGCCGTGAGCTTTCGAGTGACCAGAGGTACACCGAGATAGCGCACAAGAAATGATCCAAACTAAAAACCAGTACTCTCCTTAATTTCATCAATACAAGCAACTTGAACCCCTGCATGGAATAATTCAGTCTTCGAGGCATTTAATTTCAGGCCAACCATGTTATAGAACACCTCCAACGGTGTCTTTACATCCATCACCAACTTCAAAGTACCCTTACAGAAGATTAAAATATCATCAGCAAAACTCAAATGAGTCAGACCAATTCTTTTTGCACTTGGGATGGTATTGAAAAACACTCTTCTCAGCTCTCAAATTCAACAGAGAAGATAAAACATTCATCACAAATACAAAAAGGTAGGGAGACAGAGGATCTCCCTACTTTACTCCCCGTTTTCCCTTGAAAAAACCCATAAGGCTTCCATTAAAAGATAAGGAAAACCTGGCACCAGTAACACAAGCATGTATCCACTTTCTGAACACATGAGGTAACCCCATAGCTTCCAACACAGTCATCAAAAACCCCAATCAATGGAGTCAAATGCTTTCTGCAGGTCCACCTTTAAGACACATCTCGGGAAAATAGAGCTTCTCGCATATCCTCTAACCAGCTCCTGGGCAAGCAGTGTATTGTCTGAAATAGATCTGCCTTTTATGAAAGCTGATTGGTTTAAAGCCGCCAACATAGGAAACAAATTAGCTAATCGTTCAACCAGAATCTTCGTTATGGTTTTATACATCACATTGCAACAGAAAAAAATTATTTTAATTTAAAAAAAAATTAATAAATTTAATTATTATTATTTACATATTCTTTTAATTTGAACCTATTTTTAATTAAAAAATATTATTAAATTATTTTAAAATTTTAATTAGAAATAAGACAAAATTATTAAATTATTTTGATCAGAGGAAAAAATATTAAATTATTTATGGCGTGGGTAAAAGTTATTAAATTATTTTAATTAAAAGTAAGGCCGAAGATATGTAAACAATGCGGGTTAAATTTATTAAAATTTTTAAATTTTATTAAATTGATTGGATGTGCAAACTTGGAAGACTAACTATGTTATTAAATAATTTTTTAACTACAACGTAACCCATTAACAATAGTAAACAACTCAATGATATTTTTAGCAAAATTTAAAGTTTAATGTCAATTGTATAATATTTGAAAGCTTAATAGCTATTTGGTTTTATTTAGAATAGTTTAGTGAACATTTGTATACTTTATTGATGCTTATCTTAAAGAATTATGTATATGTAATATATATGGGTTAATTTATTAACCAATTTAATTCCGATCCGATTTTTAGGGTAATCTGAATTGTTTTTAGAGTAAAAATTTGTTTATGATTTGACAAGTATTTTTTATTCAGTAGGATAGGAAGTTATTTGAAAAAATATATAGAAGATTACAATTAATTATCTACTTTTATTCGACATTATAGTAATTATTATTAAATATTTATAAAAAATTGTACTATTATCTCTGATAGGGTCAAATAAGATATTTTATCTTAAAATCGAACCTGACATAATCTTACTCAAATTTATTTTAAAAATTGACTCGAAACGAATTTGTAAAAAAGCAAAAACTGACTCGATCATATTAGTTTAAAACCTACTGAGCCTGGCTCAAATGATCATCCTAATCAATATCATACTTTTTTTAATTTATCAATTTAAATTTGTTCATGTAATATATGCGTGTGTCAAAATATAAATTTTAATATACAACTCTTTATTTTAAAAATTAAACTAACATACAAGTCTAAATTGTAAGCGGCTTAGTGTCACTTAGGCGAGTCTCGAGTGCGAGGTCTTATGTATGCAAAAAATCATTGTTACGAGACTCACCTTCTAGAATCAGGTATGTGATACGGATCGGTTCGGATTAGTCGGCCAAAATATTGAGTATTGAGAATTGAGAGGCAAAAGGAAAAGGGTTAATTGGAATGTTTTCAAGTTTGGGAAAATGGGATCAATTTAAAATATGGACAAAAAGTGTAGGGATGTATGGTAAATTAATCCCTATACATATTTGACATGGAATCTAACCGTTAAGGAAGTTAAAAGGGAAAACACAAATACTTCTGGCTTCATCTTCTCCCTCCCTCCAAAACACCTTTTCTCATTACCTTCTGTTTTCATGCAAAACCAAAATATACATTTCCTCTCTCTTTTCTCTCCTCCTCGTCTCTCTACGACACAGAAAATTTCCATTAATAAAAACAAACACATTCAAAGCTTTCATCTTCCTCTATGATGTAGCCATAAGAGGGAGAAAAAAAAAACAGAGCAACTGATTCTGTTTTTCCATCCATTTTTTCGGGTCTTTGTTTTCTCTCAAATGCAACCCAAAAATAGGGTACCTAATAGCGGCCAAAGCAGCACCCCTTCACCTCCGGCGTCACCACCCAAGTACCGCCACTGTAGGAAGTCGGGTAGGTTCAGCCCGTTCCAACCGGGGCGGACCTTACCCCATCGTCTCTCTTGGTTACTTCTCTATGTTCTTCTTCGTCGGCAACGGATTTTCCTCTTTGCTCCTCTCATTTATATCTCCGGGATGCTTCTTTACATGGGCGCCGCTTCCGTTGATGTCGCTCCTGTTGTTAGACACCGGCACTCACCCGGCTCCGTTTACCGGAGTCCCCAGGTTTACGAGAAACTTAAAGTTTATATGAATGTCGACAATTCCACTGCTGACGCGGTGAGTCTATGGTTTCTGATTCCCCCCCCCCCTTTTAAGATAAATTATTGGATTTTATATGGTTTTCTGAGCTAGGTTGGTTTTGTCTGTTGAATCATTCCTAATTTTTGAGCTTTTTGTATGATTTATTTTTCCTTCTGGGTTTGATCTTGATAGAATTTTGAGTAAGTTGGACAATGTAGTTAGTTGCATTTAGAAATGAATAGGTTTCTTTTTCTTTTATCCAAATTCAAGGGGGGGGGGGGGAACCCACAATGTTTAATCAAGGAATGAACTTTGCATTTAAAAAAGAAATTTCTTATCACTATTGTGCTCCCATGAGAGCAGAATTTTATATCACTGGGTGCGAATTGTTAGAGATTTATATTAGAAATTTATGGGGTAAATTTAGAAAATCGATAAAAAAATACAAAGAAAATATATAACTACATAAATTATATGGGAGTTTGAAATTTTCAAGGGTGCTACTGCTCAGCACCCCTTTGTCCGTCCTGCCTTGTTGTAAATGCTTCATTTCTAGCTGTGACAATCCTTTTGATCTAATATTGGCCTAAAAGACATGGAAAAATGCAGTTTAAATTGGTTTTGGAAATTCACTTCTGATGCTGATCCATGGTTTATGATTATATCTGCTCTAAACTTATTGGCTTTGTTGTAGATTTCAACTGTTTGGAAAAATTCCTATAGAGGGGGGCAGTGGAGACCTTGTGTAAATAAGTCTTCTGAAGGTATTAATTTATTCTCTTTATTTTATCCTAAGCAGTTCATGGTAACATTTCTGTTATACCGGAGATATGCCGGTGACGAACGATAACGGCAAACAAGGAAGATGGTTCTATGTAAACAAAGCAAGAAAAAACAAAGAACACCAAGATTCATGTGGAAAATTCAAACGGATTATGCTTGCTTTATGTTTATACGTACGAGTATGCTTTTGGTTGTTGACTATCTTCATTGATTTAAGCTTTGACTGTTCCTTTTAACTACTATAGATTTACCTGAATCGAATGGTTACATATACGTCGAGGCAAACGGAGGCTTAAATCAGCAGAGGACATCGGTTGGTTCTAGCCCTCACTAGTCTGTAATAAGTATTCATGGTTTACCTAATGATCTTGTTAATTCATATTTTTCTCTACATGGTTGCTTTGGATGCTTTGTAGATATGCAATGCAGTTGCTGTGGCAGGTTATCTTAATGCAACACTTCTAATCCCCAATTTCCATTTTCATAGCATATGGCGAGATCCCAGGTTTGTTGTCATTTATTTTTCTCTACTCGGTTCATTTCTTTCTTTATGCATTACTCTTGCTGCTTGTAAACATTCTTGGATATCATATTTTGTCAATCGTTTTGTTATGACATTGGCTGAATTCCGTGTGCGGTTCTTACTTTTCCAGCAAGTTCAAAGACATCTATGATGAAGAGTATTTCATCAGTTCATTAAAGAATGATGTACGAGTTGTTGATAAGATTCCTAACTACATAATGGAACGATTTGATGACAATTTGACCAACGTTTTCAACTTCAAAATCAAAGCATGGTCATCCATTCGGTATTACAGGGAAGTAGTCCTACCGAAGCTGCTTGAAGAAAAGTGAGTCTTCGGCATTTATCATAAGGTTTAGCTTGTTTAATTGAGTGTCAAATTGTTGTTTAGACATTATTGCCATAGAAACATTGTATGAACAAAAATACATATTTCTTTTCTGATTGAATGGCACAGGTTGATAAGGATTTCTCCTTTTGCAAACCGCTTGTCATTTGATGCTCCTCCTGCTGTCCAAAGACTCAGATGCTTGGCAAACTATGAAGCTTTGCGGTTTTCAAGTCCCATACTAAGCCTCGGAGAAACTTTGGTTGCGAGAATGAAAGAACGCAGTGCAAACAGTGGCGGCAAATATCTTTCCGTTCATCTCCGCTTTGAGGAGGTTAGTGTTGTTTTAATAGAAAATGTAATGTGAAGATTGATGACCTTTCTTGACATAAAAAAGGACTACTGTTATGACTTCTAGTAGCAGAAATTTATCAACTCCATTCTTGTAAGAAGTGTAGAATATGCTCTTTCTTATGCAGGATATGGTTGCTTTCTCTTGTTGTGTATTTGATGGTGGGAAGCTAGAAAAAGAAGACATGCAAAGAGCGAGGGAAAGAGGCTGGAAAGGAAAATTTACAAAACCTGGTCGAGTTATTCGCCCTGGAGCGATCAGGATTAACGGGAAATGCCCTCTTACTCCTTTAGAGGTATTGTCAGTTGATATTTGTTGTAATTTCATGCTTGAACTTGATCAGAAATTGGCATAATTTAGTAGACAGATTTAAAACAGAAGTTACCATGACATGGATGAGCACTCTAACTGTTTGATGACCGGTGTTCTTGTGTTAATTTACATGTCCCCAAGATTGTTGATATGTATGTACATTCACGGACATCGACACTTGTATCAGTGATAGTTCATTTAACATTTTGTTGCACCTGTTAGGTTGGATTAATGCTTAGAGGAATGGGATTTGATAACAAAACATATATCTTTTTGGCATCTGGAAAGATATACAATTCTGAGAAAACAATGGCTCCATTATTGGAAATGTTCCCCAACTTGCAAACGAAGGAGATGCTGGCATCCGGGCAAGAACTTGCTTCGTATAAGGTCAGAAGCATAAATAGAAATTAACCAGCTTTTCTTTGTATGTCCTTCAATAATGGCTTTGAGATTGGACTTCTTATCATTTCTTTGACTTGGATATTGCTTTCAGGGATTTTCCTCCAGGATGGCTGCCATAGACTATACTGTTTGCCTTCATAGCGAGGTGTTTGTGACGACTCAAGGTGGGAATTTTCCTCATTTCCTGATGGGACACAGGAGGTACTTGTACGGCGGACATTCGAAGACAATTCGACCAGACAAGCGAAGGTTGGCACTGATATTTGATAACCCGAATATCGGGTATGTATTTACCTTTTCTACCTGAACATTTCCATTAAGATTCAGGCCAAAACCGGATTGTTTCTCTCTTTGTTTAGTGGCCATAATAGGGTGGCAAAAGATAGTATTAGCAATACTATTAGGGATAACGTTTGCAGCTAGATAAACATGAAGAAATACATGTTGAAACAGTCTTGGCATACATGCACTTTACATTTGATGATTTTGCAAATATCCGTAAGGCAATCGAGGGAAGGCTGCTATGTTCTATAATCGAGCATGATGCATCATCATGGGTTGTTTTTATTTCAGGTGGAGAACTTTCAAGCGACAATTGCTGAATATGCGATCTCATAGTGACACCAAGGGGGTTGAACTTAAAAGGCCCAACGATTCAATATATACCTTCCCATGCCCCGACTGCATGTGTCGTACAAACAGATCAGTAAAAGCAAGATCATCGTCGGCTACGTAATCTTCTCGGAGGGTTTCAATGGGTGAATGTATCTTGTTCCTGTAAACATAGTTACATAGCTAGCCTAGCAGACCATGCCTCTGACCCCCTTACTTTGTCTAAAGAGTGCATACAACTCAAATTTGGGAGCTTAGAGGAACTCTTTTTTACAGAGGTCAGAATGTATACAATGTCAGAGAACGCAAACCGACAATGTTACTATTGGAGGGATGACCCTGGCATGGACAAGACCGGAGAGTGTTCTTGCGATTTTGCTGCAGCAGAAACTAACAAACTGTTGACAACACCCTGGTTTTATGATTCTTTTGTAAGTTAGTTGTAGATTTTTTCATATTCAATTCTGTAAAGGCTCTCTATCATTAGTACCAATTTCAAGAATTGGGTTGTTATCCATTGTTGCTGAATTCATATTCTTCGAAACCATTTTAGTCATGGATCTATTTTACAAGGTACAATAGTTACAGGGAATATTTTCTCATCTCTGTATTTCTATGCAACTTTCATAACCATTATTTAATATGGCAATATTTATATCATGTCTGTCTAGGTACTTAAACTTGACTTGTTGATTCAAATTGGTTCTTAGGATAAATGACTTGTTTGAACCATGAAGCTAAGTTTAGGTATCAATTTGGATAAAAGTTGAAGTTTGTACCTAATTGGATAAAAAATTAAGATACCAAGTTGTACATTATACCCAAGTTCAGGTACCAAAATATATAGGAGTATTTACTAAATTTGTCTCTGTCCAAATAGAATACTCAAAAATATTTGCTGCGTGCACGCTATAAAAAACCATTTTACAACTCTCCTCTCCTCTCCGAACCAAAAGCCACCGCCATGGGAATCGTCGGAAATCTCACTCCACAGCAGCGCCAATCTTTCGACTCTCAAGGTCAACGCCGCCGCTGCTTTGAACAAAACATTTTCGTTTCAAAATCGACGCTTCCACTTTACTCAATCAATCTCAAAGTTCTGCGTGTGTGTGTTTTTGCAGGGTTTATTGTGATTGAATCATTTGCGAACCCTGAAGAAATTGAAGCTATGAGGAAAAGAATGGACGAATTGCTTCAGGACTTTGACCCCACCGCTACCGCTTCTATTTTCTCCACCAAAAATCAGGTCTTTTTTGTTTTTACTTGGAGCAATCGTAGTATTATTTAACCTAACGTTTTTTAGTTGTAACTTCAAATTTTGATAGTTTCTCAATATGGGTTTCTTTTTTTTATAGTTAAAGTTGACCAATGAATACTTCTATGAAAGTGCTGAAAAGATCTCCTTTTTCTTTGAAGGTATGTTCTTATTATTGTTGCTTCCAATTCATACTTTTCTGCACTCTTTTAGTTTTTCTTTTATTCCCTTTTCTTAATTTTACTTTGAGAAAATCAAAATACTTTTGAGAATTAGGCTTTTGGGATATATGAATTTGATGTTAGATTGAAAGTGAAAGGTATGGATGCTTGAACTGTTTGCAAAAGCTTTTTGAAAGATAAAGCTTGATTCCTCATTGCTTTTACATGTAATCTCTTGTATAAAGCACCTACATTTTTGTTAAAATGGTTATTACTTATTAATGAGTAGGAGAGCCGAATATTCTCTTTTAGTATTAAATCACCTTCTTATTTCTAATTGTTCTTGGTTACTTTGGTGACTTAATTTTTTTTCTTTCTTTTTGTTGTTTCGGCAGAAAAAGCATTTGATGATAATGGAAATTTAAAGCAATCTAAGGAGCTTTCTATTAATAAACTCGGGCACGGTATGTGATTTCGAAAGCTTCATGTGTTTTGTTATGCTCTTATTTTTGGCAACTGGCTCTTGAAATAGATTATTATAGATGTGTTTATTGTAGCTAACCCTTCAGTTTTATTTGTTTGTGCAGTGTTGCATGAGATTGACCCGGTTTTCAAAGAATTCTCTTGCTCTGAGAAAGTTTCGAGTTTGCTGTTCTCCTTAGGTTACAAGAGGCCCGTGGTCATTCAGTCAATGTATATTTTTAAGGTATATATAACTTGATTTTTCCTTGACCATGAAGGCAGTGATTATCTAGTGATAAGACCCTTTGCCGGTAACCTGAGAATTTCAATTCCCCAGTTATTGAGATATTCTTATTTCAGTAACTTTAACTTAATAGTTTAAATTTAGAGCGATATAGTGTATTGGCTCATATAGGGTGATTCTTTGTTTATTTATTTATATACTAATTCACATGTCCGGTCAATAAAACCTGTGTCCAGTAATGTTAGCTCGTATCGAGTATTTCTTAAAGGAAAAAAGCAAGACTATGGGAGTGGTTAATTGAATGATCTTGTTATTTTTCATTTAGAAGATGTATTTTTTTCTTGATATGATGGCAGAACTGTTTTGATGCCTTGACTTCTTTCTCCAAATGGAAATGCTACCTTTTGCATCTCCTAAAAACAGAAAAAAAACACTACTAATCCTGTTAATAGATGAAGATTTGAATGCTGTATAGTTTGTAGTGAAGTTTGAGTCTTGTATTTTGTTGAATACCGAACTTCGAGTCGTCGTACTAATATGTGACCCATTTTGACAGCAACCAGGCATAGGAGGTGAAGTAACTCCTCACCAGGACAACTCATTTCTTTATACTGAACCTAAAACTTGCACCCGTCTGTGGCTCGCTCTAGAAGATGCAACGGTTGTAAACGGCTGCCTTTGGGCCATTCCTGAATCTCAAAAAAGTATTATTATGATTATTATTGTATTTTTCCTCATCTGTGAACTTTTAAAGTATATAGATGATGCCTTATTTTGATCTACTCTAATTTTGTTTCCAGATGGTCTTGTTAGAAGGTTCATTAGGGGTGAAAGATGGAGTTTACTTTGATAATCCCTCACCATCGTATGACCAGAAAGATTTTGTGCCTATTGAAGTGAAAGCTGGGTCTTTGGTCGTAATTCATGGTGATCTTATTCATCAAAGGTTAGTTTAAAGAATCATATTAAGAGTTTATCCAGCTTAACGGTCTACTAGCTAACCGTTTGTGTCTTTTGTTTATGTTGGTGCCATAGCTTTGAAAACCAATATTCAAATTCACGGCATGCGTACAGCTTGCATGTGGTAGAGACTGATGGCTGTAAGTGGGCGGAAGATAATTGGTAAGTAATTAGATCATTTATGCCTATCTTCACCATATTTTGAGATGGTTCATCTTTCTATGCCTCGCTGTCATAATATGTAGTGACCATTGTAGTTTGCACTAGCTTTTCATTATATTCACAAGAAAAGTGTTGCAATAGATGCAAAAGGATAGAGATGCTCTTAGTTTATTCTTTATCATAATCAAGAAAAGAACTAATTATAGTGTTCTTTAGTCATCTGAAGGAGATATGGATGTGGTTTATGTGACGATTGGTCATTTTTATAATTCGATCTTTTCATTTTCAGGATCCGAAGAAAAGTCAAGCCGGAGCCCCTTTACGCTTCTTGATCAGACTCGGGAATACGTCCCTGGTGATTTGCAGGTAGCCTCAACTTGGCAGGTTGAGAGTGAAGGTTGAGGAAGCAGGGAAGAAAAGACATGGAGCTTTCACACGCCTATGAAAAAAACATTTTCTCTTGTTGCAATATGTACAATATAGGATAATGCTCACTGTTTATGTTACTCGGACGCGAGTGTCGGTATCCGGCACGGATATGTTTATTTCTTTCATCTGTTTTGATGGTCTTTGAAAGACATCGGACATGACAATTCCAAGACAAATAAAAGTTCGATCTCCATATACTCTACCGAAAAACTCAAATTCCATCCCCTGTATAGTTCATTATTTATTGACTCTGAATGCACAAGGCCTTGAACTTAGACCTGCTTAAACGATATAAAGCTGTTAACTACTTGGACCAACTCCGATAGCTTCACGAGAACAATAACTCTTGGTATTCTATTCCTCAATCATTAAACTTGAATTCTAAGCCTAAGTTAAGAGACAACAAATTATTTCCACCCAATCTAAGATGCAAACACTTGATTTCTGTTCCGTGGAGATGAAAAGTAATCGAACGTGAAAGCATGGCAAGGCATGCGTAAGTTTTCAAATTTAATGCTATACTAATAATTGTACAGATAGTATGGACTTGAAAGACAAAAAAAAAAGAGAAGGCTATGGATTCTGATCAAAGCTATAATTTTCCGGAAAAAGATTGGAGCTTTCATCTTTATTGAAGGATGGGTCTAGCAGTCTACCTCTGCAAACAGATTTTGAAGGAATCCCACAACCATCATCCCCCAACTGTTCAACTCAGTTAGATTTTCCCATCTTTTTTGTTTTCTGAAGTTCATGGCTTGAGACTGTTTGTCCTGATTGACTGCAAGAAAAAGAGACACAAGGACAATCCCTTTAGCTTCCCCATTTTTGGCCATTTCCAATTAATGCTGCCTCCAACCTGACCTTCATTGGATTTTCTCGGTTTCTTTGTATATTTTTTCTTTGCTTTTTGCTCTGCTTGTTTCATAACCCTGCAGACATTCAGCTGCAAAAGTTTCAGTGACAAACTTTAAATTGGCATCTTTCTTTTATCTCTCTAATTATCATTGCATTACTTTTGATATTTTCATGTTCCAAGTTAAAGCTTATTTTGTTGCTGATTGTATGAATGTGTCTGTATTTCAAGGGATGAAAGGACAAAACTTGTTACAGGTGTGTTGTGTCTTCAAGTTCAACTCTGCCTTCTGTTTTTCACCTTTTACAGGTAAAACAACAGTAATAACGTTCTGCCATGCAATCTCAAAAGCTCGAGTCGAGTTGGGTTAAACCCTTAAATAGGATCGAAATCGAACTTCTTATTACTTGGCCTAACAGATTCTTACAATTAACCTAAGCTTGCTTTAGGTGATGTTTTTGGCACATTGCAAATTGTGCTATTGAACTGTTTGTTTCAGTACAAATTTAATTCCCCCAGGAATATATGGTAACTGAACATACATTAGAACAGAAATTATAACTGACATATACCTGAAAACCCCACCAGATATAGGCAGTTCAAGTTTTAGGTCACTTTACCATCAAAACTCTTTCCACATCTTTCATTTTTGTAATTGCTCAATGAGTTTTTGCACATAAAAATTGGACAACACTGTCAACAAAGAAGAAACCCTGCACAAATTTGCTTTGTTTAAAGGGAAAGAAATGGAAGGGAGGCTCTTCCTTGGGTTTAGCCAACATGGTCCAACATGCGTTTTTAAGGCAAAACCCCCAGAATTAACTACATGTCCTTGTCTTCACAGTTGCACCATGCGTGACAGACACAAAATGAAACAGTCCCCCCTAGTTTGTCACAAAAAAACAAAACTAACAACAGGCTTAACTGTTAACCATCTTTTTAACCCAAATGGCAAAACTAGTATTTAATTGCTGCATCTGTTGCCCACATGCTAAGCTTATTTCAGTTCTTCAGAGGAAGAAACTCGAAATACTGGGTTGTAACTTGTTGGTGGGTGTCTTTGTCGCTGATATTAATGCTGGTTCCAAGGGGAAACAGCTCGAGTGTTTGCTCTTCTCTGTCTTCTTCTTCGAGAGCGGTAATGTTTTCTTGGTGGGGTTTCGATGGACATAAACTTCCGGTGTCTGATGAAGCTGTTGCCGAACAAGACAGCTCCAAGCGTAGTTCCTTGTCGTGAATTTGCATCCACTCGTTTCCTCCACTTTTTGCAACTCCATGCGTCGATATGGAACCCTAAAAGAATGGTCAAAATAAAACAAAACTAAAGTGGAATTGCAAAAAGTGGAGGATTGAGTGAATGTGAATTCATAAAACAACAGCAAAGTAAAAGAATGCAGCTTTTAGACCTCTTCTTTTCCCAACATATTAACGGTTTCATTTTCATAGCTTGCTCGATTATTTATCGAACGAGCATCAGAGTTCGAGTCTCAACAACAATTCTATCAGACAACGATCACTTTCTGCATGAAACAAAGACAAAAAAAAAAAAAAACAATAGACACAAACCTCTGGAAGTTTACATATGTCTGAAGGAGAAGCCTTGTTGTTCGTCGGTTCAATTTCGTTGCAACTCAACGAGAATACTAGTGAAAACAAAAGAAATCTCGTCACTTTGTCTTTGAAAACATATATGTTTAAATTCTATGTGTGTGTGTATATATAGATATAGGTTTACCTGCTGATTCCTTCTTTTCCAAGCAATCGGTATAACATTGTTGTTGTTGTTCATCAGGAGTCTTATTGAGTTGACGGCGGCGTTTCTGACGTTCTCTTGCTTTATGGTTTTGGAACCAGTAGAACACATTCTTCCCTTCGATCTTCCCGAACCGCTGAAGCCGCACAGCGATTTGCTGGATTTGCGCCGCGGATGGCGTCCGTGTCCCGCGTCGATAGAGCTCCTCGAGTGTTAGTAGCTGCTCCGGCGTTGGATTCCAACGTGAACTCCCTGGTGGCTGTTGACTTCCCTCGTTTGCATTTCTTGCTATACCAAAAACAAGAAATCATACATACATACATACATTAGAGTTAAGTTACAAGATCATATCAGTTTTTTTTTCAAAAAAAAAGAGAGTGGGGTTTACCGAAATCACCATGGTTGGAAGTAGGGTTTGGAATCAAAGATGAAGGCTTTGCATTGTTGAATGAAAGAGATAAGCTAAGGTCTGTGACATGGCGGCATCCCATTCTTGAAGAAGCAACAAAGCACAGCTTGTTCGTAAACAAAAGGGTAAGCATTGGGTTCATAAAGGAACGCTGTTTCTCAATAATATATGGGAAATAAAGGGAAAAAAGAAAGAAAAGTAAACATGGTTTCTACTATTGGAAAGTACATTTTATATTCGAATTATTTCGGTTTCATATTATAATTCAAATTCTCCGTACGAGATTCTTGAAAAAAAAATAATTTCTCTCTATTAAAATTAACTCATATAAGTGTCTAGTTAGCTTAAAATGAATTCTTGTATAAGGTGAGTTCAAATAATCAATTCTATTATGATGTGTGGCGCATTGCTTTTATACATCAGGATTTTTCCTTTTCTTTCTGATGTTGTCCTCGTCTCTTCTCAAACGTGACAATATACTATGTTGACTAATATGATCCAAGAGAACTTATTTTATCACATGATTCTGGTGTTGTACACTTGGAATTGGAAAACAAAGAGATTTTGTTCTCAGTTCTTGGGATAAATGAATACCAAGGAATTAATCAGAGATCCATACATATTATATATATATATACACACACTACTCAAGAAGCTTGTTGCAGGTGCTAACACCGACGGCAGCCGCAAGATGCCAAGCAGCATGAATAAAAGGAGTCCTGGGGAACACATCATCTGCAATGAAAAGAACACCTCCCAACAACGATGACATCTTATGAACATTGTGAACCATCCTTAATTCCGGGTCTTTCAATGCTCTTTTTGCAAATGCTACCTGAAATTTGCATGAACATGAAAAAACAGACAACAAAGAGATCAAACTTAAAGTTGTAGTGGAACATATAATATCATGTTCCAAGGAAATAAACCGGCTTGTTAGTTACCTCCATCAGTCCAGTGTGAACAGCTGAAACCATCGGAGGTGGACAGGTAGAAGTAAAGCCGAAGCCGCCATTAGTAACTTTGGATTCTCGTTTCTGAGAGCTTGAAAAGCACTGCAAAAAAAGGGGTTTTGATTTTAGTATCGAATCCGAGCGTGCAACTTAAAGAAAGATGTTTGAAAGGATACAAATCGGTTCGAACTTACCACGGTTGCGGTGGCAATCATTGTGCAGTCGGCCCACCGTAAATACTTCCTCAGCTTTCCTCTGGAAGAATGATACAAAGAAGAGGCAATTCCAACTCCAATTAGTGAATTAGCATACAGCTTAGTGTTCAAATTTTTCCTGCATTCATGTAAACAAATTATATTAGTAATGAGAAATGGTAACATGGTATAGATATCTTGTTCATGAAGCAAGTGAAAGAGAAAATCACCTTGGGGCTTGGATTCCAAGAGCTATAAAAGGAAGTGAGGTTAACACATTAACCACCGTCTCTTGAAGATTCCGGTCCCCTGACGAAAGCTTTCGAATATAAGCATAGGAAAAAGAATCTTATATGATAGAGTGGCCGAGTTGATACACATGAAAACATGCACAAACAGAACCAATAGGCAATACCTTGCATACAACAATATCTTACAGGCTTTAAACAAGATGGCCTCTGCTGCCATACTCTGAAAAGACATATAACAGCTGATACGTTACGGTGATTGACAAACAATAATACCGTGTTCATGTGACCATCTACATATAAATTGACGGATAAGATTAAAACGGATTGTCCGATGCGTGTTTTTGTTTAACTTACTGCATCAATAGTGGTTGATTTGCTGTAATAAATGATCTATCATGAGTTGATTGGAATTCCCCATGTTGGTTGATCTCCTCAAATTCAAATGGTGAATGAGGAGCAACTTGAACCCCATGTACACCCTCTAAGGCTTTACTAGGCCTCAACGCTGGCCGGGGACACATAATCCTCGAACGAAGGAGCAAAACACTTTACCCGCCAGCACGTTACTTGCCGGCAACAATCCGAAAAAGGAGTGCAAGAAGCAACTTGTATGCTCAATCTCCGTACAATCAACACAAGCAGCAATACATGTTGAAATCACACATTCAACAAATTAAAGCATTGATATAGTGCTTTCTACAAAACACATCCAAAGAACATATCAGCATTCATTAATCCAAAAAATGTACCAAATTAAGACAAAATGGAGACCTATGTAATTCAGAAGGGGAGCTTTACAGCCAAGCCATTGGATTTCTAGTCTGCTAAATCCTAACACATTCAACATTAACAGTCCCATGAAAGCAGGGGACCCAAATCCTAAAACCAAAACACTTGTCCTTAATTTCCCAGGTATTCCCAAGCATCAACATTCAGAAACCAGAAGCCAACACAAAAAAGGTTCTGAAAACACAATCAAAAGAGGCAAACTCCAGCTAAAAAAGCTGGGAATTAAGTGAAGATTCTGGAGAACAGAACAGTGAACTCCCAACAGAAACATACTGCAAGCATTGTTTAAGAAAGAGAGAGATACCTGTCAGGATTTGAGGAAGGTAATATAGTTTGGTTTTTGGCTATGGAAATATATAAAAAAAAGTGGGTGGGGAATTGTTTTAAATGTAGAAGGAAAAGACAGAAAGAGAGCATCCGGAAGAAGGAGATGCGCATGAATCACGAATCTTCCTCGTGTAACAGTCCGCATATTCGCCTCTACTTGAGTTTGCCCAATTTTGAACAAACAAGTTTGCCCAATTATAATTCGCCACCTGTTCTTGTCTCGTGTGCTATCGGAATACAATTTAGTTACGTTTTTTTTTTCATTATTTCTTGAAATTAATTTTTTAATCTCAAAATAATTAGAAGATAGTATTTAGAGCTAACAAATTTGATCTAAGACTCGAGATCCGAATTGATCTATCCAATTCGATACACGATATTGATATGAACATGATGATCTAAACTTGATCCGAATTTTAGTTCAACAGAAAATTAACTTGAATCGAAAGCAACATGAACAAAAAAATGAACTCAAAACGAAAGCAACTCGAATTTAATTTGCTCATGTATATATCTTTTATTATCATTTTCTAATTAACAACCACCTCTAGTAATAGTTTAATATCACTTTTTTTCCTTTAAAAGATCACCTTCGTATATTCTCAAATCGAAAACAAACCGATCTGATATTGACTCGACCCGAAAAATATTTGATCTGATATTGGCTTGAACTGAAAATTGACAGATTCGCTATTGATCTGACCTGAAAAGCCAACCAATCTAATATTAATTCGACTCGAAAATCAACCGATCTAATATTAACCAAACTAAATCCAAATTAAACCCAATCTAATTTAAATCGAACCTAAATCAAAAGTAACCAAACCAAAAACCAACTCAACCCGAACCTGATCCGAACGATCATATTGTCACCTTTAATACTTTATGTTAATATTTTTTTGACAAGTGACTTCGTTTCATAGTTTGAGTAATCTGCAAAAACAAAGAAGGGGTTTGAGGAATAATAAAAAGGTAAAAAATAATTAATAAATGAAAGTGACAAATGGTAAATATAGATAGAAAATTATAAAAGAGTTCAAGCATGCCGAGGTAGCCTAGGTTTTGTTAGGCTCAATTTCGATCGATTATCGAAATAAATTTTTTCTCTTTGATAGTAAGCTGATTATAGTTTATAAGGCCTAACTCATGCAGCTAATTCTTCTCTCCGATTAATCGAGATTTTTAAGTCAATTTCCAATGAGATTTTCAAGTCAATGTCCGAAATTTGGTCCTCGCTGGTCTAACCATGTTTATGGCCATTAACACCAAGACAACTTTGAGTTTTGAAAGAGCCCAACTCAAGTTATAGGTCTCTCTGAGAATCAAACCCGATATTGATTCCCCTTAACGGACCTGCCGCTAAGTTTGTTCACAAGAAGCCAGATTACAACCCACCGATCTAACTCCCAAACTGCAAGTCAAAACACCTTTCACATCAATGACGTCTTTTTGAGTTGAAGATATAGTAACTTTAAAGGATTAACCGATTGTCACTCCTAGTTTTCAAAGAATCAAAAAATACTTTCTCGGAGTTATTAAGTACAAATCCAATTCTCACGATTTAGAATTGAATCATCGCAAAAAATTAGTTCTACTCCTAGTTTTCAAAGAATCGAAAAATACTAATTTTACACAAGCCTGTGTATTTACACTATAAAAACCTAAATTCTAACATAACCCTAAAAAACTAAACCCTAAACCTTATACCCTAAATTCTAAACACTAACCTTAAATTCTAAACCCTACAACCTAAACCCCTAAACATTAAACCTTAAACTAAAACCATAACCCCTAAAACTAAAAGGCACGTGTAAACTAAAATTTACACGGCATGTGTATCAAAGTTTTTCCCTTATTCTTTTGCAAAAATAAATGTTGCATGAATATAAATAGGTAAAATACATAAATAGGCATTAAATTAAGTAAAAATATCTTTTTTGACCGTTGAAGTTTTGAAAATTATAAAATCATCATTAAATTTATAGAACTGTTATAAAATAGGTATTACACGTTATAAAACAATTGAGAACTTCGATAAATTTAATCATTTGTAACAGTTTGACAAATTTAATGATTATTTTATAATACAAAAATATAATTTTTATTTACTTTTTCTATTTGTATACTTTATTTTATAAATAGTATCGATCCATGAACTTAAAATATGCGTAAAGGGTGAATCCTCAAATTTTATACTGAGGGTCAAAATTTAATTATAATTTTTTTTAAAAGAGTCTGAATGTAATTTTATTATTTCATTATTTTAATTTTTAAAAAATATTTTGTACCATTTTTTAAAATATCAAATTATAATTTTATTATTTTTAAATTAAATCTACTAATTTTATTAAACGAGGATAATTATTTGATATAGTGTCCGTAAATAATTTCATTGTTTTTGATTAAGTTGTGTCATTTGATTCAATAAAATCAACTCGACTAGTGAATATATTATATTTATGTTTACACTATCATTCAATATTATTGAAGCTAGTGTCACTTGACCCAGTGACATTAATTTAATCAATAAAATAATAAATCAATTAAAAAATAAGGTATCATAATAGATCATTATTTGATACAGTGTCCGCGGATAATTTTTATTTTTACGACCAATTTTAATTTGTTATTACGTGGTTTGTTTATTTATTTAAATATTAATGAAAAATAAAAGGATTAATTAAAAGATCTTTTAAGATAAAATTATAAAATATTTAGTAAATTAATTGTCTAAGGTTGATAGTTTGAGTATAAGGGATATATCTATATAAAGGAAGCATCAAGATATACCAAAGTCAGAACCCACCTTGCCACGTTAGAAAGAGCCCATTGGGATATAGAATTGGGCCTGATTTCCTTAAGCCACATTAATGTAGATACCATCTCTGACAAAAAAACTGTTATATGGTTAGCCATCAGTAACGAAATTTAACATTATTTGTTAAAAAAATTATTTAAAAAACCAAAATTTAAAGGGCAACAATAAATTATACATATTTATATGGAGCAAAACTTTAATTTTATCATTATATTATCTTCATTTTCAATTTTTTTAATATTTTAGTAGAGTCATGCCCCCACTAGTCTCTTGTAAGTGTCGGCCTTGTTAGTCATCTATATATGGAAGAATTCATTTACAGTTACACAAATATAAAAAATGAGTGAGTTTCACACATTTTTTTATATGTTTTATGATTAATATTTTAATAATATTACTATTTAATTTTATTATCGTATGTCAAGTTTTGAATAAATTAAAAATATTTAATTAATTATTTTAAAATTTATATCCAATACACTGGCGGTATAAATTTTTAGTTTTTACAAGAACCTTAGTTTTAGAGTTTAAAGACTCAGTTTAGGGTGTAAGATTTATGTGTTTAGGTGTATGGGTTTAGAATTTAGGGGTATTAAGATTTAAGATTTAGAGATTAAGGTTTAAGGTAATATGTTGAGGATTTATGTTTTAATCCATAAACTCTAAATTCTAACTATAAACCCTAAATTCTATTCACAATCACTAAATTTTAAACTATTAAACCTAAAGTCATAAACTCTACCCTCTAAACTGAGTCCCTAAACCTTAAAATTAAGGTCACCGTCAGTGTATCGAATAATTATCCTTTATTTTATATAAAAAGTTTTAATCGTAAAATATATTGATAAAGTAATTACTTTGCATCGAAATGATAAAGGTATCAAATTGGTTAAAATTTTACATAGATAATAAGTACAGTTATATTGATAAATTCAATGATGTAGGGTGTTGGTGCAATACAAGAACTTCAAGTTTTGTCTTATTGGTGTCTTGCACACACCATTATTTTTAAAAATTATGCTCACATATTTTGCAACGAATTGTTTATAAAATAATATATGTTCATATTTTTTAATCTTTTAATAAAGTATATATTTTACGGATAAAACTGTTTAAATTCAAATTTTATAAAAAAATATTATCATTTTTTTTATTGAAACTACTCATTAAATTTAAATTTTATATCTTCTAAAATAACATTATTTTCTTATTTACTAAAACTTCTCTCTAATTCCCGCGGACAACGGCAATTAATACTGGACAGTCCCACAACACCCTATGGTCTCTCCCAACATCAAGTTTAAAAATAAAAAATAATATAAAAAAAACAAACAAAAATCAATTAAAAACTAAAAAAAAAACATATGCCTAATAGCAAAGAGAAATGTGAGCACAGTGTTGAGGGTGGTGGCATGAGAGTAAAAGAGTGCTAAGTCCAAAGATTTAACAAAAAGGAAATATAGATTTAGTATATAAGAAGATTCCAGGATTCAAGGTCCAAGATCATGTCACCACCCCCACTTCAAAAGCTTTATTTTGTTTCTTGTCTCAATTTTCTCAAATTCCCCACACCCAAAAATTATTACCAAACCCAGTTTTCTATCTGGTCTGAAACATTCAGAGCTTAAAGCTCCAAAACCAGTCGCGTTTTGTTTTGCAGTCCAATGAGGGTTTTTAGAGTGTTTCTATCTGCAGTTTTCTTCCTGTGGATTATCTTAATTTTTTCTCAGTTAGGTTTACATTTTTCTGTTCATGAAGAAACACCCACAAGGAAATCACGGTTTGATTTCGACAGAACTGCTTCATTTCATGCTCCTCCATCAAGTTCAGTACCTCAGTTTGCTGGAAATGAAGATGATAAGAGGAAAGTTCATACAGGTCCAAATCCTCTTCACAACAAGTGACAACAAAACATATGGTAGGTCTTGTAAGACTGTGTAAGTTATCATGTTTTCGATGTTCATTAATGTTGGAATTCAAGCAAGAAAAAAAGACTGTAAGAACTTCTTTTCTTTTCTTCATAGACCAGCTTTTTGTTGCTGATACTACAATAGTATCTATTATGTCTGCAAGTCGATATAAGTATCGTGACCGAAAATGAGACGCAATTTAAATCTCTGACTATAGGTGAAGGATAGAGCATTGGCTTTAGCCTTTTCAGCGAGGGTTTATAGGGCAGTGGGCAGTTGAGTGTGTAGGTTTAGAAATGGAGGAATGAGAGAATGATGAAGACAATGGGGAAAGGCTAGTGTAAATGCTCGTCTCTTTTTTGTTTTGCCTTTTAATTTTCTTCGTCTTTTTCTGTACTGCTGTGTTAATGTTTACCATTCATTTCTACTATTTAAGTTTGAATTATAATAGTCAATCATCTACTTTGCTTTCTTCTGCAACTGTTGTGTCTGCCCATAACTTTCTGTCAAAAAATGTAGACCTTAAATGCATACACTTTCATTAACCTAATATAAACATGTTTGAGTTACAGATTTAATCTTTATATTTTAATTTAATCATAGTAAACAACTCCAGTTATTATTAATGATACAACAACATAGGGTGTAGGTTAAACTTATAGTATTCATAGATTTTGATGAATTCCACTAGAAACAGAGTTAGAAAATTTAGTTTGAGGTTAAAATTTAAAAAATTTATAAATAATTTTTTAAATAGGAAGAAACAAACAATGAAGGTCAATTTTTTTTTAAGAGGTCTCAATATTCATTTAAATTTATGTTGATTCTATTTTTAATATTATTTTATATTAAATTTTGTAAGAAAAAAATCTTCAAAATTTTTGAATGTCAACATTCCTCGGTTAAAAGTGGCTCCGCCCATGATTCTAGTATTTAATGATTACCCTCGTCAATATCTAGCTTGTTAATGGTACAATTATTATTATTATTATAAATTATGAATGGTTTGCTCATCCAATAAGTGACTCTAGTGGAAAAAAAATAATTTTAATCTTAAAAGACATGAGTTCGAACACGTGCGTATGCATAGTATATATCTTATCAATAAATTAAATAAAATATAAACAAATATTAATATATAATCACATTAATAAAACTCGACTGATTAGGCCCCTTGGCTAGGGTTCAAGTGGTTTAGATTGTTAATATTATTCCTAGAAATGGCAGCCATGCATATCTGGTTTGATTGACTTGAATGCTTCCAGTTTCCATGATTTTCCTCAAGGAGGATGCTTGTCTCGCTGAGCTAACAGGCTTTCTCAAAACACCTTGGACATTGCACCCTTCCAACATATTATTAATTGGCTTGATAAATATTTGGTGTAATTTAATGTACTAAGTACAAACCCTACTTTTGCATTCTTGTCATTTGTGTGCTCTCTCATTTTTTTTCCTTAATAGAGGGATAAGGTGCCCTTAGAAAGAGCTTGATTAAAGATACTTAAGGTGCTTTCTAGCTGGATTAAACTCAAGTTCTAAAAAAATGCAAATAACTTAATCCAACAAGTCTAAAGAACGACAGCCTAATTTAAGACTAAGAGACAGTAAGTTTCGAAACTTGTACAACAACTTAAAATATTATATTTTTTGATAATATTTTAGGTTATTTTTTTTAACAAATTTCGAAACTTGAAAAAACTCACGAAAAATCAACCTAAAATGTTATAAAAAATATAACATTTTAAGTTGTTTGAACAATGTTAAACATTAACATTCCAGTCGATCAATTTTATATTAGTTTAAAGTTAGTTAGTTTGTTAGGCTGTTATAAGTGAAAGAACCCTATAAACCAAATATTTATCTGGTTTAGAATTATTCTCCAAATTTTGCCCTTATTAGTTTGTTAATTTCAAGTCTATATAACGAATGTAAAATTGGGCTTGAAAAATTGCATTGTCATTCTTTTGCTAATAAAAATTTCTCTTTTTTAAGTATTCTGGTAGTTCCATTTTACGTGGTACCTGGTGTAGTTTATTTTTTCTTTTCTTTTCATTTGCCATTTTATTAGAATTTTCTGAACATATAATATACATGCACTTCATTGCAACTTAGCTGGAAAATATTGCTAAATTTATCACCAAATATCAACCACTCAGGACACCTTGAATTATTGTTAATCAATGTAGGTCACATTCATGCTGTAACTTTTGTGAATTTCATGCTTTGGGAAATGGTTGGTTTTTCTTTTCTTTTTAAAGGGATATGTATTTTTAATTAATCAAACTTATCCATTAAGAGCCTAAGTTATTTACTAGAATGTTTCCCATTTTCTTATACTTGAAAGTTTGGTCGACCACCATATATTTGATGTATTTTGGTACTAAAGGTTGCCAAAGTTTAGGTTTTTTTATTTACCTAAATATTCCGTTTTAGTATTATTTATAGGGATAATGGCACAAATACTTCATGTATTTTGCCAAAATTTTTAATATGGTGTCTCAACTTTTAAAATTTTCAATGCGCCTTTTGTACTTTGCTCCTGTCATCTAAAATGTTTCATGTGACTAACGGTGTTAAATGATGATGTGGCAGAGCACGTGACACGCTCTCAAATTGACACGTGGCACTTTATTCAAGAAAAAAAGAAAGAAAAATATAAGGGTATGGTTACAATTTTACCATTTTCCCCTTTCTTATTTCCTTTTTTTTCTTCTCCTCCCCCGAAACCCTAACAACAGACGTCCAGTCCCGCCGCCAACAGTGGTCTATTCCGGCCAACTAAAATCATGTCTCTTCTTTTTTGCATTGTTGTTTATATTACAGAATGTTTAAAGTTCTAGAGGTGGAATTGGGAAATGGTTAAAATATATATAGTTTACTGTAATTGTTGTTTTGTCGTCTTCTATTGTTACAACTTGTACGATGCTAAAGTTGTATATAGCACAAACATGAAAACAAAATGAGAAGCAGGTTTTGAAATGAATCAATGAAAAGTTTCCTTCTCCTTTATCCTTTCTTATTATTAGTTTCAGCTATAATCTCGGTTAACAGTTTATAGTTCAAATTCCGATGATGGATCTTCGTAAACATATTCAAACATGAAAGCAGAAATTCAACAGGAGATTGCAGATTTAGAACAGATAAATTGCTTGATAGGCTGAAGAAAGAGAAGAAGGTTTTTATTGTTTTGGACGATATATGAGAAAGTCTCGATTTAGAGGCTGTTGGAATTCCTAGTGGAGGTGAATACATGAAATGTAAAGTTCTGTTGGCTTCCAGAGATCTCAATAAAGAAGTGTCAGCCACGTGTTTCTGTCACGTTATCATTTAACACCGTTAGTTTTAGGGGTATTTTAGTAGATGAAAGCAAAGTATAAGAGGCGCATAAAACATTTTAAAAATTGAGGCACTACATTAAAATTTTTGGCAAAATACAGGGACATTTATGTTATTATCCCTTATTTATAAATATGACATCTAAAAAAACATTAATTCTTGATCACTTATGACAAGAACTCATTTGACTGGTAAGACGAGTTCTATTAAAAAACAAATACTCATAAAATTTGTCGTACCAATATGACAAGTTTCATAAGTTTTTGTTCTAATAATACGCGGTCCGTGTAAATTTTAGTTTACACATGTTTCAAACTTAAGAGTTAAGAGTTTAATTTAGGGTTTCGCCGTTTAGGTTGTAAGATTTAGAAATTTAAGATCTAAGTTTATATTTTAGAGTTAATGGTCTAGAATTTAAAGTGTTAGGGTTAGAATTTTAGATTTTAGATATTAAGAAGGGTTGTCTGAATTTTTTTACACAAATTATGTATTAAAATATAACTTAAAAAAAACAACTTTTTTTTAAAAAAAGCCAACTTATTCTTTTTCTAACCATTTCTCTTCATCATTGGCTCATCAGAAAAAGAGAGAGGAGAATTCTGCTTTTTAAAACCCGACTTTGTAAAAAAAGAAGAAGAAGACAATTTGCTTTCTCATTCCCAACTTGGTAGTAAAAGAATTGAAACATGGTAAATGATGTTTAAAGCTAGATATTTCAGAATTTATCTAGAAACAAGAAAAGATGTTAAATTCTGACAGACAGGACAAAGTTTGAGAAGTGTTTGGTTAAACTAGCCGTTAGATCTTCAGCTTATTAGATTGCTGAATAATCCATAATTTTAAAGTACATTTCAATCTTTTAAATGTAATTCTAATCCATAATTTTAGATTGATGAATGGGAATTAGTGGAATGAAAACCAAAGGGAATAAAAGAACAAATAAGCAGTTGAATAGATTAATTGTGTTGTTCTACTTTCCCCTCCACTTCCCATTCACAATTTAAATTATTTTTGCATCCAAAACTAATCTCTATTCCACCCCATTTCCTCCTTTGCAATTTTAATTACTTCTCTTCCACTTGTAAATCAAGAATCCAATTCCTTAGTCTTTGCGGAAAAGCTTAGGACATTATTTGTTCCACAATTTTCATCCCCTCCATCTAGAGGTGGCAATCAGGTGGTTCAAATTAGGTTGATTTTCGGTTCGGTTTGCTTTCAGTTTAAGTTCAATTTGAGCCGAATCGAGATTGATTCACATTTAGTTCGGATCTATGTTATTTTTGGTCGAGTATCAGAACGGGTCAGTATCATATCGATTGATTTTTGAATTAGATCAATATCAAATCGGTTGACTTTTCAGGTTGAGTTAATATCAGATCGATTGATTTTTGGTTTGGATCAATAACGGATCGATTGCTTTTTTGGGTCGGGTCAATATCAGATCAGTCGATTTTCGATTTGAGTTAATATATGAAGATGATCTTTTAAAGAAAAAATGATATTAAATCATTAAACTATTACTAAAGGTTGTTGTTAATTCATAATATAATACAAAAGAAGAATAAAACTTACATATTAAAGCAAATTAAATTCGGGTTACTTTTGGTTCGGGTTGATTTTGATTCTTGTTGTTTTGGGTTTTAGTTGCTTTCGATTCTGGTTGATTTTCGATTCAACTAAAATTCAGTTAGATTTTGGTTCAGTTCAGTTTGCTTCGGATTTATGTCAAGTTTAAACTATCATGTTTAGGTCCATACTAGGTCTCTGGTCAGATAAATCGATTCAGGTCTTGGATAAGTTTGCTAAGTTCACCTCCATCGGCCACCGCCATTCACCAGTTTTTATCTATTTCATAATTTAAGGGTCCTAAGGGTTTCCATGACCCCTATATATAAGGCAATTAGCTGATCACACTTACTCTGCAAATCCTATCATTGTACCTTGGTTTCCTAGCAATAGACCAAGTGAAACTATGGCTCAAATTAGGAAGATGGATTGGCAAGTAGTGATCAAGTCATCTCCCGATAAGTTCTACGATGCCTTCTGACAAGCGTCGCATTTGTCAAATAAATATGCCTTAATCTCAAATAAAATAAATAAATAACGTAGTAATAGAGAAGAAGCTTCTGATATCTGGAGGATTTGATTCTGACGTTGTTGAGAAAATAAAGTAAATAGGGGGTTTGATCAAGAGAGCTAGAAAATAAATGTAGAGTAAAAGCGAGAATGATGGAATTAAATTTCAAGAATTAAATCAATTTAATAAAATAGCTTCAGGCTTAGCTTAGCCTCAAATTTGAACTGATCATCGAAAAAGATTTTACATCAGATACATATCGGTTATAGTCTACAAGGCACAACCCTTGTAACTTACTTTTCACTTTTTTAACCAACAATCCAAAGTCAATCTTTGGAATTCAGTTCTTACTTGGACTAGCCACAACTATCGTCGCTAGCGCCAATGTAGTTAAGTGTTAGAAAAGTTTGACTCGGATTATGTTGTCTTGATGAGAATCGAATCTGATCTCAATTTCCCTTAGCGAATCCGTTGCTAAGTGTGTTCATAGGAAGTTGAATATGCCACAAGCCGGTCCTTCATCCCAACTTTAAATCAGAACAACATTCAAACCAACGCGCACTTTTTGAGATGAAAGTGTAAAGATTTTTAAAAGAAAGGCCGATTGCCGATCTCAGTTTTTAGAAAATTGAGAATGTTGTTTGTAAAGTGTGTAAAAGTACTATAATTTCTACCATTTTTCTCATAATTATTGTTAGACTTAGGCTCATTGTAGTTGCATATTTAGTCATTCATGCATTATTTCATGATTTCCTTCACTGTTAAGCTTGATTACACAATTTGGTTGATTTTGTGGAAAAGATGATGCCGGTATGTGTAATTTTGTGTGTAAGAATTAATTGCCTCAGCAAGCAGGAAATTGTCGAAGCAATTGAAGATAAAGATAAAGAAGAAGCCGATTTGATGACTAGATAAATCCATCTCATTCGAGATGAGCACGAGAAGCAAGGATAAATCTCAAAGAGTTGGAATTCCATGCAAAGATCAAAGGGGATTGAAACTTCACGCATGAGGAGTTTTTGGAGGATATGGATTAAAGGGATTTATTATCTCTTTTATCTTATTTAATTCCAAATTAAACTCATCCTCATCTACAACAATTCAACTTAAGCATCTCCTATAAATAGAAGACTTATGCGCAACCTTAGAAGGGAGTTCAATTGGAGAGAAAAAGAGAGAGGGCTGTTCAATATCTTCTTCTTCTTTATTGTTTTTATTCAATTCATGTTAGAGATTATTTCTTTTGTGTTTTGTTTGCACCCAGCCATGAACTAAACTTAATTGGCTTGGGTTATTGTGTTTTTTTGGTTGTGAAAACGTTTGGATTTGTTTAGGTTTTTGGTTGCAATTTAAATTCAAAGTTTGCTCATTCTTGGTTCTTAATTTGATTAAGAGTGAATTGGGAGAGGATCTCGTAAATTCATCCATTTATCTAATATCGGGAGAGTTAGATTCAAGAAACGAATGAGCATGGTTTTCATTCAAACGATCGTTGGTGAAGACTAATAGGACTTAGGAATAAGTTGCAGATTTCACTGCTAAGAGAAGCGCAAGATCGGTTGTTGTTCACCCATGGTTAACACAGGGATGTATCACTAAGGCATGCACAATTGACCAACGTTTCGATTTAGGGATAACAAGAAGCCATTGAAGAATACTTCGCTGAGCTTTGAAGGAAGTCGTCTAGTTGCCAAGACAATTGACGAATTGCCCATGCAATCCTACTGGTTCTAATTGCCAAGAGAATTGCATGGCTTCAGCTACCAATTATTACAACAATCCATCTGACAATCACACCACGACTCATGATAACCTGACCTACTCTCTCTTATTCGATTACAATCTTCATTTATTTACTTGCACTTTTATTTCACTTGTTAATTTGAACTCCTACAATCACCAATTTACTCTTCTTTTCAGTGTGAGAAATTAGAATCCAGAAGTTGCACCAATCCCTATGGAGACGATATCTATTTTATACTATAACTTGCGACGTGTACACTTGCACCAATTGCGAAGCACTCTAAACACGCAACAAGTTTTTGGCACCGTTGCTGGGGATTGTCAATAGCAACTTTGTTTTTATTTCTTGCACATTTGTTTCTATTATTTTTGTATTTTATTTTTGTTCCTTGGTTTCAAAATGGTAATATCCTGGTTTTTGCTTTCATGTATGACCAGGGCAAGACCAACAATACAATATTACCCCTTTGAACCTGAGATAGAACAAGTTCTCCATAGACGAAGACGTGAGCAAAGAGCAACAATGGCAGATCCAATTGATTGTAATCTGAATGCCAATGGCAACCAGAATGTTGAAGCGAGAGGAGGAGGAGCTTTAGTTATACAACCTGTTCAAGTAAGGAACAGACCCATCCGAGACTATTTAGAGGAAGATCTCAATGGTCTCACTCCATAAGTTGTCACACCTAAAATTGAAGTCGGCCACTTTGAGTTAAAACCAGTAATATTCAATATGATCAATACAATTGGTCAATTTGGCGGATCGACAATTGAAGATGCAATACAACTTCTCAAATCGTTCCTGGAAATTTGCAATTCATTCAAGCTACAAAGCGTCCCTGCAGATGTTCTAAGGCTGAAATTATTTCCCTATTCAATAAGGGATATGTCAAAATCGTGGTTGAATAGTATCCCATGCGGATCTCTAGAATCTTGGACGGATCTATGTCATGATTTTCTTGCTAGATTTTGTTCTACATATATGACTGATAAATTGCGTAACGATATTACTTCTTTTCGCCAGGTAGACAATGAGTCTATGTAAAGGGCTTGGGAACTTTACAAGGAACTTTTGCGCAAATGTCCCATTCATAGATTCTCGGAATAGACACAAGTGATGATGTTTTACAATTCGGTGAACACACCGACAAGGATGATGCTAGATGCCTCGGCAAATAGCATACTTCTAGACAAGTCGCCAGAGGAAGCAATAGAGTCTTGAACAGGCTTGCCAAAAATGATTATCAGTTCCCAACTACTAGAAGGAGAATAGCAGACGAAATTCCTTAGCAATTGAACTTGGCCCGTCAGATACTATTTCAGCACAATTGGACACATTAACCAATTTGGTTAAAAATATGCAGCGACCTAGCAACACACAGGAGATCAAGGTAGTAGAATCATTTTGTGATTTATTAAACAGTAACCATGATTCTTTTGAGTGTCTGCAGAACCCAGAGTCTAGCTTTTACGTTGGAAACTACAACCGAAATAATGTGATGTCCAACATATACAATCCAACCTGGAGAAAACACCCTAACTTCTCATGGAACAACCCAAACAACGCCATTAATCAGAGTAGTCAGAATACACAAGCATCGAGATTCCAGCAGAACATGCCACGGCAATAGATGCCGCAGCAACAATCGACACCATCTAGTTCTTTGAAAAATTCTCTCAATGCTTTCATGTTAAAAACTGAATCTTATATGGCTGAGAATAGTAGTTTCATGAAAAGAAAGATGCTTTCATTAAAAGGACCAAGATGAGATTACAGAACCAGGAGGCAGCCTTAAATTCCTTGGAAACACAAGTCGGGCAATTCGCTCAGAACTTGAATACAAGACCATTAGGCGGTTTACCCAGTGATACTGAGGTCATAAAGGGAGTAGGCCACGAGCAACGTAAGGTAGTCACTACTCGGAATGGACGAAAGCTAAATGATACATTGCTCAACCCATGGAGAACAATCAACCAGCAGAACGATATCTTGTCCAAAAAGACACATCAACAAAAATTGATGAATCAGTAATTGTCCAGGCAATTTGTGATAACAATCCCAAATCAGAAAAGAAGGAAGAAGAGATTCGAATTCCACCACTATTCCTACAGAGGCTGAAACGACAGAAACAAGAATTCAAGATATTCCTTGACATCTTGAAACAAGTTCATATCAATTTTCCGTTGGTTGAGGTGATAGAGCAAATGTCGAACTATGCTAAGTTTCTTAAAGACATTGTCTCTAAGTGAACAAGGCTACGTGAGTTTGAAACAGTTGTCGTGGCAGAAGGATGCATGGCCATGTTGCACAACTGAATTACACCTAAACTTAAGGATCCCGACAGTTTCACTATACCATGTGCTATCGAAAATCACTACGTCGGGAAGGCATTATGTGATCTTGGAGCAAGCATAAAACTCATGTCGAAATATGTTTTCCAGAGATTGGGAATAGGAAAGGCAAGGCTTACAACAGTGATGCTACAGCTTGTAGACAGATCCTATGTGCATCCAGAGGGAAAAATCAAGGATATTCTGGTAAGAGTTGATAAACTTATTTTCCCTTTGATTTCATTGTTTTGGATTGTGAAGCAGATGAGTCCGCACCCATTATTCTTGGAAGACCGTTTTTAGCAATGAGAAGGACCTTGATCGATGTCAAGAAAGGAGAGCTCGCTATTAGGGTAACTGACCATCAAGTCGAGCTTAATGTCTTCCAAACCCTTAAGCACGCTAACGATCTAGAAGAATGCCAAGTCATTTAAGCCACCATCGAATTTAATTTTGACATGGAGGAATATTGCCACGGCAATTGCATTGTCGAACCTGAGGAACTTGAGGGGCTGGACGAAGAGGAACATAATGAAGCAAATTGGATTGTTAGTCGACCGAGTAAGAGTTTTGAATTCTTGGACTACTTAGGTAAGGAAGGTAAAATTGAAAAACCCTCTATTGAGCAACCTCCTGTTTTAGAATTGAAACCATTGCTAGGGTAATTAAAATATGTTTATTTAGGAAACGATAACACTCTGCCCGTAAGTATTTCTTCTAAATTGCAGCCTGAACAAGAAAAGAGGTTGATTGACATATTGGCGATGCACAAAAAAGTAATACGGTGGACAATCGCAGACTTGAAGGGAGTTGGTCCAACGGTATGTATGCATAAGATCTTATTGGAGGACGATCATAAACCATCGATTGAGGCACAAAGAAGACTTAACCCTGCCATAAAGGAGGTTATGATGAAAGAAATCATCAAATGGCTTGATGCCGATATCATATATCCTATCTCCGACAGTACTTGGGTAAGTCTGGTACATTGTGTACCAAAAAGAGAGGTATAACCGTGGTAAGTTACGAAAGCAACAAACTCATTCCAACTAGGACTATGACCGGTTGGAGGGTTTGTCTGGATTATCGCAATTTAAATAAAGCTACTAGGAAAGATCATTTTCCTTTACCCTTTATTGACCAAATGCTTGACCGTCTTGCATGTAAAGCCTTTTATTGTTTTCTTGATGGTTACTCAGGCTATAATCAAATTGCCATAGCCCAGATGATCAGGAGAAGTCCAGTTTTACATGCCCATATGGTACATATTCATTTAGAATGATGCCATTTGGATTATGCAATGCTCCAGCAACTTCCAAAGATGCATGCTGGCAATTTTTCTGACATGGTTGAAGACTTCCTTAAAATTTTCATGGACGATTTCTCGGTATTCGGAGATAACTTCGACAATTGCCTTGGCAATTTGGAGAAGGTGTTAGCACGATGCGAAGAATCTGACCTAGTGCTAAATTGGGAGAAGTGCCATTTTATGGTGGACGAAGGTACTGTGCTCGACCATAAAATCTCGTCCAAATGAATCAAAGTGGATAGAGCTAAGGTGGACGTGATTGAGAGATTGTCACCACCAGCACCAATCAAAGGAATATGAAGCTTTCTCGAACATACAGGTTTTTACAGAATGTTTAGTTATAATTTTTCCAAGATCTCTAAACCTTTGTGTAACTTGCTTAAACATGACAAAGCTTTTAATTTTGATGATTCCTATGTCCAAGCATTCAAAGCCTTGAAGAAGCAACTTGCCACGCCACCCATTGTCATCCCACCCTATTAGTCCCTATCTTTTGAGCTCATGTGCGATGCAAGCAATTTTGCAGTAGGAGCTGTCTTGGGCCAGCAAAAAGTTAAGATCCTCTATGTGATTTACTACGCTAGCAAAACCCTTAATGGTGCGCAATTGAATTACACCACGACTGAGAAGAAATTGCTAGTGGTAGTATTTGCATTTGACAAGTTTTGTTCTTACTTAATTGGTACAAAGGTAATTGTTCACACCGACCATTCAACAATTAAGTACCTATTTGCTAAAAAGAATGCCAAACAACATTTAATTTGTTGGATTTTACTTTTACAAGAGTTTAACATTGAAATTAAGAACAAGAAAAGAATGAAGAACCAAGTTGCCGATCACTTATAAAGGCTGGAAAAGGCAATGAAGATTCAGACTTCTTGGAGATTCACGACATAGTCCTGGATGAGCAGTTATTAGTTGCCACGAGAACTTCTTGGTATATTGATTTGGTTAATTTCTTGGTTAGTGGTATTTTGCCCTATGACCTTACTTACCAAGGAAATAAGCGGTTCTGACATGATGCTAAGCATTATTATTGGGACGGGCCTCTTTTGTTTAAACAATGTACATATTAGGTGATACGACGTTGTGTCCCCGAAGAGGAGCAACACAATGTGCTTCGCCAATGCCACTCTTCACGTTATGGAGGCCATTTTGGAGGAACTCGAACAACGGCCAAAGTTCTGCAATCCGGCTTTTACTGGCCACCCTCTACAAGGATGCCTACAACTTCTACAAGGGATGTGATCGTTGTCAAAGAACAAGGAATATATCAATGAGACATGAGATGCCATTACAAAACATACTCAAGATAGAATTATTTGACATGTTGGGCATCGATTTTATGGGGCCTTTCCTATCCTCGTTTGGTAACCTCTACATCCTGCTTCCCGGGGACTATGTGTCTAAGTGGGTTGAGGCAATCAAAGTACCTAGAAACGATTCCAAGACAGTACAAAGGTTCCTGTAGAGGAATATATTTACGTGATTTGGAATGCCGATAGCAATCATCAACGATGAAGTCAAACATTTTGGCAATGAACTTATTGCCAAGATGTTACAACATTTTAGAGTGACCCATAAAGTTGCAACGACATATCACCCGCAGACTAATGGGCAAGCCGAAATTTCCAACCACGAATTGAAGGCTATCCTTGAGAAAGTTATCAGTCCTTCTCGAAAGGATTGGTCTGCAAGAATCAATGAAGAACCGTGGGCCTATCGAACAGCTTTCAAAATGCCTTTAGGCATATCGCCTTACAGACTTGTCTACGGCAAAACTTGCCACCTTCCGGTGGAGATCGAGCATAAGGCTTAGTGGGCTATCAAAACTGTGAACATGGATTGGGAAAGCGCAGGGCAAAAGCGATTACTGGACCTCAACGGGATCGAAGAATTTCGTGCCTTAGCCTACGACAACGCAAGAATTTACAAGGAGAAAACAAAACGTTGGCATGACAAGAAGCTATTGCCGCGATAATTTTTACCCGGGCAATTAGTGTTTCTATTTAATTCTCAGTTAAAACTCTTTCTGGGAAAACTAAGATCAATATGGTCTGGCCCATTCGAAGTGGTCAAACCTTTCTCACATGGTGCTGTTATAATCAAGTCCACAGTCGACAGACATGAGTTTAAAGTCAACGGACATCGGTTGAAGCATTATTTCGGCAACCCTGTTGAACGCGACAAGGAAGTTGTTACTTTAGGAGATGCGTGAATATGCTCTTCTTTAGTATTTATTTTTCGCATTATCTTTTATTTTGGACTTAATTTTTTTTCTTTCAGATTTTGGTTTTTATTATTATTTAGTTTTTATTTTCTACATCTCTAGTTTTTATTAGGATAATCATCTTTTATTTCTATCTTTATTTTTATTTTGGTTTATTTTAATTAGGATTAATCTTTATTTAATATTAATTTATCCTTTTATTTTGAATTTTAGGATAAAGTTCAGGAAGAGAAGGAGTTGGAAATCAAGATAGAGTCCACCAAGTGACAATGGGATGATTTTGAGGGATTAAAACACTTATTAATACCCTAATTTGTTTTCCCTAAACCCTTTCCAAAATCCTCAGCCGCCCTAAAACCCCTTCACCTTCCTCCAATCTATCTCGCTGCACACTCCCCAATCCCTTTGCTTTCCTTTTCACTTTTTTTCTTTCTTTCTTTCCTCTCATTAGTCGGATATCAACCATCAACTCCACCATACCTCCACTCCACCATCCACCATACTCCATCTATATTCCATTCTTTCACTCATCTTTGAACTCAAGATTTCTTTAAGTTTTACTTTCTTTTCTTCCACAATTGCAACCCAACAATTCCCATGGCCAAGAATCTTAAAACCATGCCTCACCCGAGTTCTTCCGAGGAACCCCCTTCTGCCGGTTTGAACACTGAACATCGAAGAACTCTTTCTCACCAAGTTCGCAAGCCACAAGGTGCGGGAGGAACAAGGATTCGACTACACCGTCTCCCGCAAGAACTTCGGCCTTGATGTGTTCATCTTTAAATTCACCGAGCACCACAAATGGCAAATCCTTTACCATCAACCACATCCGGCAATGTATTATGGGTAAGAGAATTTTATTCTCATGCTTCTAATCCCAACAACCCTTATGTTTATGTTCATGGCAGGGCAATCCTCATTGATGCCAACACGATCAATACCTTTTATGGGATATACATTGAAAAAGATGAACATAAAGCTTTTGTTGACAACATTACAACCGAAGAAGTTGAGAAGGTATTCAAGGATCTCACAATTGAAGGTGCCGAATGGAATCGAGGAGCCTTGAAGGGAAAGGTAGATCGACTCATGTTGAAACTCGAGGCAAAACTATGGAATAAATTCATTAAAACTTGTTTAATGCCCACTACTCACAACACCACGATTTCCTATTCTCGTCTTTTGTTATTACATTCTATTTTACACAAGCAAATTATCAACATCGGACAAATTATTTGTGATGAAATATTTGCTTGTAGTCAAAAAATTTAGGTGCCCTTTTCTTCCCAAGCTTAATATCTCAATTATGCAAGGAATAAAAAGTGCCAAGTGATGATACGGACGAGAAATTGCCTGCTAGAAAAGGATGGAATCGGACGCAATACCTACAATTCATGGGTAAAGAACCAGTGCCGCCAAAGAAATCTCCATCACAGACCATTGCCCGGGCAACCAACATTGGCTCGGTAAGTACAAATCCCAGGCAAGTGAACCTACTTTGGCAACAATGAATCAAATTGAAGCAATGCTACGCCCGTTCACACAAAGATTAGAGCGAATAGAGGCCTAACAATTGCAATTCATGCGGTATATGAGGGACCATAACGTAGCTATAACACGATTGATCCTTGAGAAGTACCCCGATAACACTGTGCCTTTCCCAGTGTTTCCTGCCAACCTACTTGCCTCAGCAACTGAGGAAACCACAACAATTGCTCAATACGATAAAGGTAAAGCCCTTATAACTGAACCTACTCATACTGAATCTCTACATGGATTTACATATTCTATCGATAATTACTCATTGATTGGTTGTTTTAAGTTGCTAATTTTGGGCATTTTTGTTAATTTTCAATGCAGAATAGTAGATTCCAGAAATGTTGCCGAAACTGATGAAATTGTGCAATTTTTGATTTTCTAGACTCATGGCTGGATTAGTGGGCATGAATCTGGGCATGAAAGTCTAACTGGATGCCACGTCAGCATCTTCTAGAAGACGCCACATCAGCAGCGATGATAGCTTATCAACCGTGTTTCAGATGACTTATCAGCCAGAATTTAAATTCAAAACTTTGGAATTATCTTTTACAATTAATTTGAATAATTTGGGATTTATGTTTTTATCTTTTTAGGGTTATTTTTAGGGTTTTAGACTACTATAAATATCCCCTTTGGGCAAACTCAAAAATCATCTATCATCTTTTGGGTTTTAATTTGTTCTTGTTTTTCTTTATTAATAGAAGTTTTTACTTTTCTTCTTCATTTTTACTTTTTCAAGTTTTTACTTTTTTTTTCAAAGATGCTAAGCATGATTTCTATCATACTTAGCTAAGTTTTCCATAGCCAAAGGCTAAAGCAATGACTCAATTCCAACGTGAGGATTGAAAAGCACTTAAACAACTCCGGGTGTCTCTCTCAGTTTTTTAAGCTTAATTTCAAAATCAAAATGATTTCAAAACCAAAGATTGACGTTGGTCAGGATGTTGTTTTGGTTAAATGTGTGGGAGGAAGGATCGGCTATTGAAGCATATTCGACTTCCTAGGAACACACTTAGTAAAATTGTTTGCTAAGAGGAAACTAAGATCAGAATCAGTTATTATTGAAACAACATAGTCCGAGTCAGCCTTTACTTAAACATTTTTGATCTACAACATTGTTGTTGATTAGATCAATTTCCAAAATTGATATCAAAGATGGAACTTGGGTATTCGATATTCAAGGCACAGTCACAAGGATTGATCCTTGTAGGCAAGTAACCGACGTGAATCTCGAAGTGAAGAATCCTTTTTCCGATGATCCGAGGAAACTGAGTCAAAGCAAGAGCCCGAGGCTAATCTTTACCATACTGAATCCACTTCTTAATATTCTCTACAATCTCTTATTTTTTTACTTAATTCCACAAATCCCCACCATACTTAAATATTATTCAACTCTCTTGTTGGCTCACCGATTGAACAAACATAAATCAAGAAGTTCTCTTAGTCCCTATAGGATCGACCCTTACTTCTCTTTTACTACGTTTCAATTCATTTATTTATTATTTGAGAATGAGGAATTATATTGACGCGAAAATAATGCGTGTCAAATTGGTGCCGTTGCCGAGGACTTCGGCAAAGTTACTGACTATTTTTGTTTGATTTATGACCAGGAAGAATTTGGGAGAATAAGCAGATTATAACCCGGAGATCGAAGCATACGCACGAAGACTGCACGCCCAAACACTTTGAGAAAAGAAGCAAAGACAGTGACAACAACGACTAGAACGTGATATAGAAATAGCATCTGAAGCAGAATCACATTTCGACCACACAACCGAAGAACCTGTTTCGATGGGAGACAACAGCCAAACTATTCGACAACTGACTACGGCCCTTGATGATAACCAGACGATGTGCATAACATTCCTGAATGGCTAGACATCATTCGCTCTTAAGACAGGCTTAATACACCTTTTACCAAACTATCACGGTTTGCGAAGTGAAAATCCACGTAAACATCTAAAGGAATTTCACATGGTCTGTCTAAGCACAAAACCACATGGAGTCTCTGAAGATCAAATAAAACTTCGCACTTTTCTCTTTTCTCTAGCTGATATTGCCAAAGATTGGCTATTTGATTTTCCTTCCAACTCAGTTACAACTTGGATTGACATGGCTCGCCTTTTTCTTGACAGGTTTTTCCCAGCAGCTAAGGCAAGCGAGCTAAGGCGAAGTATCCTGAGCATTCGACAAAAGGATACTGAATCTTTATATGACTACTGGGAACATTTCAAAAAGCTATACGCAAACTGTCCACAATATGGATTGTCTGAACAAATGCTTCTCTAGTATTTCTATGAAGGATTAACACCTATGGACATGAAAGTGGTAGACACAGTAAGTGGAGGAGCTCTTGTTAACATGACTCCGACAGCGGCAAGAACGTTAATATCAACTATGGCCGTTAACTCGCAACGATTTCAACCTTTAAGTGAACCATCTCGATGGGTTCATGAGGTAAGTATAGTTTCGCTGGAAAACAAAATTGATAAATTAGCTGATATTGTTCAATCTTTTGTTACAGATAAAAGAATTGCAGTCAGGCTTTGCGGGATATGTACGAGCCCAGAGCATCTGACGGACTGCTGTCCGATAGTACAAGAAGAGGACATTGCGTAAGTGAATGCCATAGGAAATTTTCTAGGACCTCCACAAAGACAATACAACCCCAATGCCAACTCGTATAATCCAGGTTGGAAAGATCATCCAAACTTCAGTTATGCTCAAAATCAAAGGCAAAGTCAACCATATCAGCAGAGACACCCACTCAACAACAATATCAACAACCAAAGTCATCATTGAAATCCATTGTTGAATGGTTGGGGCGATATCCCAAGAGAAGTTTCAAAACCGCACTGAGGCCCACCTACAAGATTTGGACAAACAAATGACCCAGTTGGCTCAAACCGTGGGGAGACTAGAGTCGCATGGAAGACTTTCTTCTCAGACGGAGTCAAATTCGAGAGAGAATATTAGTGTTATCACCCTCCGAAGTGGAATCGTTGTCACACCTGAAGTCCCATAAGAGAATGTCGCACGGTCCAAGAAGAGAAAGAAAACGCCACCATCCCACGTCCAAGGTACGTCTTCATCGCCACCACTTTCTCATCCTTGTTCTCATGAAATCGCACCACATTTCCCGTCGAGATTGATGAGGCGTGAAAAAAGAGTCGAAGAGAATGAGATCTTAGAAGTATTCCAAAAAGTACAAGTTAGCATACCTCTCCTAGAAGTAATCCGACAAGTGCCAAGGTATGCCCGATTTTTAAAGGAGTTTTGCACTACAAAGAGGAGACTGACTGGTCATGAGAAGGTAAATCTGGGAAAACATGTCTCAGCAGTATGAAGCTTCCACCAAATATGAAGGACCAAGGTATGTTCGCTATACCTTGCAAAATAGGAAATATTTTAATTAAACGTGCAATGTTCAACTTAGGAGCTTCAATTAACGTTATGCCACTTTCTGTTTATAAAATGATTACTAACGAGCCTTTGAAGGAAATAAGAGTAACTATCCAGTTGGCTGATCGTTCTATTATCTATCCGGATGGAGTGCTTGAAAATGTCTTAGTGAAAATCGATGTTCTTATTTTTCCTGCCGACTTCTATGTCATTGACATGGAAAATGATAGGACGGACACTTGCTCTGAGGTACTTTTAGGCACCCTTCCTAAGTACCGCGCATACAAAGATTGATGTGAGAAGCGGTATATTAACAATGGAATTTGATGGTGAGGTCGTAGAGTTTGACATTTATAAAGCGATGAAATACCCAAATCTAGTTGAAAGAATTAATTCTGTCGATATTATTGATCCTTTAGTTGATGAATTTGTTGAAACTAATTTTTTCGATAATTTTTACAAGGATCTTGAACTTTGCCGCATAGAGGAAGAAATTGAGTTTGAACATATTTTTTCTATCAATTCTGACTTATTTTTATCTCCCTCTAAAACTAAAATGTTATATTCTATTTTGCAGGCGCCAGAAGTAAAATTAAAACAGTTGCTGGAGCACTTGAAATATGCCTTTTTGGGAGAAAATAAGACCTTACCGATGATCATCTCAAACAAGTTATCAGAAGAAGAAGAAGAGAAAACACTAGTGAAGGTATTGCACACACACAAGGAAGCCATAGGATGGACTATTGCCGATGTTAAGGGACTTAGTCCCTCGACTTGTATGTATAAGATTAAAATGGAAGAAGGAGCGAAACCTTCTAGACAAAGACAACGCCGGTTGAACCAACCAATGATGGAGGTAGTAAAAAGGGGATACATAAACTCCTTGATGCAGATGTAATCTATCCTATTTCCGACAGTGACTGGGTAAGTCCAATTCATGTGATACCTAAAAAGATCAGAGTTACAGTGGTCCAAAATTCAGAATGAGAGTTAGTTCCAACGCGTGTACAAAATAGATGGAGAGTCTGTATCGACTACAAGAGGTTGAACTCTCTCACTAGAAAAGGCCATTTCCTCTTCCCTTTATAGATCAAATGATTGAGAAATTAGATGGGAAAACTCATTATTGTTCCCTTGATGGTTTTTTAGGTTTTTCCAAATTTCAGTTGCACCAGAAGACCAAGAAAAAACAACTTTTACTTGTCCGTTCGGTACATTTGCATATCGATGGATGCCCTTTGGCCTTTGTAATGCATCGGCCACTCTCCAAAGATGTATGCTGAGTATTTTTTTTAACTATGTGGAGAAGGGCATTGAAGTTTTCATGGATGACATCACGGTATACGATAGTTCTTTTAATGAGTGTCTTGATAATTTAACTAATGTGCTTAATAGATGCTTAGAATTTAATCTTGTTTTGAACTATGAAAAATGCCATTTTATGGTTGATAAGGGATTAATTTTGGGACATATTGTGTCGTCTAATAGAATTGCCGTTGATAAGGCCAAGACCGATATTATACGCTCACTACCTTACTCTACAACTGTGAGGGAGGTTCATTCTTTTCTTGGCCATGCAGGTTTCTACTGAAGATTTATTAAATATTTTTCAAAGCAGGCACGACTGTTGTGTGAGCTATTAAAAAAAGATAAAGTCTTCGACTTTAATCCTAAGTGCAAAAAATTGTTAGATATACTTAAAGAAAAGTTGACCACATCACCAATCGTCAAAACACCAAATTGGGAATATGATTTTGAACTTATGTGTGATGCATCGGATACGAGTGTTGGAGCTGTTCTTGGACAAAGAATCGGTAAAGAACCACATATTATCGCCTATGCTTCACGAACTCTGGACTCGGCTCAGAAAAATTACTCTACGACAGAAAAAGAATTATTTTCTATTATCTTTGCTTTAGAAAAATTTAGATCCTATTTGCTTGGAACTAAAGTGATTGTTTTTTCTGACCATGCAGCTTTAAAGTACCTTATGAGCAAAAAGGATGCGAAGCCAAAGCTTATCCGATGGATCCTGCTTTTACAAGAATTTAATTTTGAAATTAAAGACAATAAGGGAAGCGTGAATCTCGTAGCTGATCATTTAAGTCGCATTCCTCTTTCTACAATTGACCCACCAATCAACGATGAGTTCCCGGAAGAACAATTGATGATGGCACAAGGAACTACCCCATGGTTCACGAATATCATCAATTACTTAGCTACAGGGTAAGCTACCGCAAGATTTACATAGAGCTAAAATTAACCGACTTAAGCGATAGTTCAGATTTTATATTTGGGATGATCCTTACCTTTGGAAACACTACTCGGATCAGGTAATTAGGCGATGTATCGCCGAAGATGAGGTAAATTCGATCCTTAAATTTTGTCATAATTACTCATGCGGTGATCATTTTGGACCCAAGCGAACTGCATACAAAATTCTTGAATACGGTTTTTTCTGGCCTAACATCTTTCGTGACACATATTTATTCTATAAATCTTGTGAAAGATGTCAACGCGTAGGGAATCTTAGTCATAGAAACGAAATGCCTCTTACCCCTATTTATGTATGCGAAATATTTGATGTATAGGGAATTGATTATATGTGCCCTTTTGTTTCTTTATTCGGGATTTTTACATTATACTTGCTGTAGATTATGTGTCACGATGGGTAAAAGCTAAGGCCACTAAAAATAATGATGCTAAAACAATAGTTAATTTTCTCAAGGATTTTATTTTTTCCAGGTTTGACATACCACGTGCAATAATAAGCGATAGAGGGAAGCACTTTATCAATCAAGTAATTGATGCTCTTATGAAGAAGTTTGGCGTAACTTAGCGCATTGCAACGCCTTGCCATCCGTAAACCAACGAGCAAGCGGAGGTTTCGAACCGTGAAATCAAATTGATACTTGTGAAAATCGTCAAACCGGATCGAAAAGACTGGAGTGTTAAATAAACTGATACATTATGGGTATACCGAACCGCGTACAAAGGCCCTATTGGTACGTATCCATATCGTCTTGTTTTCGATAACCGTGTCATTTGCCGGTTGAGTTGGAACACCGCGCGTATTGGGCAGTTCAGCAGTGTAACATGGAGATGGATGCAGTCGGCGAAGCACGTAAATTGCACATCCATGAGCTTGAGAAAATTCGCAAGAATGCTTATGATAGTACACGAATATTTAAAGAAAAAATAAAGATTTTCATGATCGTAACATTTCTTATAAATCTTTTACTGTTGGTCAAAAAATCTTACTATTTAATTCCAAACTTAAACTTTTTTTAGGTAAATTGCGATCCAAGTGGCTTGGACCCTTTACGGTTGTTCAAGTTTTTCCCCATGGTGCGGTCAAAATCAAAGATGATTTGGGAGCTTAGTTTAAAGTTAACGGTGAGTGACTAAAGCCGTATTACAAAAATTCCCGATCGGTTTAATCAATTAAATAAATTTGGAGGAACCTGAAGTCTGACCTAGGTCGTCGAGTTAACGACGTTAAAAATAACGCTTAATAAGATGCAGCCCAATGGTTCTTTTATTTATTATTTAATTTTAGTTAGTTTTATTCTTGTTTACGTTCTTTAATTATTATACTATTTGTTTTATTTTAGATACAAAAAAATTCCATGGATTAAATAAATTCGACGGATCTAAATCTGATATATTCGAGAAAGAGTTGCACGGGGGGAACATTTTCAGCATTAAATTGACAGGCAAAGGGATGTTTTTATTTGTTTCCACTGTGGACCCTGCATATTTTTTACTAAACCTACACCCAAATTATTCAAGTGAACAAAGAAAATAAGAGAAGAAAAGATTTTATTAAAATTTTTACCCGCACAGCACACCACCCAATCCTTTCAAATTTCAATTTTTAAATTTTCCTATCCCTATCATCATCTTTGTCCAACCCCATCTCCTTTCTTAATTTTAATGGGTCCTATATCTGATAACTTATCACATCCATCTTATCCCAAATTTTCTTTTTAATTTAAAAATCACCTGGTCATCTTTTGTTTTATTACTCACGTGCATCTAAAAAGAGAGAAACAAATCCCTAGTCTTGTAACCCCGCCGTCAAACTATCCCCATTTAGACTGCCCTTTCTCCCACCTTATTCTTTCTTCTCTGATCAGCCATGGTTCAAACCAGAGAACAAGCCTGACGTCCCCTCAGACCCACGAGCCAATCGTCCTCGACGGTCGTCGGCGATTTGCGCCACCGCAGTTCGTAGCCGTGCCCAGCGATTTGACTCGCTTCCCACACCTCCGCCGCCTCCCCCATGTCGCAGCAGAAGACGACAACAGCAGGCGGCCGTATCTCAGCCGCACGAACCAGAACCGGCACCCATTCCATCTACTAGCCAATCTGCTCAGTCGAATGGACAGTAAAGACGTTGGCGGTTCCTCTTGTATTCGACCGCCACGTACTCAGCCAGTGCCATCATCCCCATCTTTTTACTCCATACCGACCGACGCCTTCTCCCAATATATGCCCGACGCCACCCAAAGTTTTCAGTCACAAAGGAGCCACCATTCGCGGATGACGATGATGCCATCCTCCCACTCGGTTGCGGACGCTGCCCCATTGTCGATGCCCTCGGTAGCAACAAACCAAGGGGACGAGGTAAACTCTACTCCTATTTCCGTTCCACCGTTGCTAATTTTCCATCCAATTTATGGTTACGTAGAAAATTTCAACACTGGTTTTCATATAAGAGCGGATCTGCCGAATGTTGAGAATGATCGGCACGCGTCACCTCATTCGACTAATGAACGTCCAGAATCACCACCGCTCGCAGCAAGTTCGGGGGACAGTGCCATTCCGAATGAACAACCCAATCAGGAAGATCATTCAGAACGCTATCGACGTGGCCGTAGGTATTTGGTTCCAATCGAGGAGGTTTTACATGGCTATTTGGAGTTTGATGGTGACGACTTTGAGCGATTTAATCACATTCGACACCGTTATTTTCAAATCTGTAAGTATATTCCTCCCCAAACTTTGGAAAGTTTACACTTGAGAGAATCTGTTATGCAATTTTTTAATATGATAAGGTGGACAACTTATCCTGAGATTCATTGTAACACATATTATGAACTAGTCTTTGAATTTTATGCCACATTCTTATTTCATAAAAAACGTGTTATTTCTATACATTCTCTTGATGTTATATTATTTCTCTTGCTTGGTCATTATTTTAGAATATCAATTATGGAATTTAATTTTTATATGGGATTCGTGATAGACGTCACAAATCCTGGGTATTTGACCGTTCTACTTGAGATTCCGCAGGACTTTGACAATGACATGTGCTATGAAACTCTTAATGGCTTGGCGGGTTCCAAATACGATCCTCGTGAGACAAATGGATGGGTTATTCATAGTCCAGCACTCCACTACATACATCACTTTCTTGCGTACAATTATTCAGGCCGTAATGACACTTCTTCCACTTTGAGTAAGGTCAAACTTTTTTTATGGTGTATGCAAGTCGGCATGAAGGTAAATTTAGACTTTTGGTTTGCCCATGCCTTTGAGCGTGTTGCGCAAACCAAACACCCACTTATTCTTGGTCCTTATATCACACATCTTGCATCTTGACTTTTCCATTTGACATTTGATTCCTCATAGTTTACTTGTACTTTTTCCATGGATACTTTGGATGCAAGGTGCTTGGATATAATGGGTCTTCTAGCCGGCATACCCGACGCGCCATATATTGTTCCTCCGGGCACTAATATACCTCGTAATGAGCGTGTTTTCCTCCAGAGGCCTGTTCCTCGACCAGCACGAGAAAACAATCCACAGCCGGATGTTAACAAGTGTCTGAGCTCCATCAAAACCAATATTGCCGAAATCATCTCTTTCCTTCATTAGGGCACGTCTCGTCAAGGACGTGGCCGTAGGCGTGGCTCCAATTAGCCCAGGGAGTATTCTATTCCCTCTCTTGTACTTTATTTTCCATAACGGGACATTATGATTAAGTGAGGGGTGGAATTAGAAATCAAATTGACTCTCACTTATGATTTGCGATTGAAATTGAGTTGTTTCTTGATTAGAATTGTTGATAACCTTGGTTGCTAGTCTATTGTTTGATTTAATTTCTTTGCATCTCTTTGTGAATTCAATCTTGTTCTTGTTGAATTTAGGATGCACAGTAGCATGACATGACTAATTTATGTAAATTTTTCTTGGTCATTTCATGAATTTGTTGATCGAATTGGTTGCATGACTTAGTTCAATAGACATTTCGTGTGAGTTTTGAGCCTAATGAGCATATATTTTTATTCTTGCTCTTTGTTTCAATTGAGTGTGCCAAACTAATTGATTGCATTCTAGAACTTGTAACTCGATGCTTGTTGAGACTACACATTTTGATTATGATGCTTTAATGTGATAGAGGCATTAGAATTAAACCAATTTCTCTTCCCGAACAAAATAGCCTACCCCTTTTTATTTATTTTCCAATTAGTGAACCCTTTTTGAGCCTTTAATCCTTTTTTTGTTTATCACATCGTTAAACCGAGCCTATTTTACTTTTATTTTCCTTTCAATTATTTTTGTCAGCCCTTTTCAAGACAAGTTGAGGTTATTCCAAAGCGAAAAAATGAAAAAAAATCATCAGTGCAGAAAAATACAACGCAAAAAAATTACAGAATTGTGTAGTGCAATTCGAATATACTGATCGAACAGTGAAAAAAACAAAAAGCAGAAAAAAGGTTTGCTTCGTTTGAAAAAAATAGAAAAAAAGAAAGAAAAAAATAGTTCGAATGAAAAAATGAATAAACGATGATTGTTTGATTTCTTGTTTTCCTCTCTTCTCTTTGAATAAATTCTTTGGAATAACTTTACTTGTCTTGACTCTTTAAACCCCATTTTTCGGCCTTTTATCCTACCCGAACCTTAACCCCATTACAACCTATTTTAAAGTCCTTTTGATTTTTGCATCATTTTCATATTAAGTAGTGGAGATTAGATCTAGTTACAAGCCTATGGTAATGAGTTGATTAGTTTAGGCTTGAGCGATTCTCTTACCCGGAATACTTGAGCAAAATAAGGGAACCAATGTGAGGAGCTAAGTCTTGTATTCTTTCAAAATTGGTAGACATTTGAAATGCCTTGGTCGATTTACACTTAATCGATTATGCCATGATTGATTGATCTTAAATTTCAACATTTACTTGATTTAGTTTACTTTATAAACCTTGGAAATTCTATGAAATTGGAGTTGGCAACTTAAGGTTTTTAGCATGATAATTGAGAAATGCTTGAGGACAAGCATAGAATAAGTGAGGGGGAATTTGATTAGTGTTTAAATTATGCATTATTCTATCGATAATTACTCCTTGATTGGTTGTTTTAAGTTGCTAATTTTGGGCATTTTTGTTCATTTTCAATGCAGAACAGTAGATTCCAGAAATGTTGCCGAAACTGATGAAATTGTGCAATTTTTGATTTTTTGGACTCATGGCTGGATTAGTGGGCATAAAAGTCTGACTGGACGCCACGTCAGCATCTTCTAGAAGACGCATCGTCAGCAGCGATGCTAGCTTTTCAGCCGCGTTTTAGATAACTTATCAGCCAGAATTTAAATTCAAAACTTTGGAATTATATTTTGTAATTAATTTGAATAATTTGAGATTTATCTTTTATATATTTAGGGTTATTTTTAGGGTCTTAGACTACTATAAATACCCCATTTGGGCAAACTCAAAAATCATCTCTCATCTTTTGGGTTTTAATTTGTTCTTGTTTTTCTTTATTAATAGAAGTTTTTACTTTTCTTCTTCATTTTCACTTTTTCAAGTTTTTATATATTTGGGCACAATCACAAGGATTGATCCTTGTAGGCAAGTAACCGACGTGAATCCCGAAGTGAAGAATCTTTTTTCTGATGATCCAAGGAAACTGAGTCAAAGCAAGAGCCCGATGCTAATCTTTACCATACTGAATCCACTTCCTAATCTTCTCTACAATCTCTTATTTTTTACTTAATTCCATAAATCCCTGCCATACTTAAATATTATTCAACTCTCTTGTTGGCTCACCGATTGAACAAACATAAATCAGGAAGTTCTCTTAGTCCTTGTGGGATCGACCCTTACTTCTCTTTTACTACGTTTGGATTCCTTTATTTATTATTTGAGAAGAAGGAATTATATTGACATGAAAATGACGTGTGTCACTGAACCTACTCGTACTGAATCTCTACCTGGATTTACATATTCGGACGAGTCCATCTCTGAACCAGTGACATCACCACCAACTGCACAACCAAAATCAAAGCGCAAAGCTCCTATCATTGAAGAGGTCGATCAAGAGCCTAAAGCAAACGATGAGGTTGCAGAAGTAAGAGTTCAGGTTGCACCACCAGCCACACGCACTCAACCACCACAAATCGGCAAACGAATCAAGCAAATGGCTCGAAGGGACACGTCAATGTAGTTAAGTGTTAGAAAAGTTGCTAGCGCCAATATAGTTAAGTGTTAGAAAAGTCCGACTCAGATTATATTGTCTCGAAGGGAATCGAATCTGATCTCAATTTCCCTTAGCGAATCTGTCGCTAAGCGTGTTCATAAGAAGTCGAATATGCTACAAGCTGATCCTTCATCCCAACTTTAAATTAGAACAACATTCAAATCAACGCGCGCTTTTTGAGATGAAAGTGTAAAGATTTTTAAAAGAAAGGCCGATTGCCGATCTCAGTTTTTAGAAAATTGAGAATGTTATCCAAAGATATTAAGTGCTTTTCAATTCTCACAAAATAAATTGAGGCATCGCTTTAAGCCTTTGGCTAATTGGGAAATTAGCTAAGCATGATTATGGTAGAAATCATACTTAGCATTTTAAAAATAAATAAAAACTTAAAAACAAGAACGTAAAGAAAAGGGAATTTTATAGAACTTCAAAAGTAAGAGCAATACTAAGAATGAGATATATTTCTAGCTTACCCCAAGGGGTATTTATAGTTTTCTAAAACCCTAGAAATAACCTAGAAATGATAAAAGATAATTCTTGAAAATATTCAAATAAATCCTAAAATAAAAGATAATTTCTAATTTGAATTTAAAATGCAGTTGATCCTGCTCGTCCGTCCTTGCTGACTAGACCTTTTGGAAGTTGCTGACTGGACCTTCTAGAAGTTGATGACTGGACCTTCTAAAAGCTACTGACTAGATGCCACGTCAGACGCTTCATGCCCATAGTCATGCCCACTAGCCCAACCTTGATTCCAGAAAAAACTGCAGAACATGCTCTTTTAATGTTGTATTCTGGAATTTGAAGTCCTGTACAGAAATGAATAAAAACAACCAAAATCAGCGATATTAAAGATTCAATAGGGAGAAATAAATGGTAAAATAATAGCAAAATAAAATACTCATCAAATTCCCCCTCACTTATTAAATGCTTGTCCTGAAGCATGCCTTAGTCAAATAAAAGAAATCTCAAGTTACCAATCCTCCATCTCACAATATGTAAAGGAATACCAAACGAATCAACGATCACATCAATTATCGGAAACAAGGTGACAATCAAGCAAATAGGCTCAACTAGTAACAAGTTTAAGCAAAAGCCAAGACATTCCAATTGTTCATCAATTTCAATGTAGCAAGATTCAATACCTCACAAGGGTTCACTCATTATCGCTCAATGTGTTTCGGGTAAAGGAATCGCTCAAAGCCAAGATTAATAAAGACATTACCATAGGCTTGTACGAAAATCAAGTCTCCACTACTAGAATGATCAAGATGCATTAATCAAAGGGTCTTTAATAAGGTTGTAACGGGGCTTAGGTTAGGGTAGGGATTAGGTCGAAAAATTGGGTTTAAATGCCAAGACAAAAGATGCTAAAATATAAGTTCAAGCCACGGATTCGATAAAGTAAACAAATATGAAGAAGCGTAATCAAACAATCAACTTTTTTTCGATTTTTCTTTGCTTTTTTTTGCTGTTTTTTGTTATGTTTGAACACTTTTTTGAATGCTTCTTTTCTTCTTTTTTGTTTTTTTACTATTTTCGTTGTTTCGCGGAGCAAATCGATCTTTGTCTTGACATGGGTAACAAAAGAGGGTAAAATTAAAAGAGGTTTCGATTTAGTAATGGGGTAAAAACAAAGAAAAGGGTAAAGGCACAAATTGGTTCACTAATGGATATAAACGGGAAGGCAATTTTGGGAAGATAGATGGGTTAATCCTAAGTGCCCTAATCATATTAAAGAATCTATTTCAACATGTAGTCTCGATAGTATTTAATCACAAGTTCTAGAATATCGAAATTAATCCAGCACAGTCAATCAAAAACATGAGCAAGAAATAAAAAGTATGCTCGTTTAGGCTTAAATCTCACAAGAAAGTGTAATGTGCATTGAATCAAGAAACATATCAACCAATGAACTCATGGAATATCAAGAAAAATTCAATATAAAAATACCAATCTTGCCATTTTACTATCATGCACCCTAAATCCGATAAAAAAGTGTGATCACAAACTCATAGGTAATCAATGAAACAAAGCAAAAATCAAGATTAATAGCAAAATATTTCAACAAATCAACCAAGGCAACTCAATTTCAAGCATATAAACAAGAGAGGGTAATTTGATGCAAGCGTTCTCTACCCCCTCAATTAAAGCATATTGTCTCAATATTTAAGATTAAAGCATGTGAGAAGGAATCGAGATACTCCCCTTGTTTAGTTATGGCCACGGCCGCGAGTGATAAGTAGCTTCCCGCGCCTTGATTTCATGTGTGAATCATGGTGAGCGACAGGGTTGCTGGAGGTTGCAACAGGGGTGCAATTGTGGTCTTGCAGAATGGTGACTATCGATATGGGGAAAATTTTGAACGGTAATGTAGGAAAAAAAATGAATGACAGATGGTTGCGTTTTTTGTGGTTTTGTGGCTGGAAAAGGAATGAACAAATGGTTGTTGAAATAATAATAATAAAAATAAAGGTAAACCTAATTAATTGAGCAAAAAGTCCAAAATGCCCTTCAATTTTCTCTTCATTTCTGCATTGATTTTCAAAGCCCTCTGCTCATGTTAGATGAGCTTGCAAACCTGTGCATTCTTTTTGTTTTTTTACATTTTTTATTTTTTAAAAAAAATAGATAAAATACAAAGAAATAAAATGAAAATGAAGAATAAAATAATGAAAATAAAAAATGGGTTGCCTCCCATTTAGCGCTTTATTTAACGTCGTTAGCTTGACGAACTGATTCAGACTACATGTACTGCAACAAATACTTCCTCCAATTCATGCGCTTTGTCCAACTGAGAACTTCTCTATGAGAAACTTTACGATCATGGAGTTCCTTCATTTTTTCTGACAAAATATCTTCTTTACTTTTCAATTTTTCCGGCAAAAATTTTAACTCCAAATTTGGTGCCTTCAAAATAGAAGGAAACACTTTAGTTTTCAAAGGAGTTAGGCGCAGTTCATAATAAATATTTTCCAACTCCCTAATTTCTTTGTCGTAGCCTTCTAATTCCCTGCACAAATCATCAGATAAGTTAGTTTCCACAAATTCATCAACTAAAGGTTTATAAATACTGATGAAGCTAACATTTGCCATAGAATTTGGATGTTTCATCGCCTTATAAACATCAAATTTAACAACCTCGCTGTCAAATTCCATGGTAAGAATGCCACTCATAACGACAATTTTGGTATGTTCCGTGCTTAAGAAGGAGTCCTTCAAGATAAATAACGGATCTATCGGCGAGCTGGATTGTCATTCTTGTTTCCTTCAAAGGCTCTGCACTAAGTGAATTATAAACAGAAAGCGGCTTAACATTTATAGAAGCACCCAAATCACACATAGCACGTTTAATTCCTACTTTACCAATTTTACAAGGAATAGCAAACATGCCTTGGTCTTTTAGCTTAGGTGAAAGCCTACGTTGAAAAACAGCTGATACGTTTTCACCTAAGTTTACCTTCTTATTACCGGTAAGCCTTCGTTTGTTTGTGCAAAGGTCCTTCAAGAATCTGGCATACCATGGAACCTTTTTAATCACATCAATGAGAGGTATGTTTACCTCCACTTTACGAAACATATCAAGAATTTCTTATTCCTCGGCTTGCTTATCGTGCTTCACCAACCTTGAAGAGGGAGATGGTGTGGGAAGAGTTTGCGATTCATCATTCTTTTTCCTCTGGATCTTGCGTCAACTTCTTTATTCTCCCTCTGGGATCTCGATTCATCTTTTTTTCTGGGATTCTGTAGTAACATCCTCGGACTGGTGGTGTGATAACAGTGCCACTTCGAAGGGTGATTGCACTAACATTTTCTTGTGGGTTTGTCTTGGTTTGCGACGGCAACTTCCCTTTAGATTCTAAACAACTTACTGCTAACATAAGTTGACTCATCTGCTTGTCAATTTCTTGAAAGTGTGCTTCGGTCTTTAGTTGAAATGTTTCTTGGGATAGTGCCAACCTTTCAACAATCGACTTTAACGACGGTTTTTGTGGTTGATATTGCTGTGGTGCAGGTGGTTGATAAGCTTGATTTGGTCTGGGATTTGGTCCATAGTTGAAGTTTAGATGGTCCCTCCACCCCAAATTATAAGTTTTGGCGTGAGGGTTGTATGGCCTTTGGGGAGGTCCTGAAAAATTTCCCACTAAATTTACTTATGTGGCAGCATCTTCTTGTAATATTGGACAATAATTTGTAGGGTGGTTCGGCTTTGTGCATATTCCACAAAGTCTAGCTGTACCTATTTTGCATGCAACAAGAGATTGAAATATATCAGCTAACTTATCAATTTTACTTTCTAAAGAAACTGTACTTACCTCGTGAACTTGTCGAGAGAATTCACTGGAAGGGTGAAACTGTTGAGAGTTAGCGGCCATAGTAGAAATTAATTTTCTAGTCGCAGTTGGAGTCATGTTTACAAGTTCCCCTCCACTTGTTGCGTCGACCATCTTCATCTCCTTAGGGAGTAAGCCTTCATAGAAATATTGGAGAAGAGTTTGTTCCGACAGTTCGTGTTTTAGACAATTTGAGCATAATTTCTTGAATCTCTCCAATAGTCATATAATGATTCAGCATCTTATTGTTGGATTCCTAAGATGCTTCGCCTTAGTTCACTTGCCTTGGCTACATGGAAAAATCTGTCAAGAAAAAGTCAAGCTATATCAGTCCATGTAGTAACCAAATTAGATAGTCCTTAGTTACATCAACTAAGGAAAAAGGGAAATCACAGAGTTTAATTTGGTCTTCTGATACTCCCTATGGTTTCATGCTCAGACAAGCCATATGGAATTCCTTGAGATGTTTGTGCGGGTTTTCATTGGGCAAACCATGGAATGTTGGCAAAAGATGGATTAGACTCGTCTTAAGTGCGAATGGCATTTCTCCATTCGGGAATGTGATGCACAACGGTTGTTGCTCATCAGGTGTCGCGACAAGTTCTCGAATAGTTTGGTCGTCGTCTGCCATCAGAATCAGTTCTACGTTGTTATATTCAAAGTGTGTTTCAGCATCAGAAGATGTTTCTGGGTCTGGTTTAGATTTGTGTTGTCTTTGTTCTTGCTGTTATCGTTGTCTTCTTTCCCGAAGTGTCTGTGTGTGTAGTCTTTGAGCTAATGCTTTGATTTTTGGTTCAAAATTTGCTAGTTCTCTCAGATTTTTCCTGGTCATAAATTAAAATAAACTTTAATCAATAACTTTGCCGAAGTCCCCGACAACATCGCCAATTTGACAAGCGTTGTATTTGTCAAATAAATATGCCTTAATCTTAAATAAAATAAGTAAATAACGTAGTAATAGAGAAGAATGGTCGATCTGTAGGGACTAATAAGCTTCTAATATCTGGAGGATTTGATTCTGACTGTTGTGAGAAAATAAAGTAAATAGGGGTTTGATCAAGAGAGCTAGAAAATAAATGTAGAGTAAAAGCGAGAATGATAGAAGTAAATTTCAAGAATTAAATCAATTTAATAAAATAGCCTCAGGGAATATTTGTAACTTACTTTTCACTTTTGTAACCAACAATCCAAAGGCAATCTTTGGAATTCGGTTCTTACTTGGACTAGCCACAACTATCGTCGCTAGCGCCAATGCAGTTAAGTGTTAGAAAAGTCCGACTTGGATTATGTTGTCTCGATGAGAATCGAATCCGATCTCAATTTCCCTTAGCGAATCTGTCGCTAAGTTTGTTAATAGAAAGTCGAATATACTACAAGCCGATCCTTCCTACCAACTTTAAATTAGAACAACATTCAAACCAAAATGCGCTTTTTGAGATGAAAGTGTAAAGATTTTTTTAAAAAAGGCCAATTGTCGATCTAAGTTTTCAAAAATTTGAGAATGTTATCCGAAGATATTAAGTGCTTTTCAATTCTCACAAAACGAATTCAGGCATCGCTTTAAGCCTTTGGCTAATTTGGAAATTAGCTAAGCATGATTATGGTAGAAATCATACTTAGCATTTTAAAATAAATAAAAACTTAAAAACAAGAACATAAAGAAAAGGGAATTTTATAGAACTTCAAAAGCAAGAACAAAACTAAGAGAGATATATATTTCTAGCTTACCCCAAGGGGTATTTATAGTTTTCTAAAAACCCTAGAAAATAACCTAGAAATGATAAAATATAATTCTTAAAAACAAAAGATAATTTCTAATTTGAATTTAAAATGCAGCTGATCCTGCTCGTCTGTCCTTGCTGACTAGACCTTTTGGAAGCTGCTGACTGGACCTTCTAGAAGCTGCTAACTGGATGCCACGTCAGACGCTTCATGCCCACTAGCCTAACCTTGATTCCAGAAAAACTGTAGAACATGCACTTTTAATGTTGTATTCTGTAATTTGAAGTCCTGCGCAGAAATGAATAAAAACAACTCAAATCAACAATATTAAAGATTCAACATGGAGTAATTAACAATAAAATAATAGCAAAATAAATTACTCATAACCTTCCGCACCAAAGCTCAATTTCTACCGAAGCTGTCGAATGGATTAATAGCCTATATAAAACTTGTCCAGGGTGATTGGAATTCGGTCGGCGTTGTTAGACTCTGGTCTTATGTTTCCGAAGGTAAAAGGCCATATATATATATATATATATCTTGTATGAATAAATAATTCTAATAGTGTGTCGTGCGAGGTGTAGTTGTAGGTAAGTCCCAGATGGTTAAAGAGATATTCGAGGAGGTGGGCGAAGAGAATAAGATAATGGTTTTCAAATTGGTGGAGGGTGACCTCCTGCATTATTATGATAGCTGGAGGAACATCCTTAACATCACACCAACTGTTGAGGGAAGCTTGATGAAATGAACAATGGAATTTGAGAAACAAAACGAGGACATCCCCGATCCTGTCAAGTATGCGACGAGCATGGTCGCCTTGACCGAAAATATCGATGCATATTTGCTCAATGCCTAGTTAAGCTCCATTAGGAGGAGGGAATAATAAGGATATCAGTACCCACTTGATGATGTATTTGTGTCATGTTAACTAATGGTTTATCAGAATAAAAGGTCTTAAATACATGTTAAATAAATTCTCTAGCAAAGTATGCTAAATAAATTATCTGGCAAAGTATGCGTACGATTTATTTCAGTCATCAATTTACGCTTATTCAATAAGAAGGTTAGGGGTGCTTATCGAACGAATCGATCGAGAGTTGAGTAGTGCTCAAATCGTGCTCGTTAAAATATCTCGTTGCTCAACTTAACTCATTGCTTGTTAAAAAATCTCGTTGTTCGACTCAACACATTGCTTGTTAAGCTTGCCAAAATTTTTATCTTATTTTTTAAATATAGGTAAAGTCTAGTGATACTATTAGAGCTTAATATAAACATAAAAATTAAAAAAATGTGAGGCCTGAGGAGATAAATAAGCAAACTTGACATAACCAATTTAGAGATGAAGTCGATATTCAAGTGTAAGACTCTTTTTAGTTTCTCAACAATTTTCGATGACCAACAAATGAGAAAATGCCTTAGAAATTTTGGGTTTTAATTTTCAATCATATTTTATATGGAAAGAGAAAACTGAATACTTTTCTCCTCTTCTACTTTTATACAATAGGTAATAATAAAAGAAAAAAATTAATTAAAAAGGAAAGACTCATCCTTATAAGTTAATTTCTTATTAATACAAAGTAAGTTTTTTTTAATTCTTGTGAAATACAAAATACTTTGGAAATTCGAAACCAAAATTTCATGGCTAAATTACCTAGGAATTCACTGAGCTTTTCTAGAGTTTTCAACTATTATTTAAACTTCTTAAAATGTAATTTTTTAAAGTAGTCACCAAAAAATCATAAAAGACTATAAAAAATAACAAGCTGCTCACAAACTTATCGAGTCGAGTTGCTCGATTCGACTCGCTAAGATCTCGAGTCGAACGTTAATCGAGTTTTTCCTGAATCGAGCTCGAGTTGTTTGCGAGCCGTTCAACTCAATAGGCACCCCTAAAGAAGGCTTATCAATTTTCAAATAATATCCTTGAGAGAATTTTTCCATATAAAGCTTAATGCGTCCTCCCTCTATAAAAAGGCTTTTCTGGTGTAGGTTATGTAGCCATATCAACCAAATAATATATGAATGTTCCCTACTTCAAAGAGATTTTTAAGTAATTTTAACCGACTTCAATTAATTCTGATATCAATGTAAGTTGTGGCATCAACTTAATCATACATTTTACATATAATATAAATGCATGATATCTTTCATCTCATAGGCTCTGTTTGGTTGGATAAAAATATCATGTATTTGTATTTTTTGTGTTCTCTAGTTACGTTGATAGTAGATTATTCGTTTCTCTAACCTACGTTAAATCTCATTTCTTGTACATGTCTTATTTTATGTTTATTTCACTTTGGCTATTTACCACATATCGTATTCCTAACAGATGGAAAAGTTTAAGCATGAAATGAGTGGAGGGAAAATGGAAAAAAATAAATTTTGGGTGTGCCTGGTAGAAAAGAAAAGTGGGAGGAAATAGAACTAAAAGAATGATCAAATTGGCAGGAAAAGAGGAGAGAAAAATGTGGGAGAGATGTAAATTAGTTCAAAGTATGAATTTTTCAAATCTTAGTTTACTTTTCCCCCCAAGTTTCAACTCTATCAAGTAATGAATAAAAACAAAATACAATTTTTTTCTTCAATTCTTCAATTCTTCCTACCAGACATACCAATGAAAAAAAGTAACTTTTCATCTTTTCTACCCTTTTAATTTTTATTTTTCAAATTTTGTTTCTACTCTATCAAGTAAAGCCTTCAAGAATGTTTCCAACTTCGGGATGGTGCATTTGCACTTAAAATAAGTAAAGCATTGTTAACAATATTCTGGATCCACCAAGTTATAACTTTAGATTGTTGAATGGGAATTGGTTGATGAACACTAAAGGGAATAAAAGAAGGAATCACCGGTTGAATAGATTAGTATACATGTTCTTATTCTCTCTACTTTCCCCTCCATTTCCAATTCACAATTTAAAGTATTTTGCACCAGAAACTATTCCACCACCATTCACTAGTTTTTTTCATCTATTTTATGACCCAACTACAAAGTTTTCTATCTTCTTTTAAGGGTTTACATTCCACCATCCTTCTATACAAGGTAATTGGCTAATCACACTTTGCAGACAAAGTAAAACTATGACTCACATTAGGAAGATGGATTGCCAAGTAGTGATTAAGTCTGTAACACCCTCTACCCGGGCTAGTAGCAACCTCGCTTGGGAACGCTACTTAACAAGCAAGAAATGGCAAGAACAATACAAACAAGGCATTGCTAGCAATACAAGAACAATCAAGCAATCAAAAATACTTATCATACAAGCAATTCACATTTGACTTCAATAATCATCCTAAGGCATTCGAACAAGGCACTACATTATCTCCTTTCAAGCTTACATTACATGTTACTACTTTATCAAAACAATTCACTTCATTTTATCCCTATACTCGTTCGAATAACCCTAGTGCAACATGATTCCATTTCATTTCTTTGTTTCTTAGACTTATACATGTACACCTAACCCAAAATTTCTAACATGATTTTTTGATCATTCATTTTACATGTTCTAGTTTCCATTCAAGCCTTATTCCATTCCTAACCATTCGGCTATCTATACAAACATACATAACACAATAACAATGTATGATCATACACATGAGCCCTTAAACTTCCCAAGGCAATTTGAATGGAAGGTAAGCAAGCATGGTTCGGTTCTTAATACTTTCAACTCAAGCAAGACATATACATCTTCAACAAACAAGGCATTTGATTGTTTCAAAGTAAACTAGATTAAACATTAGACCATTCCAATACAATTTCATTATATGCGCAGCAATCACCATTCTTTACATGATACTTAAGTTCATTACATACTTCATAATGTCATACAAGATCAAGACATAGTAGGCCCATCAAGAACATTATATACATGTACCAAAATGCATACTCAATCTACACTCTAAACAATCTAGTGCCACCATTCTAGGAGATATACAAAACAAGTATGAAACCATACTTAGACAAAGCTTGTGTGAGTTGCTTCTTGCTCAATGTAACAGGCTTCAAGATCAAGCAAACTCGTATCCTTTATCTTGTAGTTGGGAAGAATGAAAACAAGAGTGGTAAGTACAAGAATGTACTTAGTGATGTAGTACTAAGTCTAACCAATTGTTATATCAAGTTTCATGTGTCATTTAATCAAGTATAGACCTAGCTAAGGATATCAAGCATTAAGATAATCCTAGCTAAGGCTTTCAAGCATTAGAGTGATCTTAGCTAAGGCTTACAAGCATCAAGAAAATCCTAGCTAAGAATCATAGCATTCGGCTATCAAGAACAAGAATCAATGATTCATATCATGAATCAAGCATATCATGCTTGCAAAACAAGAAATCAAGAAGTCATGCTTTCAAGTCAAGTAACATACAAATTCATGGCATTCAAGACAAGTAACATATGATGTAGGATTGTTATTTCAATTGTTATTCATTAAACAACCCCCTTGGTACTTAGTTTGTATAGGTAATCGAGTCTCCAACCAACTATCGCCACAAGATGCACTGTAGTGCTGGTCAACCCTCCTACTGTCGCCAAAGGCCACGTACCCTCCATCTGTCACCAAAAAGGGCCCTTAGCCTTGGACCGTAGTCCACCCTTACACAATGAGCTCTAGACTCTAAGGCATGCCCTTCTGCCTAGTCCAACTAGCTACCAAGGTTGTTTGATTTACCATTTATTCAAGTGTTTCAAGATCAAGATCATGTCAAGCAAGTTCATTTTATATTAGGCCCTTAGGCCATTGAGCCATAGCTCACATATCAAGTAGTTTCATGTTTCATTTCATCAAGATGAAAATATGTCTCAAGCAAGTCTTTAACATTCAACCACATTGCATCATAGCACATACAAGCATCCATGTTATCACATCATCATACTTAAGCATTCGAATTGATCATGTATACAAGGCTAGGATCAAGTTTCATGTATTACTTTAGTCATCTTTCCCTTATTAGGTCAAGTTCATGATTAGATTCATTTAACATTTCAAGAATATAACAAGAATGCATTGGTTAGGACCTAGTCCTAACCCTAGAGGTAACTACACTCACAATACTCCAAGCTAGCTAGTCTTGGATCCACACTCCTTTGTTCTTGGCTTTAGGATGATCCATTATATTCTCTTCCACCAAGTTTACCCCTGGTTCTATCACATTACAAGTATAAGCATGTCAAAACAAGATCACAAAGTCATTCAATTCAAGACAAGATTACAAGCATACAACATTCACAATTTTGGCAACATGTTCATGTACATTTTTCCATTACACTTAACTACACTTTTCTACATTCTAGTTCTTTTAAAACAAGGCATAATCAAAGGCCTAAAACTGTTTACAAGACAGTTTACAAAATGCCACAAAACAGTGTGCAATTGCCTATATTGCTGCTGCCAGGCAGCTTGCACTCTAGTCACTTAATCATGCATAACTTTCATTCCGTATGTCATAATTTCAATTGGTTTACACTGTTGGAAAGCTAACAAAATTGTATTTATGACCATATAAGGTTTGTATTTTAGTTCTTTTCCAATTAATACAGTTTTTAACTTAAAGACATGGCATTTTGTTACACTGGACAGTTTGCACTGTCCCTAGTGTTTCTACTCTACATTTCAGTTTACAACCCATAGTTCAGTTCTGTTTTCTCCTAATGAATTTATACATATCAAGGTGTTGTCCATAAAAATTTTAGCCTTAAATTCATTATACACAATTTATAGTGATTTTTCAAAGTCACTGCCCAGAATAGAGCATTCTGGGCAGATTACACTAGGTTGAATTTCTAGCTTCTTAACTCATTTTAGCTAGGTCCTAACATGGCAATTCCATTCATGTTCTTGTTCATACATGTCTAGGTCATCATAATTCACCTAGAAATGTTCTTAAAACAGGGCATTATCATGTTGAACCTAATTTGATCTATTTGATCACATTTACACATCCAATTCATCAACTAGGCAGCCCATTACCTAATTTAACTAGTTCAATTAGGTGGTCATTTTCCAGAAACATATCTATTCAATTCAATCTTCATTTTACCTAGCAACATGATCAAAACAGGGTTCTATGTTAAATTGGCATGTTTACACAATTTCTCCATCAAAACAGCCCCTAATCAAGACTGTTTTCAATCATGTTCATATTTCTCAAATTTCCAGCAACCACATATATATTTCATTAGCAATTTAGTTACTAGCATTCAATTTCCAGGTTCTAATTGCAACTAGTATGACCCTAACATACATAACATTCATCCAATTCAATTCATACACAACAAGAACATCATCAATCACTCATTCAAACAAATTGTTAGGGATGAAGGATTTAGAATCCACTTACAATCTTCCTAACTATTCAATTTTCATGCAATTGATCTCATGCAAGCTTTCTTCCCCAATAATGGTAATTTTCTTTCCTAGAAAGATGCTAGGATTTTCCGCCAAGATGGAGTGGAGTGGAGGAGATGATAGCAAGATGGCCACTTGGCCAAGGTGTTATCACATGGCTAAGCTATTTGCCTCCACTTGGCAAATTTTGGTCTAATTGCTTCATAAATCCTTAATTACTCATCCTTATTGCATGCAATTCTACATTTACAATTTGTTATTATTTGATCCTTCATGATTAGGCTACTTCTTTAGCAATCCATCTAATTTAGTCACTAGGTTTAATCAATTCTTCTAATTTGTAGATTGTTTGTACAATTAAACTCTAATTAGTTTATAACAAGCTACTAAGCCATGATTTGGGGTATTACAAAGTTATCGACCGATAAGTTCTACAATGCATTCAGTACCGAAGCTCAATTTCTACCGAAGATGTCGAACAAACTAATAGTCGATGTAAAACTTTGTTGATCATGACATTGTTCAACACTCCTTGGTTGTGGTTTGTGGCTGACATGGTCGTGGAGATGAGAGAGATGTTGGTTTGGTTTCATAAGAAATAGAAAGAATGAGGGAGAGAGCGTGGGAGAGGGGGGATAGAGTCCCCATTTTAGAGGGGGGTGGTCCCTTATAAGGGATTGGAAAGGGCATACACACGTGTCAATCAAGAAAGACAAGTGTGTTAGTGAGTTGAGTTACCGTAACTCGGGTATTGGTATAGGTCACGTGCATTGTCACGTGATTTGGAATTATGTTCGCATTTCGAGTCTGCGATAGGTCGTAGCTTGGTTGTTCGTATGGTCACGGTCTGCTAATACGTTCGCAGGTGGTCTATTGATTAGGTGTTTGCGTGGTGACGGTTCGCATGTACTAACAATTTCCCCTAGGCGAGGAAAGGTTATAAAGTGACCTTTGTGATCTTGGAAACGCGAACCGCTAAATTTTTTAATTATGTGGATGAATTATGCAGGGAAGGGCTTGATTTTTTATGTGATGGCGAGAAAAAATATAAAGTTTAAATTATGTTGTTCGAAATCATATGATGAGAAATTTTAAATTGTATTATTTTCGCGTGCTTGTTCCCTTGTACCCAGTTGGGGAAGAAATTTTCTGTGTTTATTGATGTTCGCGGTAGGGCTTATGAAATTAGTCAGATAGGAAATTCATTAATTACATTTATGTGGCTCTGTGGGTGAATGGACATTTATCAAATTTCTCGTGCTTTAGTATTTATTGGTGTTTGGTAGCGGCGTGGCTGTTTTTCTTTAGGTAGTGAGTAGTTGTGCCGTATTAGTATGATTGGACAACTAAACATAGTTTGCAATGAGAGAAGAATAATAGGAAAGGTTATAGTAATTGCACGCTTTGTGTTCGTGTAGTTACTGATTGGATGTATCAATGTTGCGTGATTTTAGGCATTCGTTGGGGTTTTCAAAATCTTGGAATTAATTGCTTGCGTGAGTGGTTTTCTAAAATTTGAACTTTAATGTTCGGGTCTTGGTACTTTCCCTCACCTTTTCTTGCTATAAATATCACCTTTTGGGGACATCTTCCTATAATTCGATTACTGGGTAAGCCATGCTTTTCCTCCGTGAATTTCGTGCTTGGGGGAGTTTAGTTGTTGTGATGAATAGTATACATAAGTCACAGTTGATAGATGTCGAGGAAGCCTCGGCTGTTTACCGATGTTGCTTGTGTCGACAGACAATAGTATTTGGAAGGCTATGATTAGCCAGTTGTAGCTATGAACGGCGACAAACAGAGTATTTGGAAAACCTTGCTCTTAAGATTTTCCAAATACTATTGTTTGTTGTTGTTTATGACTACATTGAAGGGTGACCATTGCCAAGTAGTTTATCTAAAGCTGTTGATGTTTGCTCATTCGTCAGTTGCGTGTATTTGTGGCGTTGGCAGGAATCATGCCGATGAACAGCTTGGTCGCAAGGACTGACAAGGCTGAGCCATGAAACAAGAAAATAAAGGCAAATTTTCCATTTTCACGTGTTCAGCCTAATATTGGTATGAAGACCAATCGATGGTGTAGCCAAAATGACCTTGAGACGATGTTTGTGCTTGAAATATTTATAACTTTACTAGGAAAAGATTTTCTATATTTGTCTTTGATTGTTGCTCTCTTATTTACGTATTAATGTTTTCGCATGTTATCATTTACTGTTTGTACTTGTATTAGAATCTTGCCCCCCAGGTGTGACAATCTAGACTATTTATACGCTTATTCGTGTGTTAATATTTTCGCATGTTATTGCCATCATTTATTTTATTTTAATTTATTATTTATTATATATTGTGGCAAGTTGTTCGAATACTTGCGCTCCTAGATTTATACGTCGTTTTGGATATTTTTACGTCCTTGCTTGTAAACGGCGATGACTTAGGTGGTTTGGACCTTCTACATTTTATCTGTTTTAGTAACTTGAGGGTTTTGTTTGGAGAGAGAATCGCTTGAATGTGAGAATACTGCATAACAATCCTTTATCAGCTTAATGCTTTGAGAGGGGTACGAGTGTTGATGATCAGTTTTGTGGGCAACTCTTTTAAGTGGAGTCAATAGTTATCTGTTCCCAAGGGATTGGTCTGAATTCTAACTTATTTCAGCGATTTTGATCAGCCGTGGGAACGGTTCATGGATGAGCAGCCGTGCAACGTGTTGCAATTTTGATCGGGCACGAGAATCCATTACTTATTTCAGCGATCCGAGGGAACGGTTCATGGATGAGCAGCCGTGCAACGTGTTGCACACGCAATTTTATGTTTGCATGAGTTGCGTTCTGTTCGCATTAACTAGCCTTACATTTTGTCTGCAATTTATATCACTCGGTCTGTATGAATTCGCATTCCCTACAGTTAGCATAAATTAGATACATTAAATGTTCACATTTGTATTCATCTTCTGTTTACAATGCATTCACATTATTCATCCATATTTCTTATTTCTGTCACATACATTTGTTGCGAATAATGTTCGTGAACACTTACGTATTTATTAATCGTGTATTAGTTGCATATTACTTATGCTTTCCTTATACATTTCATGTAGGTTTATTAGTAGCATTAAAAGGGAATGAGATCTGAAAAGGAAATCAACGTTAAATGAAAAGCACTTAAAGACACCATCAATCTTAAGCAAGTTGTTTCAAATTCCTTGAAGAGCTACATTAAAGGTAGTCATCAAGTCTTTAACATGTTGGTTTCTCAATGGGTTCAAAGCTACTTAATCATGCCTTAGGAAGAATAGACGACAATCATTAAGCTTTGGGAATGCAACCGCCATTTCATGTAGATGAGTGGGTGTTTACATTCATTCCGAATATTGCAACTAACTCTTCAGCTACCAGAAGACGCAAGATTAAAGTTATGTCGTCAATTTCATTTGAAAGAGCTTTTATTTTTCTTTAATGTGTATGCTTTTTGTTGGACATTGTAAATAGGTCTTATTCTCCATCATGTGGGGACACATAATTCAGATTAATATAGACATTGTGAGTTTTTCACTTCTCTTGTTCGTAAATTGCATAGTTGGTAGCTTATTCATCTTTCGTTATCTATTCGTTGCAATGTTCAATATTTGCAACATAACGATTGGGCAATCTGGTGAATTTCGGTTATTCCACAACTGAGGTCACATCATTAGTAATGTAGTAATTTCTCGCTTGGCTTCGAGAGTGTTTGGGCTGTGTGTGCCAGAGCTCTTGGAAAGAGCGATTTGGATTGGTTGTACTATGTGTATGTTTTAAGTGGTGTATTTATTAACTGGAAGTTTTGAGAATGCGGGATTTTAGACGTTAGTTCAGGATTTCAAAATCATAGAATTAAATTTTTATCTTAGCGGTTTTCGAGATTTGAACTTTAAATGCCTACTCTTGGCTTTTATTTTGCATTATAAATAGGAATCGTTTGGATCTAAGGTTTTGTAACTTAACCCCTGGGCTTTATATTCTTTCTTCTGTGACTTTCTCTCTGTATTACTGTGCGTGTTGGCGGGTCTGTGGCTTGTGAGGATGAGTAGCACATGGAAGCTTTACTTTGTAGATCCGAGAGGAGTGTTGATCGCTCATTTGGATTGTTTATATCAACAAACAATGGTATTTGGAATGTTACGATTATTCATCTGTTGCAATAAGCATCGATACGCGGTGAGTGTTTGGGTGAAGAACATGTGCTTGTCATTGTATGCAAATCCTATGATTCAGCATGTGCTCTTGAGCAATATGGGCAGGATGGGAAATCAATAAGTGGCAGGTTTGTTGTCATCTACCTAGAGGATATGAGGTAATACATGTATGATACTTATTGGTTTAAGGCTGGTTAATGAATATTATTGTTATTCCTACGGATATCGAGGTTTTAATCTCGAGAACTAGATGCTTTATAGTTAACTGCTCTCATTATAACTATCATGTGTAATGTTTAATCGTGCAAGCCTTATCAGGAAGGGGTTAAATTTGATAAACTTTAAAAGAAGTTAGTCTTATCGAATCCCAGCTTGCTGTATAGACACTACCTTCCAGGTTTCCTTGGTTATGCAATTAATATGGTTAATGCAAATAATTGTCGTATTAACTACAGAATTGAATCTGACAAAGGTTCGCGGGGGACTCTATTTTGTAGACATTTTAGTGAGGTGCAAGTACACAAAAGAATGGGACATATGGCGTCTCTTTTACTATAATTGAAGTTGACAGTGAACTATATTTCTTAATGTATTAATCATCGCACGTTGTCTTGGGAGCGGTTCTGCTTAGTTTTCTCTAGATTTATCGTGAATATAACTCGGAGATGGTTTAGTTCTTCTTAGAGCAATAGTTAGTTACACAATGTTGTTCGTTGAAGCGTTTGGTAGATTGCCTATTTCCTGATTGTCTTGTGGAAAGGAAGTTGTAAAGCTCAAGTTATATTTATATTCTGGTGTACGATTGTACTTGTCTTGAAACATGTCGATATATATAAACATGAACGTTTGATATTCGCTAACTCGTGAGGTAAATGGGTAGCAAGCGCTTATTCTCTTTAAAAGATATTTTGAGAATGAGTTCACTATTTTTTTGTTTTCTCGTGATGTGACGTCACTCTCTTTGAGCAGATTATATGTTTATGACTTTACTATGCACACTCAACTGTGGAAGTGGCTAACGAACCTTTTATCTTTGTGGTCGCTTTACTATGCACACTCTGCTTGGAAGTGGCTAGCGAACCTTTTTTTCTTTGCGGTCGCTTTACTATGCACACTCTGCTCGAAGCGGCTAGCGAACCTTTTGTATCTGCGGTCGCTTTACTATGCACACTCTCCTTAGAAGTGGCTAGCGAACCTTTCATATTTGCGGTCGCTTTACTATGCACACTTTGCTTGGAAGTGGCTAGCGAACCTTTCGTCTTTGTGATGGCTAGCAAACCTTTCGTCTTTGTGATGGCTAGCAAACCTTTCTGATGGAAGAATACAAGACCTTCATAATTTCAATTCAAGCCGTGCCCCCCAAGGAGGGCAACAAAGGCTGTATAGCGCACTGGACTTTGGAATATGAAATGCTGCACGAGGGCGTCGGTCACCCAGAGACGCTGCGCCAGTTCTTTATCGAACTGACCGCCGATATGGGTGCTCACCTCATCAAAGAAGAATGATTTAACACGCTTATATTGAATCCAGTGCTGTTTGTGTTATTACTTTTAAGAATAAAACTGGGATCTTTGTACTGTGTTTGATAAGGCTGTCAGAGTGGGAGTGTGCAGCTTTCCATGTTTCATTGTATGTCTTCTGTTTTATGTTTCTAAATGAATGTCTTTTGTGCTATATTGATGATGGGAAGTACATAATTCATAAAATTGGACATTTGAGTGTTAAGGATTGAGATAAAAAAAATAACCGTACCGCACCACGCGTCTTTAAATTATGATCTTGTTTTAAACTAGTCTCTAAACTTTTAAATGTTTCAATTACATCTTTAAATTATGGTTCCATTCTAAATTGGTCCTTCAACTTTTGAACGTTTTTATTTCATTTCAAACTATGATCATCATTTTAAATTGATCCTTAAACTTTTGAACATTCTAATTTTACCCCCAAACTACTGGTATATGCTAATCGTGTTCACTGTTAATAAGATAGTTAAAAAACTTGTCAACTATCATGTAAACACCGATGCGTATTATGTAATAATATAATACAACATAAATGATAATTTTTATTGTATCACTTCTCCGAAATCATTATTTAGAATAAAATTGAATGGTTTTTTCTACGATTCAAAGTTAAATCATTATTTTATTTAAACCAACATCAATTATCATTTATAACACATCATATTGTTACATAATACACATCAATGTTGATCAGGGATCAATTTAGAATGAAAAATATATATTGATAATTTTATTAACAATGTTTGCAACAATTTTATTAACAAGAGCCATAATTAACATATATAAATAATTTTAAATAAAATCGAAACATTCAAAAATTTAAGGATCAATTTAGAATGAAAAATATATTTACAAATGAAATTAAAATATTTAAAAAATTAAGAATTAATTTTAAATGAAATCATTAGATTAAACCATATGATACAATTAATTCAAAACTTGACTATGATACAATTAATTCAAAACTTGACCGGACAAATAAATTCTTTATTTTAATACATATGAACCTATGTGTGTGTATTGATTGCCCAGTTTACGTTAGTATATATAATAGTTTACGCACTTTTTTTTTTCTTTTTGAAAGGAGTTTACGCACTTTATAAGCTTGTACACGATTCATATTTGAAAAGTGACTGATTGATTTCAAAATATGTATTGTTGATATAAAATATTATTTTAAATAAATATAAAAACCATATAAAATTTTACTAATACAGTTGCATAAGTTTATGCTATTTTGTGTGTGAAGTTACAATTTTCAATTCGGAGTAAAAAAGAAGTTACAATTTTCAATTATATACAATATATTTACCAAAATCAATCATTTCAAGTACTAAATTAAATAATTAACACAACAATTAACTATCCAAAAAAAATAAAACAACAATTAATAAAACTCAAACTAATTAAAAAAACTCACGCATTTATAATTTAAATCAACAAATTAAATAAATGCAATAACAAAATCAAACAAATTAAATATTAGCTCGCAACCTTATACCAAATTTGACATTAATATTCTTTGGTATATTAGTATAATTTAAATTAATCTAAAGAGTTTAAAAAATTATTAATTTTTTAAAAAAAATCAATCAAGTTATTAGAAAAATAGTACACCCAATTTATGTAGAAATAAGATTTTGGATAATGGATTGGCAAAAGATCAGTTGTGATGACTAGTTTTCATAACGTTTATTAAGCCAATTAATTTACAGTAAATATGAGTGAAGATTCACTTGATAAAAAAATATTTTTTTAATTTAATTTACAGGAAATAAGAGTGATGATTCACTTGGTGAAAAGATGACATAGAAAAATTAAAAAATAGATAATTTTTATTAGTTGGGACCATAGATAACATGACGAGCCTGACCTACGATATAATTTATTCAATAGTTTGCTTTAGAGGTGTCGGGTTGTTATAACGATGAAGTAGTGGCGATTTTTTATATTACACTTATTAAACGATTCAGATTCATAAACTCTTAAATTAAAAGAAATATAAGCTAAATATATTTAATTCTACGTCCTCTTAGATGTACGATAACAATCTTATTAATCTAGCTAAAACTCAATTCGTTTTAATCAATGAGGGTGTTAATAAAAGTGTGTGATGTTGGATTTGTTAGGGGTTCTTAAGGATCAAGGATTCAAGGTCGCGAGGGTATATAATGATGCACGCATTGGAGTGTTGATTAGCTTTAAGTAAGGATGTTCGTTGATGATCAATTAATCTTATCGTTTAGTTTAAACGGTCAGTTAATCATTATGTCAATTATTAAATTTTATTAATCATAATTTAATTGTTAAAAAACAGTTAACTTATAACCTATTACAATTTTTTCACACATTTACTACTTTATTTGAGAATAATGAAAATATCTCGCCGATTATATTAAAATTTTCATAAAATACTTAAAATAGAGATATTTTAAACACAAACTTCATACTTAGTTAAAAAAGTACTTACAGGTTAACCATTAACCATCATTTCCAGCAGTTTGATTAACTAAAACCGTTTAGCATGAGCGATTTAAAGATTTAAGGGGGCCTTAATTTATAATATGAAAGAAGTATAATGTTTTTTTCAAATAAAACTCCCTTAATAAAAAATGCTAGACCACTCTCTACATCAACATAAAAATGACTTATAAACATTTAAAAATTTAACATTTTCACTTAAAAGAGGTTGTTCTTCTTGCATGTTTTGAAGCAAAATCATCTGCAACGCTTTCAATATCATCTTCTTCCAAAAGTTCACTCTCGAGTGCCATCGAAACAAGTCAATTTAGCCTTTCTCGTGACATAATTGTCTGTAAATATAATTTCACAATCTTCAATTTTGAATAGCTTCGTTTTGTAGAAGGAATAGTAACAGGAATAATCAGTAAGAATCTATGTACAATTGACGCATTTGGAAAGTTAATGAAATTGAGCAACCCTAGTCATAATTAATGTTTGGACTCATTCGGGGACTTGTTTTCGGAGACCCTGTGCAATCAAACGTATTAAACATGTCCAGAACCACTCATGTAGTTTAACTTTAACGATTAGGTTAATTAACCTATAAAATATAACGGTTACATCAGATAACAATTACCAGATTCTTTATCCTTTAAACTAGTTTTTTTTATTATCAAATTTATCCCTTAAACTTAAACTTGTAAATGAACCGAACGAACACGAATGAGAGTATGTTTATGTTCATCCATTTAATTTTAACCGAACAAATGAATGAACACGAACAACTAAACGAACATGATTTCTTGTTCGTGTTCGTTTGTTTATGTTCGTTTATTGAGGAATGTAAATTGTTCATGTTCGTTTGTTAAAATGATAAACGAACGTAAACGAACACAAACAAACAAACATAAAAGAAAATATGTGAATAAATTTATAAACGAACGAATATATGTGAATGATTTTTTTTCTAAAATACAATACTTTAGATATATGTGAATACATTTAAGTGAACATAAACGAACGAAAAAATAAACGGATTAACAAACGTAAATAAACGAACGAGGCATTTGTTCGTGTTCGTTCATTTAATTAAACGAACAGAAAAATCTAATTCATATTTGTTCGTTAATAATAAACGAATTTTTCGTTGAACGATTCGCTGAAAGATTAGTTCGTTTACATCCGTATTTAAACTAGTTTTTTTTTCAAATTTATCCTTAAAGCTAGTAATAGTTATTGTTCTAACTATGTCGTATCCAAACTAATACGTCAACAAAATCTGGATTAAATGAATAAAGTAATATGGCAGATCTCAACGACTTTCCTAATGGGGCCATATCAAAATTCTATTTTATTTATTCTTTTTCAAATTTATAAAGATAATTCACTCCAGGTCAAGATCCATCACTTTCTCCCATATTTGATTTGATAGAAAATAGGATGATTGTACTAATTATAAGTTGGTTTAGCGTATAGAGATGTTAAACTTTTCGAGTAACGTTGAGAGTTTAAATTTTGATATTATGAATGTAAAAAATTTTGATTGAGAAGTTCACTCTTGTATCGAACCTCTATAATATTTAATTAATTTCAATGACCAAATATCAATTACTCCATAATATTAAAGAAAAGATAACTATGAGATTTTTTTAAAAAAAAAGAGAGCATGGAACATATGATTATTTATTAAATTATGTGATTCATACAATCAAATTTTAGAATCAATCAAAAGATTTAATGTTTACAATATTTTTCGTATAACATACTATAATATACTTGTTCTCTTCATTATTTTCTTGAACAAAAACAAAGCCATTCAATTTTGATCCGAGACTGAGTCCAACTCTTTTTGTAAGTTGATTGTGAGCTCTATATATTGATTTTATTTTTTTCTATATTAATTGACATTGAAATTTATTTTCGAAAGAAATTGTTATTAAATTTTCTATTTACTTGCTCGATATATAATTACACACCATCAAAATATATTACATAGATTCACTAATTGGCCTAGTGGCTAAGGATACCCATCTTGCTCCATCTTGTACGGGTTCAAATTCCGGCATAAAAAATGTAATGTAATATATCTATTTCATCAAAATCATATTACAATCACAACTTGAGAATACTAAATTTGTTTAGTGGATTTTGTCCAGAAAGAAACAAAAACTTGTTACAGTAGCAATATTTAGGATAATGTGAAAGGTGAAAACGGTTGGTCTAGCGGGATGAGATGCTAGGTCCTTCAAGCAAGGTTAGGAGTTTGAATTATGACATTGTGAATGGGGAAAACTGAGTACTGAGTTGGATGATCGCCTCCATTTTGGGTGCAACGACACAATTTTGGGTTTGTAAATATTTTAAGATTAAAGTTCTAAATTAGGAAAATTAATTTGGAAACTCAATTAAATGGATTTTTGGATTGATTTTAATAAAGATTTTAAGCTCGAGTCTAAAAGTAAGAGCAATGAGAGAGACATGTATCTAATTTTTTTGGGATCGTATGGATAGGATAAAAGGTGGAAAATTGATTGGGAGAAAGAGAAGATGAAAGGAGAGAAAAAGTTGATGGAGGAGTTTTGAAACTTCGATCTACGGAGATCTGGCCTTCCGTTGTCGACACCTCCACCTTCATTGTGTTTATATCGTCCAGACAAGTTCGTCGGTACCAGCGGTACCACCATCGGAGAGGGTGAGAAAGGAAATTTTGGATTTTTCCAATTGAGGAGGTTTGAGAACTTGAAACGAGAAACCGAGGCCACCATCGTGCTAATCGACGTCGAAAGAGTCAGAATAGGGCCTTGCAGCCGTCGTCCGACCATCGAAAGCCTTCGCACGTGCTGTTGCCTGCACGTGGCATCCTCTAGTCGCATGCGCCATCACCTGTGCGTGGGGGACTTTCAACCGTAGTGAGGCAGCTGCTTATTGGGTATGGCTGTTGGGCTGGCCGTTTGGCCTGCTTGCTGAGCCGAGTCGCGGGCCCAACGAGCTGGCCTATATATGGATCGAGTCGGTCTGCCAAGCCGCTATCCGAGCTGCCAGCCACCGTCGCTGTTGACCGGCATTAACTGTTGACCATCGTTGACTTTTTTGGGACCCTACCCAAGGGTTTCTCGATGTTCTGAATTCGTTGACGTTGTTTGTTTCGCCAAATTCGAATACAATAAGCTGTTTTTACGCATTTTATCCCCTAAAGTAGTATGATAATGTGAAATGACTTATGTAGTCGTATTTGTTCTATCCGAGGAATTTCTAGACTCGAATATTAGAATTAAAGAGTTGATTGAAGGAGCTTGGATGTGGATTTATCGTTTGTCTTAAGGTTAGTACACCTCCAAGTCATATTGCTTTATGAGCATCATAAATGTAATTGCTTCATGAGCATCATAAATGTAATTGCTTTGCGTGTTAGTATATGCAAAATAGGTAGACGATGAATATGTATGTTTGGAGACCGATAGTATGAGACTTGATATCTATGAGATGCATGATGATGTTACAAATATGGTGCAACTCATGTAGGCTTTAGAGACCGTGTAGTGTTGTTTGAGATGCTCATATAATTACTTAATGATTGTTTGATTAATTGGTAATTGTGATGTTTTGTATGCTTTTTCAAATAGATTGACGTGATTTGATGGGAATTATGCTTAAGGGATAAATACCCAATTAAATTATTATAAATCCAGTAATTAATATTAATTGATTGAATGCGTTAGTAAACAAACCATAATGACTTTCATAAGCTTTATGGATCAAATAAAAGGTTATAAAATCGTAATCCAATAAAATGGTACGAACCTGTGAGTACGGTATCGGTACGAGCTTTGGTCGTACCAGTACGCGTTGAGGGGCCGTATCGGTATGGGTCGACCCATACCGGTACTACCGGTACTTGTGGAAATTAAGGGTTTCTAGTAAGCTATGTTAGTATCAGTACGCGTGTGAGTACTTATTAACTCCTCAAAAGTTTTACTTTCCATGCATATATTGCCATGCTATTGCTTGACTTTAGGTATATATTAGTATATTTTGCCAGTAGTTTCATGCATTTGCATTTAGGAGTTGAGAAATGTATTACCATTATGAACTAGGGGTTGCAATAGGGCGGGTCAGAGACGATTTTGCATTCCCCACTCTGTCCCCAACACTTGCGGGTACGGTTTTAGGGAATCCCATTAAATGTTTCAGGGATATTTTCGTCCCCATACCCATCCTTTACGGATCTCCGCGATTTTCTGTTAATCCCCATACCCAAAAAAATAAACAAAACTTAATACATTAAAATAAATACTTAACATTAAATCTCCAAGAATACAAACATAAACAATAAATTTAAATTTTACCAACAACAAACAAACTATTTCAAAACTATAAAACATTATAAAATATTAACTATTAAAACATGACAACATGCACTACCTTTAAAAGAAAATATTTATCTAATAATCTACATTTCCAAATCATGATCCGTTTGTTCCAAAAGGAACTAGATTCGATAATATTTCCAACCATATAAATTATCTCTTCTAATTTTACTCATACGATTTATGCGAAATTTCTGAAGTTACTATCATTGTTGTTTTTGGAAACAGACTGTAGTCTTTTCTTCTAGCCGTTTCTTCTAGCCTTTGCTCACTCAAAAATTAATATCTCTTAATATATAACTCGAAATCAAGAACCGTTTATTTTAAATGAATCTAGACTTTTGTATGGTTATACAAATATAAGACTCACTTCATGATTTATCTTGTAGAAGTTTTGGCGATTTTTCAAAATCAATGCTAAAACAATATTCTAAGAAATCTTCTACTAAATTTTTATGACTTTTCAACATTCAAATATTCATATTTTAAAAATACATATCGAAATTGATCACCGTGATTTTTTTAAAATAAAACTAGACTGAATCACGTTTACAACGATGTATAGACCACTTTCTAATTATTTTTATGGAATTTAAGGAAAAACTCCGAACTTACTCTAGCCGGCCATACCCAGATTATGAGAGATTATATTTTTGTTGAAAAATGGTAAATTTCCCTTATGACCATCCAACTTTGTAAAATATTGGGATCCCTGTGGATATTTTTTTGGGGATCCCCACGGTAATTTATGCGGGTGCGGTTCAGTTATTCCCACAGTTCAGAATAGCAATCCCCGTTCCCATCCCTATTTGAGCTTCGGTGAAAAAATTCCACCGTCCTCGTCCTCGTGGGTGAAGATTTCTGTTATTCTCCATACCTGTCGGTTTAGATCCCTACAATTTTTGGCTATTCTCTACCCGATTGCCACCCTTAGTATGAACGAGTGTTTTCTAATTGTGATATGTAGGTACGATAGGATTTCATGGAGTGGATGTTGGAGGAGAATGCCAAGCATGGTTAGCAAAAGAATGAAGAACGATGCCCAGAAAAATAACACCGAGTCAGAGCCAGATCAACCCTAAATTTATAAAGTGGGAACACGCCGCTGCGGAGAGTTGTGGCACTGAAAACTCAGGACTTTACCCTAACCCTAATTAGGGCTCAACCTGCACCTATATAAATGACTTTAAGAAGAGGCCGCAAGCAAGCGAGAGTTGTGAGGAGAAAGAAAAGGGTAGAAGCAATCAAAAGTTTGACTATGTAGTTTTGCCGAGAGCTCTAGATCCATTGAGGGGCTACATCGAAAGATCTCCTTCTTTTGTTTCATTTGTCTTAAAATTATTTCTTGTTTTTGTGAGGATGATTAAAAACAAGGATTTGTTGTTGGTTTCCCCCAGCAATTGATTAATCTTTTAAATTGGCTAGGGGTGTTTGCGATGAACGCTAAATGTTTAATTTTTTTAGTAATTGAATTCTTTGGCTTTATTGTCTATTTTGCATGTGCTTATTGTAAATATATTTTATATCATACGACGGTTGGTATTGAATGCATGTTATTCCCTAATATCTTAACAGACTTAAGAGATAATGATTAATTGTCAAATACTTATAGCTAACTAAAAAATCCATTATGTGTCCCACCTTTTATTAAAAATCAATATATAAGGGGTATGTTTGGAAACCCATTTTTAATAAAAAAAACGGCATATGAGGGGGATTCTTGAAAATCTCGTATTTTGAATATAAGACTTGGAGTCGCCATTAGTCACTTGGATTAGGTAGACCAAACAAGAGAAAAACAAAAACAAGAGATTCAAAAGGTTTCATGAGTCGGTTACTTGTGGGGAAGGATTATCACCGCCACAACGCCCAAAATTGGTACTTAAGGGTTCGTATCGTAAATGCAAAGAAAATTTAAAATTTAGTTTAATTTAAAATCTAATCCTTAAAATGCATGAGCATGTGATTCGAACAACCTAGCCCACAACCCACGATACCAAAAGAGATGACGCCTAAAGACTCGGGACAACATTCTCACTAGGATATCGAGACCTCGATTACTAAACTAGATTAATACAATAAATTAAATATGACAATTAATTATGCATGATGAAATATTAACATAGAAATCGTAACATAACTAAAAGATGACATGAATAAATAAAATAAGGGTAACAAATAAAAGGTAGAATGCATGTATAACATAGCAAAGAACAATGAAGCATAATATATATACTATAAAATACTTTAATAAAAATAACTATATAAAAAATAATATAATACATATGAGCTACTATATAGGATGTATACCTACATAAGGTAGTAATACCTATATAGATATGGTAAGAAAAGAATTAAGCGGACATATATATTAATATAAAATAGTTTACATATAATAGATAAAACAATACCATATATATAAAATACGTATTAAAGTATTATAAAAAATATAATTATGTATCAAACGAAATCAAATTAGTTTACAAATATATACACATTAAAATGGAAGAAAAAATTATGGTAAAAATATATATACATATGTATAGGTATATTTTAAAAATGTCAAATGATTGAATAAAATAATACATGGTATATACATAAATATATTACTATATATATACCATATGATCATATATAAAACATACTATATAAACTACATACTATACGGGTAATAGTATAAAACAGAATATCAAACATAAATTAAACAATGCAATTAAATAAAAAGAAAGGGGCAGGGACTGAAGGAGTAATTTTGCCACTGGTCATTAGACCGAAATTGAGAACATTTGGAAATAAGAAGGGTTGCGAAACGGGTTTGAGAGGGGCAGAGGTCCTTATTACGCGATAAAACAATTTTTAAAAGCCAAGTATAAATACCAAAAATCACAAACTGATTCCATTCTTTTTCTTTTCTAAAAAATGATCAAACTCCTCATCCCAAACTCTCTGAAATGTTCATGTGAGTTGATTAAGAACTCAAGAATGCCTCAACGATTTCTAGAAATCGGCCGCCGTCCCCAGGGCTGAAAAACCCAAAAAGATTCATCTTTTCCTTCTAAAACCATTTCTCCACTTAGATTTTTAGAAGAAAAAAAAACCTCATCTTTATCTAGATCTAGAAAAACTGAAACTTTAAACCCATTTTTTGAAATTCAAATCGGAAGAAAAGATTAATGAAACAAAGATATTGAAAGCAAGGGTGTCGTTCATCGGCGGCACCTTCCTCCACCACCATGCAAGGCGGTGACGGTTCGAAACCAAAGGTATAAGAAACCCTAACCTTTCTTTTTTTTGAATCAAAATTAAAAAAATAGAAAGAAAAAAGAAGCAAATACCTCTAAAAATTTCCTTTTTTGTATTGATTGTGAAAAACTGAGTACATTAGTTTTCTTTTAAGTCATATATATCTAGATCTCATCTCTGCTTTTTGATTACATTAGTTAGCAAAACATAAAAAATGGGTTTCTTCTGACAGTCTTTATGCCTCTATTTTTACATGTGATGATGGCTAGAGGAATCGATGGCCGTGATCACCGGTGATGAGGACACGTGGTAATGATCGAAGAGAGCACGTGGGCGTGTGGGAGAGCTGAAGCGTCGATGCACGCGCGCATGAAGTAGTTGAGTGGTCTCCTCTCATTTTGATCTAGAACGTTGGATCAAATCTGATCCAATGGTTAGAAATGGACCGCGCAAAAGGGAATGAGAGATATCAGATTGCTTTTAGGGTTTGTTAGAATTTTAGGTTTTAATTATCTTGGCCCTTATCGGGCCATACATGTATGGGTTTGTAATTAAATGGACTAAACTCATTTAAATTAAATGGGTTTTCATATATATATATATAATTTATGATTAGTTTTTTATTTTAATAATAATAATAATAATCGGTAATAATAATAATAAACAATAATATAGTAACAATATTAATATACTAAAAAATTAGTGATTATAACTGCCCTTCTTTGCTCATTCTTGTGAAATGAGAGTAGAGCAAAGATCATAAGCACTAATTTTTATCCTACTTCACTGTCCATAGCCTCGAAATCACGAGTTCTTCTGGAACTTTTCACTTTTCCTCAACTGATTCTTCAAGCTGCAAGTTCTTCGATGCCCCGATATCTATTGTGCTAGCATGGAAAGAGCTCTTAACATCATGCCCGAAAGTCTTACTAGTGGCCCGAAGGTCTTAACATCATGACCGAGGGTCTTACTGATGGTCCAAAGGACTTTAAAAATGGCATCTCGCTTAGAGAAAGCATCAAAAGAAGGCTTAACACCATGTCCGAATGACTTACTAATGGCCCGAAGGACTTAACATCATGCCCAAAAAACTTACTAACATCCCGAAGAACTTAAAAAATAGATTCATGCCAAAAAGAAATAGATTCACGCCAAAAAGGCTAACAATATTCCTTAAAATGATGCCCTAGTTTCTACCTATCTTGACATCAAAAGAAGGTTTAACATCATGTCCAAAGGACTTATTGATGGCTCGAATGACTTAAGAAATGGATTCACACCAAAAAGGCTACCAACATCCCTTAAAATGATGCCCAGTTTCTATGTATCTTGGCATCAAATTAAGGTTGACATCATGCCCAGAAGTCTTATTTATAGCCCGAAGGACTTACTAAATGGATTCACGCCAACATGGCTATCAAAATCCCTTAAAATGATGCCCCAGTTTCTACCCGTCTTAGCATCAAAATAAGGTTGACATCATGCTTGGAGGTCTTACTGATGGCCCAGAGGACTTAAGAACTGGATTCACGCTAACATGGCTACCAAAATCCCTTAAAATAATGCCTCAGTTTCTACCAGTCTTGGCATCAAAATAGGGTTGACATCATGCCCATAGGTCTTACTAATAGCCTGAAGGACTTAATAAGGTTGAAATCATGCCCGAAGGACTTAAGAACTGGATTCACGCCAACATGGCTACCAATAGGACATCTTCAATAAAATCTACCTCTTTAACATGAAGCTGCAGATCAAAGTCTTTGCTTGTCTTCTAATACAGCAAAATGATTTTTAAGTTAACATGCCCCTAACGTAGGGATATCTATACATGATGCATGCATTGTAATAATTTTTAGGGATGTTCAAATCCTATTCCCTGAAAGGTCATTCTCGAATTTCTTTCCTTCATTTCTTTTGCAATATGCTCTTTAATCTTTATCTTTATCATTTGAATACTCATCTCACATCTGACTCATACTTTTAACCCTTTTGCGTGAGTAACTCTCTTCTTCTTCGAGGTTACAACCCATTTTCACAAATCCTTCTTCGAGTCCCTATGCTATTCTTATATAGGGACTCTCATCATTCTTTATGTTCCTTATTGCCCCATTCAATCCTGGGCTCAACTATTTTCCTTATTTTTGACCCAACATGCAGAGTCCTCGTCTGTCTCAACATCGGGGTGAGCAAAATGCATTCACTCCCTAAACTCATCCTTAGGTTCAATCTTCTTTTCTGACCTTAATTGAAACATCTTGGGGTGAACCAGTTATATGTTCCTATGCTTCAAGTCTCATTTTTATAGTAATGCAAAAATGCAATTTACTTTTATTTATCTTGATAACAACAATATTTTTGAAAAGATGGCATCCATTTTGAAAACAAAACTTGGAGAGAATGCCAAACATTTTGAAAAATAATATTTTGAAAAAAAAATATAGATATCTTAAAAATCAAAATTTGGAGAAAAAATGCCAAACATTTTTGAAAACTGATGTTTTGGAGAAAAAATGATAAATATTAAAAAAATCAAAAATTGAACGAAAATGCCAAACATTTTTTAAAACTAATGTTTGGAAAAAATCAAAATCAGAGTAAATGCCAAACATTTTTGGAAACTAATGTTCGGCCCAGAAATATCAAATGCAATAGCACATTTGCTTCAAATTGTCAAAGATCAACCCGAATAGAGCGTATGTTTAGAATATCTTGAATGTTTGCGGAGATATGTGCATATGTGTAGTCTCTTTCAGTCCATTAAGATTCTGAGAGAAACAATTCCCACCTAAATTCTAACCCATTTAGGTGGCTCTCTTATCTCACTAACTCACCATTCCCCATCCTTCCCACATTTTGGTGTCAACTAGGCACTTAAAGTTTGACGTTCATTGAAGAAAGGTTAACCCTTATTGGCGGAATGTAATATGAAGACAGACTCATCCAACTTAGATATCCACGTATTATCATAATGGTCTTTGTAGGCTTGTAATGTAGGCCATAGGTCACGGTTAACCAAAACCGCATTTATATACTTGTTTGACTTGGATACATGACGATCGATCCTTCAAGACTTTTCAAAACTAAGATTCCTGGGTCACTTCTTCTAATCATATTCTTATTTATGTGTTGTGAGGTACGCTTTGATGAAATATTCTTTTCTTTTTTTATTTGGATCATTCTAGACTGTCCAATTTTGGGTTTTCACCCTAGAGTTGATTTCCTTCTTCTGAATTAGAAATCTTTAGACTAATTGGTAATTAGACTCGACATTGATGTATGCTTTTATTCAAAGGCGATCAATCGACCCTTGGTAGGTCTTCTTAAATTGGGGTTCAATTGCATGTATAGGTGCATAAAAGTTTCTAGTTTTTCCTCTAATTAATGCTTTATTCTTGCATTGCTTGATCATGGTGTGATCATATAAAATATTCTTCTTCTTTTCCTTTTTTTTCTTTTTTAGAATACCCCTTTTGGGTTTTCAGCCTAGAGTTTATTTCTTTCTTATACTTTAATAATATGTATATTTGGACTATACTACATCCTGACTAGTATTGATGCATGTTTCTATTCGAAGTTAATCAATTTTTTCTGTCTTCAAAATTGATATTTACTGAATGGTGGATTCCTCATGTATCTCTTACTTTCTCTTTATTGCACTGTTCAACTTAGTGCTTTGATTCTTGATTGCTTTGGCCTTCTGGTTGGCATTTTTCAACTTTGCTTGGTTGTCTCTTTGAGCATGAATTTTCCTTCAACCATTTTTGATGATTCTCTAGCCTTTGTATCCAATGTATGTGGTCTCATTTCTTCTTCCTTGAAAATTGAAAGAATACCATTCGTCGTCCCATTCATAAACATCCAGAGAAAGTCTTTAATGGGTAAAAGTTTAGGGTCAACACTCGACTAAATGGGATCTTCCCATTACCTAAACACTTGTTTTGTTCCCCTGTTGGCCTAAATGGATCATCAGAGGCTCGCATTTGCAATATCCTCTCAACATTCAATTCCTTCTAAACATAAGCAGCTTAGGATTGATCTCTAGATTTGAATCAAAGATACTCTTACAATTGAAATTCAAGGTCCCGATAAAAATGATATATACATATGCATGTCCTTTTCAAAGAATATGAGTATATGTGTATGGGAGAACAAAAACTACCCCATAACAATGAATGAAATGTATAAAGAATCAAAGGATTCAAACATATTTTCTAAATAAGAATGTGATTTTCATTCTGACAAAAATAAATAGTATGTGTTTTTACAAAATATTCCTACCCCTTTAGGGCTTAAGACGTAGGGTTTGTTCTATGCATTGTTCTCAAAAAGGGAGAAACCAAAATATGGGGGAATCAAACTAACATCTTCATGAAGAGATGAGAAACCCAAGCATAAGGACTTTAGGATCATTCTCGAAGTGACAAATCATTAATTCTAGCCTTTCAATACGGTGTAAGCTTGCGCCGTCTCATTTGTTTTCCACTACTGGATTAACTCTTGTGTCAAGATTCCATCGCTAACCAGCTTCTTAATTTCTTCCATTAACTATCTACACTTTTTGGTGGAATGCCTTGTTGCCACCATGTGGAATTCACAAGTACTATATGGGTCAAAACTAGGGACAAATGAATTACGCATAACCTTCATCGGCCTAGAAGTAAAGTATTGACCTTCAGCGAAATAAGGAAACAGGTCTGAAATGGGTATCCCAAATATCTCAAGATTTGTACTTGTTTAGGGTAGTTTTTGGGGTGACTCTGAATGATCAACAAGCCTTTTTCTATTAAGATTATGAGAGCTTTAAAGGCAGCACTCGTTTACCTATTTGTCTTCTTCCGCTTCCTAACTGGTTTGGCCTGTAAACTTATGCCTCAATCTTCTTTTCTGAATCCCGTATTCAATACTTTCTCCAATCGTCATAAAATAATCAAAACTACTGCTCGATTTCTAGAGCATTATATCAAAGAAAAAAGGGGAAGAGTTGTATGAAACAGGGGAGTCATTTCCTCTTCGATTATGAAAGGCTGTACCTGGGCTGCTAAACTCTACCACCTTAAAGCATATCCTTTAAAGCTCTCATATGATCTCATCTTCAGACCTTGAAAAAAATTGCCGACTAGGCGCTAAATACAGCTCATATCTATATTGCCCCAAGAAAGCTTTGGCTAAATCATCCCAATACTGAACTTCGTCTTTGCTTAGTCGGTTATACCATACTACAACAGGCCCCACAAAACTATCGTGGAAGTAGTGAATCAAAAACTTTTCATCTCCTTGGTAGCCTTCCATTTTTCTATAAAACATAGTCAGATGAATCTTCGGGCAATTGGTACCATCATATTTCTCAAAGCGAGGAATCTTAAAATCCAATGGAATGACCAAATCAGGGATTAAGCAAATCTTTATTGAGTTGAAAGCATCAGTTCTTTCTCTTTTCTTTATCTTTGTCTTGAGTCTATCTTCTAACTGCTCGAGTCTTGATTTTTGAATCTGGTTAATTCTTTCGTCCATGAAAAAGATTTCGACTGGTTCCCAGATTACTATCATCGCCTAAGAATATTTTAATTAATTATTGCATGAAATGTGTCAAAAATGAATAAAAGAACAGAAGTGTAAACAATAAGTATAAAATGCAACGATGAATGCAAATGAAGTGTTGATTCACAAATAGTCCTTAGAATGACTTCCATTTAACATAGAAGATGTCAGATTACAAGAAGCTGAAATAACAAATTATAAATAAATGGTTAGCTTCTCGTCTTGACATCTTGACTTCGTGAAGCATGACTCGCACTCTATGTCGCTTCCAAACTGAGGGGCGATCTCGCCGTTCTCTACTGCTCAAAGGCTTGTGACAGTGTAATCTATGTACCTAAGGGCTTTCGAAAAGATCATTAACCCGTGTTGACAAAATATGGAAAAAAGTCTCTTCTTTAGGGGCAGATCTTGACAATCAGTTTAAAGGGGCCTATCTAAATTTTTGAAAATTTTGGAAGCTCAAATTAAAATCTCCAATAATTTTGAAAGGTTTAATTTAAAATTTTCATAAAAAATGAAACTTATCAAGGCTCGCACTCTACGTCGCTTCCAGACTGAGGGGCAATCTCGTCGTTCTCTGCTTCTGCTTCTCAAAGGCTTGTGACAATGTAATCTATGTACCTAAGGGCTTTCAAAAAGATCATTAACCAGTGTTGACAAAATGCGGAAAAAGTCTCTTCTTTAGGGGCGGATCTTAACAATCCAGTTTGAAAGTGCCTATCAAAATTTTTGAAAATTTTGGAAGCTCAAATTAAAATCTCCAATAATTTTGAAGGGTTTAATTTAAAATTTTCATAAAAAATGAAACTTATCAAGGCCCCCCATTTTTAAAAATTAGAAAGGGCTTAATTAAAATTATTTAAAAAATTTAAATATAAAAATAATTTTTAAAAAATTTGGAGGGGCCAAATTAAAATTTCTAAAATTTTAAGGAGTTAAATGTGAAATTATCAAACTTTGGCTTCAATGAGGATCCGCCTCTACATCCAAGGTATGCCGTCTTTGCCCCCGAGACGTTTTTCCTTGTCAACTTGTATCTCTCCCCGATTGGTCTTTGTTCGGCCCAACTCGATATTGTATCATTATCGCTCTTAGCATCACAAACTTCTCTCCTATCTCAAATGCCCTCTAAATTGGACCGTTTTTGAATCAAGACTATGTTATGACATGGTATGCACAAATAAAAGGTGCAAAAAGAAAAAAAAGAACACAAAAAAACTAAGTTAGGACATGTGAAATAATCAAATAAATAAATTAAATAAATCAAATGACAAAAATAAACCACACAATAAATTAAAGAAATTTAAAGCACATACATGACATATAAAGCAAACAAGGGTATAAATAAACCAAACAAAGCCTAATAGGGTACCGTTAAACGGACATAGTATCGGCATGGCCCTAAAAGGTGAGCTCTACGGTTCACTATATGCGGTTTGGATCTAAAGTAAAGGGTACCCGAACTGTCGCTAAGACGTCGATTCAGGGGGATACGACCCATATACCATACAGGGGTGTCAACCCCACGAAGAACCAAATCCCAGAAGTGAATTACAACATCATACAAAGGTAAACACCCCACGAGGAGAAGTAATCACTCCCACTTAACAAGGGACGGAGCCCGGAGAGAGCTCATGCATGAATGACAAATATATCAAACATTGTGAGAGATAAAGCAGTTAACAAACAAGGTTAAGGATTAAAAACTAAATTAAACCGAATTTATTCTTAGTAAATACGATACAAACCCGACTAAGGCTTGACTCTCTATTTTGTTTTTTAAAACAGAGTCGCCATGCTGTAGCGACTAAAAAATCTATTAGGTGTTCGACCTTTTATTAAAAACTGATATATAAGGGGTATGCTTGGAAAACATGTTTTTAATAAAAAAAATGGCATATGAGGGGGATTCTTGAAAATCTCATATTTTGAATATATTACTTAAAGTAGCCACTAGTCACAAGAATTAGGTAGACCGGACACCGAAAAAACAAAAACCAAAGATTCAAAAGGGGTTCGGGAGTCGGTTACGTGTGTGGAAGGATTAGTACCCCTACAACGCCCAAAATTGGTATCTAAGGGTTTGTATCGTAAATGCAAAGAAAATTTAAAATTTGTTTTAATTTAAAATTTAATCCCTAAAATGCATGAATGCATGAGCATGTGATTCGAACAACCTAACTTGCAACCCACGATACCAAAAGAGATGATGCCCGAAGACTCGGGACGACACTCTCACTAGGATATGAAGACATCGAGTACTAAACTAGATTAATACAATAAATTAAATATGATGAAATATTAACATAAAGATCATAACATAACTAAAAGATGACATGGATAAATAAAATAGGGTTAACAAATAAAAGGTAGAATGCATGTATAACATAGCAAAGAACAATGAAGCATAATAAATATACTGTAAGCATACTTTAATTAAAATAACTATATAAAAAAAACAATATAATACATATGAGCTACTATATATGATGTATACGTACAAAAGGTAGTAATACCTATATAGATATGGTAAGAAAAGAATTAAACAGACATATATATTAATATAAAATAGTTTACAGATAATAGATAAAATAATACTATATATATATATAAATACGTATTAAAGTATTATCAAAAATATAATTATGTATCGAATGAAATCAAATTAGTTTACAAATATATACACATTAAAATGGAAGAAAAAATTATGGTAAAATATATATACATATGTACGGGTATATTTTAAAAATGTCAAATGATTGAATAAAATAATACATGGTATAGACATAACTATATTACTATATATATACCGTATGATCATATATAAAACATACTATATAAACTACATACTATACGGGTAATAGTATAAAACAGAATATCAAACATAAATTAAACAGTGCAATTAAATAAAAAAAGGGGCAAGGACTGAAGGAGTAATTTTGCCACTAGTCAATAGACCGAAATTGAGAAAAGGACGAAATTAAAAATATGTGGAAATAAGAAGGGATGCAGAACGAGTTTGAGAGAGGCGGAGGTCTTTATTATGCGATAAAACCATTTTTAAAAGTCAAATATAAATACCAAAAATCACAAATTGATTTCGTTCTTTTTCTTCTCTAAAAAAGGATCAAACCCCCTTATCCCGAACTCTCTGAAACATTCATGTGAGCTCATTAAGAACTCAATAATGCCACCAAGATTTCTAGAAATCAGCGGTGGTTCGGTCACTCCGGCCGTCGTCTCCCACCTTCGACCGCCGTCCCCGGCGCCAAATAACCCAAAAAGATTCATCTTTTCCCTCTAAAATCGTTTCTCCACTTATTTTTTTTAAAAAAAAAACCTCATTTTTATCTAGATCTAGGAAAAATGAAAATATAAACCTATTTTTTGAAATCCAAATCGAAAAGAATAATGAAGCGAGGAGATTGAAAGCAAGGGTGTCGTTCATCGGCGGCATTGTCCTCCACCATCATGCAAGGAGGTGACGGTTCGAAACCAAAGGTATAAGAAACCTTAACCTTTCTTTTTTGAATCGAAATTAAAAAACAAAAAGAAAAAAAAGAAAATTCCACTAAAAATTACCCTTTTTGTATTGATTGTGAAAAATAGAGTACATTGGTTTTCATTTACATCATATATATCTAGATCTCATCTCTTCTTTTTGATTATATTAGTTAGGAAAACATAAAAAATGGGTTTCTTCTGACAGTCTCTATGCCTTTATTTTTACAGTGATGATGGCTAGAGGAGTCGGTGGCCATGATCGCCGGTGATGAGGACACATGACATTTGTCGGGGAGAGCGCTTAGGCGCATAGGAGAGCTGAAGCGTCAGTGCACGCGCGCGTGGAGTAGCTGAGTGGTCTCCTCTCTTTTCGATCTAGACTGTTGGATCAAATCTAATCCAATGGTCAGAAATGGGATGCGCAAAAGGGAATGAGAGATATCATATTGCTTTTAGGGTTTCTTAGAGTTTTAGGTTTTAATTATCTTGGCACTTATCGGGCCATATATGTATGAGTTTGTATTTAAATGGGCTGAACTCATTTAAATTAAATGGGTTTTCATATATATATTTTTTACGATCAATTTTTTATAATAATAATAATAATAATATAGTAACAATATTAATATACTTGGATAAAAATTAGTGATTACAATACTAAGGAGAGAAACTTCGATAGAGGATATTCAAGTATATGAAACTTACTGGAGTATAGGTTGACTCTTCACCAAGTTAATTATTTGAAAACTCACTATAGACATATAGGTATTAAAAGTAGTTAACTTAGGGTATTGCCATCAACAGAGACAATACGAATTTAAAATCTGCTCAACAATATAACCAAAGTTTAATGTTACTCATGGTTGTCTTTACTAGCGTGAAATCCAAATATCCATCGCCAAGCCTACCAATCATCTTTGCACCGTTTATTTGCCAGTCTACCTAGATCTCTACTTCAGTTTCTCTATCATTTTAATTTTTTTAGTTAAACCTTCAATCAATTGTCACCATCTTTATTTTATTCTTCACAAATATTTATCGTGACATTTAATTCTTGGACAATCCTTGTGGATACGATACTTTTCTCACTATTGTATTACTTTATGACCTTGTACACTTGCACGAAAAAAGATATATTCTTGGCCTTATTTATTTGAATATCTGCACATAATCCTCAACCTTTTTCCAAGCAGTATTTCGTTAACAAGTTTTTGGCATCATTGTCGGGGATTACAACAGGATTAATTATTTTTATTTTTACTTGATGCACTATCATCTATCAATGTTCAACAAGTTTTTTTTTGGGAATTACAGTCGCATTAACATCCCACACTCCAGTACTTATAATGCGGGGTGGAAGCAACATCCGAACTTTTCATGGGCAAACCAGGGATGTAACCAATTTAATGCCCAACGTCAAAACACCAATGCACCACCAGGTTTCAACCAGAATGTGACGCAACAGAGAGTACAAAATAATTTACCTTCGGGGCTGAGATCTTTCAATGAGAACACCCTAACGGAGTATATGGAGCGTAATAAAGCAGCTATCTAGAGTCTAGCAGCATCTATGAGAAACTTGGAGGTCTAGCTAGGACAGATTGCCATAGCTCTCAATACCAGACCTCCATGAACTCTGCCAAAGGATATAGAGATTGCTCGACAAAAAGGAAATGAACAATGCAAATTGGTTACCCTATGAAGCGGCAAACAAGTTGAGAATATAACATTTAACAAACAACCAATTTTTTGCTAGAAAGATAAATCAGTGCCAACAAAAGAAACCAAGGAAGCTGAGAAAGGGGAAGCAAGCACTAGCAATACCAGATCTCATTCTGATGCCAACACCATCTCGGCAAAACCAGCGGAGCCAGCATTTGCCTACCCACCACCACATTTTCCAAAGAGGCTTGTTACCTCCTCAAAAGTACTATTTTTATGCCTATTTTACAATGCCTTTGCTTACTTCTGAGTACATTTAGTTGTTAAAATCATGCATTTGCATAAGAAGTTGGGATTTGTGTCTATGCCAGTGTGAAGGGTTGTTTTCTTGGCAATATTGCAGGCTTGGTATAGCAGTTGGCAGAGCAAAGCAAGGCAGCGCAGAAAGGAATGCCAGAGAGAATGTTGAGATGTTGTTGGCACATATGGACCAAAGAATGCCAAAGCTTCGATTGGCAGAGAATAGGAATTTGATGCTCGACCACGTAGCTATTGAACCCGAAAAAATAGGACCAAATCAAGCTACGAGAAAATAGCAATTGGATCAAACTCCAAAAAAATAGCAGAAAAGTAGTACCAAGCTTGGTTGGCGAAGTATTGACGGTGGATGACGTCAACCCTAACATGATCAGCTCACATTCAAACTTTGGATAAGATGATCACATCCCTTATCTCTTGAGCATTCAAAATTCAAACTCAATAGCTTATCCTAGGTCTTCCTTGCACACTTATTTAAAGAACGATCAAGCAAGCAATTGGGAAGGATTTTTGGATAGATTATTTTGGAGTGATCGACGACCAGCTGAACCAAGGAGATGTAGTTCGACCAGCTTGACCGAGAGCCTGGACCTTGAAGGGCTGCATTGAGAGACCCCTTCTCGTGCATTCTCTTTGTTTAGTTGTTTTTATTTTTTTTAAATGATGATGTGTTTGCAAAACGTTGAAGGTTTTTTGGTTGATACCTTTACCATGAACTAATTTAATAGTTGGTGGGGGATGTTTGCGCTGAACGTTGTTTTTATGTTTAGTTTTTAATAATAAAAATGCTTCGACATTGTTTCCCTATCTGGCATGTTTTATCAAAATTGTGTCAAGTGAGAGCTGGCATTGTTGGCTTATTGAACCTTAATAGCTTAACAGACTTAGGGGGCAATGATATATTGCCAGATACTAAGGTGGGATGCTTCGAAAGAAGATGTTCAAGTAGATGAGCTTACTTCTGAAGTGAATCCATCCTTTAAGAGTATATGTTGGGACTTAATCACATTGATTTATGAAAAAACATTATTATAGAGATATAGGGGTTTTTACATAGTTAATTTAGGGCATTGACCATCGAGAGAGATAGTGCTAATTTTAAATCTGCTCGTTAAACGATGCCAAGGCATTACGTTATTAAAGGTTGGTATGGCACGAATAGCCTAAAAGCCAGGCATCCCTTGCCAACGCTCATCATTCATTTTAAACACTCTCATTGCCAACGTTGTTTTATTTTTATTTATTTTCATTTAAATAGTTTTTGAAACCAATTTCAAGTCAAATGACACTTTTCCTTTGACAAGTAAACAAGCAAGGCAATCAAACTCTTGGCCAATAGCTATGGGATCGATACTCATCTTACTATTGTATTACTTTTCGACCATGTATACTCGCATGCAAAAGACTAAATCTTGGCACTGTTCTATACATTTCCAATACATTTTCTACCCATTTTGCCAAGCACTCTCACAATTGAACAAATTTTTGGCCTTGTTGTCGGGGATTGCAACAGAGTTTATTGTTTTTAGATTTTTACTTTTCTTCTTTTTATTTTATTTATTTGTTTTGACCGGTGTATGACCAGAAACTGCCCTATGGTGGAAGATTGGCTATACGATCTGGAAATTGAAAAAACCTTGCGAAGGTTAAAGAAAAAGATTTGGGAGATGGCTCAACAAGGCAATGGAGGAAATGGTGTGTTAAATAATGAGGAAAATCCACCCAATAACAATGGGAAACTGGCAGCTCCTGTTGCCCCAACTGTTAATGTGGAGGAAGAGAGACCTATTAGAAAACACTCAGCACCAAACATTGACAATTTGATGCCAGACTAATTGGACTCGAGGTAAATACATTGAATTTTAAACTTAAAACGATGATGATACAAACTCTTTTGAATGTAGGACAATTTGATGAAACACCTATTGGAGGTCCGGGGCAGTACTTGAAGTAATTCATGGAAGTTTGCTAGCTATTTCAACAGCCTGGAGTATCGGAGGATACAATAAAACTGAAGTTCTTTATATTTTCCCTGAGAGATAGAGCAAATGTGTGGCTATGTTCTTTGCCACATGGTTTTGTCACCTCATAAGAAGATCTATGCTAGAAATTTTTGCTAAGGTTCCAACCATCTAAACTCATTACCAAACTGAGGAGTAAGATCATCACATTTAGGCAGGCTGAGACCTTATATGATGCCTGATAGAGATATAAAAACCTATTGAGGAGATGTCCTATGCATGGATTCCCAAAATGGACCCAAATGGAGACCTTTTACAATGGACTTAATGAACAAACCAGAAAAGTTGTTGATGCTTCGGCAAATGGTCCATTGCTTGACAAAAACTACATAGAGGCAATTGGCATCCTTGAGAGGATTTCAATCAATGATTTTGAATATCCTACTACCAGACTTGAGACCGACACTAAAATTGGTGGGAAATTATTGATAGATGAGCTCACATCCATCCACGCTAAAATTTCCAATCTTATTACCATGGTGAGAACCTTGCAAAAGAGTAATGAGGCCCAAGAAGTTAAGGCATTAGACCCATTCTGTACAATATGTAGGGAGGATCATCACACGGAAGATTGCCCTGCCAACTTTGAGTCAGTAAATTTCGTTGGCAATTTTAATCGTAATTATAATCCAAATTCTAATACTTACAATGTAGGATGGAGGAAACACCCAAATTTAGCTTGAGGGAATCAATGAGGCAACCAATATAATGCCCAGCATCAAAACAATAGTGCCCAACATCAATATAATGCCCAACGTCAAAACAATGCCATGCCAAGAGTCAAATAGAATGTCGTGCCACAGCAGGCACAAAATAGTTATGCAGGAAAAAAAACAACCATGGGAACTTGATGGATTACATGGAGAGGAATGATGCAACTGTCTAGAGTTTGGTAACATCTATACGAAACTCGGAGGTACAGATTGGATAGATTGCTAGTGCACTCAACAACAGACCTTGTGAAGCTTTGCCAAGTGATACAAAAAATGCCAGGCAAAACTGCAACGAACAATGCAAAGTTGTAACTCTTCGAAGTGGCAAACAATGTGAGGCTGAGGTATCTGTCAAGCAGCCAAATAGTTGCCAGGATGAGGAGAAAGGACCAGTAGATGAACCAAAAGAACCAGAAAAGAAAGAAGCGGACATAAGCGATGCTAGAAAATAGTATGGTGGCAGACCTCAGTCGGATGCCAGGAAAACCTTGGCAAAGTTGGCGAAACCAGTATATGCTTATCCACCTCCACCATTCCTACAAAGACTACAAAAGCACAAGTAGGGTCAGCAATTTAAGCGCTTCTTGGAAGTCCTTAAAAAACTACGAATCAATATATCATTGGTGGAAGCTCTCAAACAAATGCCCAATTATGTCAAATTCATGAAGGACATCTTGTCCAAAAAGAGGAAGCTAGGTGATTTCGAAACTGTAGCTCTCACTGAGGGATGAAGTGCAATGATAATCAATCAGTTTCCACCAAAGCTGAAAGATCCGGGAAGTTTTACTATTCCTTATACCATTGGCAACAGATTTATGGGCAAGACACTGTGTGACTTGAGAGCCAGCATCAATTTGATGCCAATGTCTATTTTCAAAAAGCTTAGCATAGAAGCAAGGCCTACCACGGTGACACTCTAGCTGGTAGACCGATCTTTTGCACATCTTAAGGGTAAGATCAAGGATGTGTTGGTAAAGGTAGAAAAATTCATATTCCCAGCTGATTTTTATCATTTTAGATTATGAGGCAGATGTTAATATCCCAATTATATTGGGCAGACCATTCCTTACCATGGGTAAAGCTTTGATTGATGTTCATAAAGGTGAACTTACTATGCACATGAATGACCAACATGTTACACTTAATGTGTTTCAAGCTCTTAAATGTGCAGATGAAGCTGAGGAATGCCAAGCTGATGAAATGATAGAGTCTATTTTTAAAATGGACATGGCACAGCTGTGCCAAGACGCAGATGATGATGTCAGGGAATTTGATGGCAATGACGAGATGAGTAAAGAGCCTAAAGAAACTTTAGAGACTAAAAACGTTAGATATTTTGAGCCACTAGAGTTAGCTGGTAGAGAAATTAAGGCACCCAAACCATCAATTGAAGAACCGCCAGAGTTGGAGTTGAAACCATTGCCAAACCATCTCAAGTATTCTTATCTAGGTAAACACTCAACCTTGCTGGTGATCATTATTGCTGATGTCACTCATGATCAAGAGGAAATATTGTTGGAAATTCTAAACAAATACAAGCAAGTGTTGGGATGGACCTTGGCTGATATCCAAGGAATAAGCCCAACCATTTGCATGCACAAAATTGTCTTGGAGGAATATCACGGCAATACCATTGAGGGTCAGAGAAGATTGAACCCGAGCATGAAAGGAGTTGTTAAAAAGGAGATTATCAAGTGGCTGGATGCTGGGATAATCTATCCTATTTTTGATAGCTCGTGGGTCAGCCCGGTGCAATGCCTGCCAAAGAAAGGTGGCATGACCGTGGTGCAAAATAGCAAAGAGAAATTAATTCCCTTTAGGACTATCGCATGATGAAGAATGTGCATGGACTACAGAAAGCTGAACAATGCCACAATGAATGACCATTTCCCATTACCTTTCATCGATCAGATGTTAGACAGGCTGACAGGCAAAGCTTTTTATTGTTTTTTGGATGGTTATTTAGGTTATAACCAATTTTCCATAGCCCTGATGATCAAGAGAAGACCACTTTTACGTGTCCATATAGGATGTTTTCCTTTAGAAGAATGTCATTCGGGTTGTGTAATGCCCTGCCAATGTTTTAACGTTGCATGATGTCCATTTTCTGATATGATTAAGCATAATTTGGAAGTGTTCATGGATGATTTCTCAGTGTTTGGCAAAATATTTGAGGAATGTCTTTCGAGTTTGGAGCAAGTCTTGAAGAGATGCATTGAGACATACCTAGTGTTGAACTGGGAGAAATGCCACTTCATGGTGAAGGAAGTCATTGTTCTCGGGCACAAGGTAACCAAGAGAGGATTAGAGGTAGATCAAGCAAATGTTGAGGTAATCAAGCAATTTCCACCACTGACTAGTGTAAAAGGTATTAGAAGTTTTTTGGGACATGCGGGTTTTTACCATCGTTTTATCAAAGGATTTTCCAAAATTTCTAAACCTTTATGCTTGTTGTTAAAACAAAATGCCACTTTTTCATTTGATGATTCTTGTTTAAGAGCATTTCAAAACTTAAGGAGAAATTGATTAATGCCCATATAGCCGTGGCACCAGATTGGAATGAGCCATTCGAGCTCATGTGTGATGCCAATGACTATACCGTTGGAGCAGTGTTGGGATAATGGCGTGGCAAAGTCTTTCATACCATTTACTATGCCAGCCAAACACTAAATGGAACTCAGCTAAATTACTCTACAATTGAGAAAGAATTTCTTGCAGTTGTATTTGCTTTTGATAAATTCAGATCTTATTTAGTTGGTAACAAATTTGTGGTGTATACAGATAATTCGAAACTGAAGTACCTCTTAGCAAAGAAGGCTACCAAGCCCAGAATAATCTGATGAATGCTTTTACTAAAAGAATTTGATCTCAAGATCCAAGACAGGAAAGGCAGTGAAAATTTGGTAGCTAACCACCTATCACGCCTAGAGTATCACCTTCAAGATGGTAAGATCACTGCCATAAGAGATGAGTTTCCAAATGAGTACTTGCCTGCAGTTAATGCTATGCCATGGTACGCTGACATAGTCAACTACTTGGTAAGCAACATTCTGCTACCAGATTTGGCATACATCGACAATATTATTGGGATGAGTCGATTCTATTCAAACACTATGCAGATCAAGTGATTCTCCGGTGTGTGCCAGAGGATGAGCAGCACAGTATATTACAATTATGCCATGCCGTATCGTATGGAGGTCACTTTGTTGGGATGAAGTCTGCTACCAAGGTGTTGCAGTCAGGATTCTTTTGGCCCACACTATACAAAGATGCCTACAATTACGCCAAGGCATGTGATAGATGCCAACGGATAGGAAACATCTCTGGCAGACACAACTGCCGCTCTAAAACATTATGTTAGTGGATTTATTTGATGTATGAGGGATAGATTTCATGGGTCCATTTCCTCCATCATTTGGTAACCCGTATATCCTTGTATCTGTTGACTATGTATCAAAATGGGTAGAGGCTGTTGCTCTACCAACGAACGATGCCAAGGCTGTTGTCAAATTCTTGCACAAGCACATCTTTACACGATTTGGTGCCCCCAAAGTGATTATTCATGATGAGGGTACCCATTTTAAATACAATCTAATCTCTAAAGCTTTGTGTAGATATAGAATTCAACAGAGGATTGCCACAGCATACCATCCACAAATAAATAGGCAAGCCAAGATTTCAAATAAAGAGATCAAGAGTATCATTGAAAAGACCGTGAATCTATCAAGGAAAGACTAGTCCTTGAGACTAGATGATTACTTGTAGGCTTACAGGATAACATTTAAAACTACTTTGGGTACTTCGCCATTTAGACTTATTTTTAGAAAAGCATGCCACCTACCGGTGGAGATGGAGCACCGTGCATATTGGGCTATCAAAAAGCTTGATATAGCATGGATAGCTGTTGGAGAAAAAAGGCTACTAGACCTAAATGAGTTGGAAGAATTCAGAACACAAGCATATGAGAATGCTAGACTCTACAAAGATAGGACAAAATGTTGGCATGACAGTAGGATAATACCAAGACAATTTGAGGTAGGCCAACATGTTTTGTTATTTAACTCACGGCTAAAATTGTTTCTAGGTAAACTCAGATCGAGATGGTCGGGCCCTTCTGAAGTTGTAAAACCCTATATCCATGGAGCTGTGGACATCAAGAATTTAAAGACGAGAGATATTTTTAAGGTGAATGGCCAACGTCTAAAGCACTATTTGGAAGGTGATCAGAAGCAAGCCAAAGAGGTTACCCTTTTGGCAGAGGTACCGTAACATCATCATCATGGTTTAATTTTTTGTAAATATTAGGATTAGATATTTTTCTTTTAGAATTTTTTTTATTTATTTTTCTTCTTTTCGTTTTACTTTTTTTATTTTCCTTTACTATGTTGAAAGGTTTTCCTTGAGTATGTGCAGATTTAGTGTTCCAGGAATAAAGCCAAGGTAGGACTTGGGATGAGACGATGACATAATGAGAGAATTTTGTGTACCAGGCAGAATGCCAAAGCAGAAGCTTGACATGTTGCGGATTATAGTTTTGGCAGAAGAGATTTACCCTAGCTTGATTAAATTTGGCCCATTGAAGAGATAGATTATTTTTTCTTTGAACTTAACCCTAGCTGCCCAAATTGAATTAGCTTGAATTTTAAATTCAATTTAAACACCGTATCACTCCAATCTTTAAACCTATCCTATCACTTACAACATTATCACACCACCCTTATCACTTAACTCTTATCAAATCAAATCTTTTTCGTTTCCATCATTATCCTCATTAAATTCGGCTACTTTATTACACCCCATTAAACACTCAAACTCTTTAATTTCTACCTACCCTAGTCGTTCAAAGAAAAAAAACCCTTTCCATATCTTTCTTTCTTTATCAAGAAAGAAACCAAGATTCATCTTTTCTCTTCTTCTTCCTTTGTCCAAACCGTCTCAAACTTTTATCTCGTTTCAATAGATTCTTCATAAACTCCCTTTTGACCACCAAAGACAATCCCTTCTTGTTGATCTGGGGAACATGCGTACATTTTGATGAAGGTTACATCAATGCCATATTCAAACTAGGGGATGACGAGAAGGAACATCTAGAGTATGCTGAGTCATTGACTATTGCCGAAAGGAAGAAATTTTTGGCAGATCTGTATGAACCAGGCACAGAGTAGATCGAGTCTGCCAACAGATACTACACCGTTAAAAGATTAGCGCTAAAATCTCAACCAAGAGGGTGAAACCATTTTCTAAAGGCAAATCTTATGCCAACCACCCACAATGAAACGATGTTAGAGGAACGGCTAGCGTTACTGCACTCAATAATTGTTGGCCGAAAAATCAATATTGGGAGGATCATCATCGAGGAGACATATAAATATGTTGGTAAGCCAAAAGGAAGTTTATTATTTCCCTTATTAATTTCTAACATTTGCATGAGGCATGGTGTGCCCAAGATTGATTTAGACAAAGGCCAATAAATTAAGGGCACCACAATCACGCCGGCCCTATAGAGGCAACTCACTGCCATCGAATCAAAAGACAAGGGCAAGAGGAAGGGAAAAGAATTGACGCCAAAGCCCAAGATGCCAAAGGCAAAGCCTAACGCTTCCATGCCAACTATTGTAGTGGCATTACTCTCCCAGATCCTTAACCGCTAGGAGATCATTCTCTAGAAATTAGAGAGAGCTGAGGAGCACAATGTCAAGCTCTGGCAGTACAATCATATCAAGGACGTTGCCATTAGAGAAACCCTTAAGAAGATGTCCCCAGTTTTCCTACCAGTCTTCCCAGATGTCATTGTAGAAATCTTTGCCAGCAATGATGCCATGCCAGCCAGTCCTCAATCAGCTCGTACCCCATCTGATGCCATAGTCCCGTTATCTTCAGTTCAAGTTGAATCTGCTAGTACTGAATCCCTAGTTGAATCAAAGAAAACCAAAGCCGAGTCTACCAAAGCTAAATACACTACAAAGCCTACCACAACACCTATTGAACCTGCTCAGTCCGATGCCACCACTACTCCTGCCGTGTCGAAACCTGCCAAGATTGTGGAGGAAATTCTCTAAGATGCTGGAGCCTCCACTGCTGCCTCGAAGCCAAGCGTGAAAAGAATGAAAAGAATGGCCCCCGATCGTGGGACCTTTGTGAAGAGAAAAACCCTTGTCATACGAGAAGAAGTCTCCAAAGGATAGTTCTCTTCTTCCTAAAATCCTTTGCATTTCATTTTATTACATTCACATGTTCATGCATTTTATTTTTCTGTTAATTGAATATATGTGTTATTTTCATACATTAAGGACAATCACATCTTTGGTTTGGGGGTGTGCGTTGCCTCACGTTTATGCCATGTCATGCATTCATGTTTACATTTTTGTTGCCATGCCATGTATGCCATATAGATTAGGTTAAAGCCATGCATACCGAACCACTAAAAAGGAGAAAGAACATTTTACCTCATTTTAATTTTGAAAAATGATAACACTTTGTTTGGAAAGTTTAATTTGATCTAGGTTAGTATGTCCGATAAAGAAATTTTAAATCTTTAGTTGCCTATGCCAGTAGAATAGTAATGCTAGGTCTGCTTAGCAATTGATCTCTAGTTTAGGGAATTGAACTTTCACTTAACACGTAGTATGCATCTAGTTCACAAACAAACTTAGAATTCTTGAAACTAATCTCAGAGTATAAAAAATAAAAAAAATGATGCCATGGTAAAAAAAAGGGAAGAATAAGGCAACAATGTTTTGCCAAGGCAAGAAAAGAAAATATAACTCTCTTCTGCCTAGAGATAACAAGTTACTTTGGGCTTCATGGTTTGCTACCTCTTAGTTCTCAAGTCTAAAACTTTAGGGTGTGAGTTGAAGAGTAAAAGCCTAGTAATGTCTGGACTAACGTGGGGGTTCATGGTTTGCTCCCTCTTTTTTCTCACGCCAAATAGTTTTATGAAGCAAATTTAAATTAATGCCAATAGAAACCCTTGGTAGAAAAAATGAAATGTAATTATGAGTTTAGGTAGTAAATTGGACTAAGGGAGTGAAAGGATACTTGATGCATATTACCTACACATCATGCACTCTTCATGCTCTTAGACTAGAGTTATATTTCTATGCTTGAATTTACTACCTAATACTGCACTGAGATACCTGAAGACAAAAATAGAGCCAAATTCTACTTGCCAGTAGTTCTTGGCATTCCAATCAAAATTTTGCCGAGGTACTATTTTTACAATTTTGTTTTTATTTTTACTTGCATTACTTGAGGACAAGCAATGAGCTAGGTTTGGGGGAGTGTTACCTCCTCAAAAGTACTATTTTTATGCATTTACAATGCCTTTGCTTGCTTTTGAGTATATTTAGTTGCATTTAGTTGTTAAAATCATGCATTTACATAAGGCTTGGCATAACAGTTGGCAGAGCAGAGCAGAGCAAGGTAGCACATGAAGGAATGCCAGAGAGAATGTCGAGATACTATTGGCACAGATGGACCAAATAATGCCATAGTTCTGGTCGGCAGAGAAGAGGAATTTGATACCTGTCCAAGTAGTTGTTGAACGCAAAAAAATAGGACTAGATCAGGCTGCGAGAATATAGCAATTGGATTTGAAAAAGTAGTGGAAAAGTAGTGCCAGGCTTGGTTGGCTAAGCAATGACGGCAGATGACTTCAGCCTTAGCCTGATCAGCTCACATTCAAACTTTGGATAAGATGATCACATCTCTTATCCCTTGAGCAATCAAAATTCAAACTCAAGAGCTTATCCTAGGTCTTCCTTGCACGTCTATTTAAAGAACGGTCAAGCAAGAAATTGGGAAGGATTTTTAGAGAGATTTTTTTTGGAATGATCGACGATCGGCTGCACCAAGGAGACGTAGTTCGACCAGCTTGACCGAGAGCTTAGACCTTCAAGGGCTATATCGAGAGACTCATTCTCGCCCATTCTCTTTGTTTAGTTGTTTTTAGTTTCTTTTAAATGATGATGTGTTTGCAAAACGTTGAAGGTTCTTTAGTTGATACCCTTACCATGAACTAATTTAATAGTTGGTGGGGGATGTTTGCATTGAACACTGTTTCTATGTTTAGTTTTTAATAATAAAAATGCTTCAGCATTGTTTTCCCTATCTAGCATGTTTTACAATGTTTTATCAAAACTATAGCAAGCGTGAGCTGGCATTGTTGGCTTATTGAACCTTAATATCTTAATAGGCTTATAGGGCAATGATCTGTTGCCAGATACTAAGGTGAGATGCTTCGAAAGAAGATGTTCAAATAGATGAGCTTACTTCTGAAGTAAATCTACCCCTTAGGAGTATAGGTCGGGACTTAATCAAATTGATTTATGAAAAAAATCACTATAGAGATATAGGGGCTTTTACATGGTTAATTTAGGGTATTGGCCATCGAGAGAGGTAGTGCTAATTTTGAATATGCTCGTTAAACGATGCCAAGGTATTACATTATTAAAGGCTAGCATGGTATGAATAGCGTGAAAGCCAGGCATCCCTTACCAATGCTCATCATTCATTTTAAACACTATCCTTGCCAACGCTGTTTTATTTTTATTTCTTTTCTTTTAAACTATTTTCAAAACCAAATTCAAGTCAAATGACACTTTTCCTTTGACAAGTAAACAAGCGAGGCTGACAAACTCTTGGCCAATCCATGTGGGATCGATACTCAGCTTAATGATATATTACTTGCCGAACGTGTATACTTGCACGCAAAAGACTAAATCTTGGCACTGTTCTATACATTTCCAATACATTTTCTACCCCTTTTATGAAGCACTCTCACAGTCGAACAAGGCTCCAAAAACACAAGCAAGACCAATAGTTCAAGCAATTTTTGGAAGTCCATAAACAACTGCATATTAACATACCATTACTAGAAGCTCTCGAACAAATGCCCAACTGCGTTAAATTCACGAAGGACATCTTGTCCAGAAAGAGGAAGCTGGGTGATTTCAAGACTGTCGCACTTACTGAATGATACAATCCAATGATCTGGGAGCCAACATCAATTTAATGCCAATGTCAATTTTCAAGAAACATGGTATTGGAGAAGCAATGCTTACCATAGTAACACTTCAACTGGCAGATCAATCTTATGCACATCCCAAGGGTAAAATTGAGGATGTGTTGGTAAAGGTAGATAAATTTATATTCTCTGTTGATTTCATAATTTTAGAATATGGTGTTGATACTGAGGTCCCAATAATATTGGGAAGACCATTTCTTGCCACGTGTAGGACATTAATTGAAGTCTAAAAAGGTGAGCTAATTATTCGTATGAATGAGTACCAGGTTACGTTTAACATTTTCAAAGCTCTTAAGTGTACAGATGAACCTGAGAAATGTCAAGTTGTTGAGTTAATAGAGTCCATTTTTAACGTGAACATAACACAGATCTGCCAGGGAACAGAAGTTGATGTTATGGAGTAAGATTATAAAGATGTGATGAGTGAAGAATTTTTAGAACCAATTGTGTCAAATGAAGTCATTAGTTATCATAGGGGACCTAAATCACTTGATTTGGAGGTCAGAGAAATCAGAGCACCAAAACCATCTATTGAGGAGCCACCAAAACTGGAACTGAAATTGTATCGATACTCGTGTTCGATTATAGGTACCCACTGAACAGAATAATCTATTATGCTAATAAAAAGATAGAAATTGACGTGAAATATTAATGAGATAATATGGATTAATAGAGATAATGAATGATGGTGATTTATATACACTTTCATAATGTATTAACAAGTTGGTAAACTTAAATGGGTGGCTTAATAATTGATAGAAACCATAGAGTTTGGTGATCATGTAAATGTTGTGTGCCGTATTGTAGTCTTGTCTATGTTGTGTGCGGTTTGGACACTTGGTTGGTTGAGTCACCTTTGATTGACAGGATCCGGATACTAGAGAGCGTGTTGCAACACCATGGTTAGAGATGTTGAATGGACGTTCCTGAGGCTATGTGACATTGGGCCTTATTTGAAGATACTCGATGATAGATTTCTAGTATTGGTGTACGTTTTCGAGGCTATGTGACACTGAGCCTTACCCAAAGAGTATACGTTCCTGAGGCTATGTGACATCTGACCTTACTCATAGTGTACGTTCCTGGGGTTATGTGACATTGGGCCTCACTCCAGGTTTGTGGTATGACTTGGTATGCTTTTGCTCGTATGGTCTAGTGAGATCTCGAGTATGGTTGGGCCTTGTGTGCCATGTATGATGTTTTTCATGATGAGAGCATGTGTTTAGGCGACTACTGGTAGCGCCATGTGTTTATTTATCTCTTCTTATTGCTCATAATAGCTTTGCATGCTTATGTTTATGATTAGCATGAAGTGTAATAGATTAGATGTGTAGCACTGAGCTTTGTAAGCTCAACGCTCGGAATCGTTATTTCTGTGCGTAGGTTGATCGTCGGAATCGTGGGATCGAAGAGCAGTATCACTACTGGATTATAGTATGTAGTGATTTCCAGAGTACGGTAATTATGTTTAGTGGGCTGTGTATTCATAGGACCTTACGTGATGGTATCTATAATTCTTATTTTTGCGTTGTATTAATCAAATCGGGTGTTCAAATATTTTAAATTAAATTGGATCTCATTTGTAACGTTTTGATTATTTACCTATATTTTAAACTGTTGGCTTTAAATATTTTTGAATAATACCTTATTGGGCTAAACAAAATTGAGAAATTTGATAGTAACAGGTTGGGCTTAAGGCACATTGGGCCTCTGCAAATTCATATATGATTTAGTCAACTAATAATTCATATACCAGTGATTAAACTAAAAAAAACTCTGCAAACAAATTTAATATATTATCATGTGTGCCTAACTATATAATAAAAGTCCAAATTTTCATTTTCAACTACTCAAAACAAAAAGTGCTTTTATTGGATAAGATTTTCTTATAATTTGTACAATTAGGTATAGGGTTGTTCAATGAACCAAGACTAAATGATTTGCAATAAAAAAAATCAATTATTGATAGAGTTTTTTTATCAGAAATTACTAATAGAGTTGACTGTTTATAAATATCAAATATTTTATTTAAATTTGATCTGAATTTAATCAAATTCAATTCACGAATAAATTTAATTACGACCTATAAATATCGTTCAAAGTGTTATAAGATTATATATACCCAATTGTCATTAGATTTTATATTTATATGCTTTAATTAACTACACTCCATCAAGATATATTCCATCCCAACCACTACTATTATAGTAAGATTCTGATAAAAATAATAAATTCGTAGTAGAATTTGAACCCCGCTCACCCTCAAAAAAGCTGTTAAATGTTTTAGTAAAAATAATTTAAAATTTTTATTATATGCCCTATTATATTTTTTAATTATTAATATATAATTTATTGATCGAATAATTAGGATTACTTGCAAAGGTCAATATGGGATAACCCTTTCTACTCTCTTTTTTTCTGTTTATAATATCAGAATTCAAATTTTGGCCTTGATTAAAGAACATAATTTTCATTCCGTTAGACACAATTGGTTGTTGATTATTATATATCATCCTTAACATTTAAAGTCTTATTTCAACTCGACTTATATATCTTTTGTATATTTAATTTTTTAATATATATAGTTAAAATTTTATATAAATACATTCATATATATATATATATATATATATATATATATATATATATATAACAGTGAGTTTAATTCAATCGTATTTCTATTAAAAATTTAAAGGCATAATGCAAAAAAAATAACGTTTGACTAAATAGTCACTTTGTCCTTTATTCTTTTTTTGAAGTAATTTAGCCCTCAACGTTTCATTTTTGGTCAAAATGATCCCTCCGTGAATGAAAATTGTTAGTCAACTAATGATAAAAAAGTTAAATAACTTGACAGAATGACATGTCAAAAAATATTTTATATTTTATATAATTTTATAAAATTATTTTTTGACTGATATGTCATTATGTAAAGTAATCATATTTGTCTATATGACACTGCTATCGCGGCGTGCACTGTCATGTAGGTTTGCTACATCATTTTAAGTTATTTAGCGTTAGTTAGACTAACAGTTTTCATCTGTATAGTGGCCATTTTGACCTAAAATAAAATGTTTAGGGTTAAATTATTTTAAATAAAGAATATAAGCCAATATAACTATTCAGTCAAACATTATGCGCATTTTTGATATTATGCCAAAATTAAATTAATATGGTATATTATAATTTGATAATACTATGCGTGTAACACGTCTTTGAAACTAGTATGTATGTATGTATGTATGGTTGAACAGACTTATTCATGGGTCGGTTAGTCCTTCTAACTCGACTCAGGCTTCGGCATGAATTTTTTATTTATGTTAAATTAGTCTAGATTAAATTTAAACAATAAAATATTTTTATTTAAAGAATTATATAAATATTATTATATTAAATAATTTATGAATGATAAAACAGACAGTAAGACCAACCCAATTCAAATCTTTGTAGGTAGGCCACGGCTCGACCCATGAGAAGCCTAATCCCAAAATTGAGCCCAAAGCATTCTTGGACACCAAGATTGAGAGAGTTTAATGTGAGAGGCAAGAAATAACAGTATATTGTTTAAGAGTGTTTAAAGTGTTTGAATTTTTGGGAAAAAATAATTTTTTAAAAATAAAATTTGTACTTAATTAAAATTTTGAATTTATAAATTAAATCAATTAAATTTTTTGGCTAATTTTGACCATAAATTTTTAAAGGGTTTTTTTTCTTGAGATATTACTGTCACGTGATACACTACAGTTATGTCATATGATTTATAGATTTTTTTAGAAAGTTTTTTTTTATATTTTATATAAACTTTTTAGAACATTTAAAAAATTAAATAAAATAAAAAATTCTAGAAGTGGCAAATGATAACATTGTAAGACACATGTTGCACCAATTAGTCCAAAAAAAACTTTAGATTTAACAATCAACGTTGGTCAAAGGGACAAATTAATACTGAAAATAAAAATTCTCTTAAAAAACCCTAGGCTCTCTCTATGATTGGAATCTTTAACCCGACGCCGATGCCGCGCGAAATCCTCGGAAGCATAGGAGATTGAAAGATGATCCCCGGACGGTGGCGACGAGACCCGTCCGGCTGGTAAGGATGCTTCTCCCTCGGAGGCTGCGGCCTCAAAAATCGCCCCCATGCCTTCTTATAAAGACCCCTTCATGAACGACAACGAGGATAATACACATGACGTAGAGGAAATTTTCGAAGATAATGATATTGAAATCCAAGGAGATGTCACTCGTTCCCTTGTTGATGGAGTCATCTCCATCGATTTCTCAGATCGCATCCAGTCCCTGGCGGAAAAGAGTCTAGATCAGACCCTAATAGTGAAACTGTTAGGTCGAAGAATTGGTTATACCACACTGAGCACCAAAATCTACGAAATCTGGAAACCTAAACAAGCCATTCGACTGATCGACATTGAAAATGACTATTTCTTGGTGACTTTTAGACTCCATTCGGATTACCTTAATGCCTTAGCCGGGGGCCCTTGGACAGTCTTTGGCCACTATTTAACTTTTCAACAGTAGACACCAGACTTCACGACTGCCACCCCATACCCAACGCAGGTGATGGTCTAGATCCGAATGGGGAAGACGTGGTCGTTTTGCTCGTATGGCTCTCTCTATTGATCTGTCAAAGAAGTTCATCTCCAAGATAATTGTGAATGGTAATGTTCAATTAATCGAGTACGAGTCACTCCCAATGATCTGCTTCAACTGTGGTAAATATGGCCATGCCCAGGAAAGCTTCCCAGATAAGCGATCCGAGAACCCGCCACCCACTATATATATGGAACAACCAAATGAGACCACTGCTGAGGCCCCCTATCCACTAAAGGCCGAGCTCACAACCAGGAAAATAAAACTGATATTGGTTCCTTCGGTCCCTGGATGGTGGCTGAACGACGTCCTCGCCGTAGCACAAGAACACAGAGTGAAACACCAAAAACAACGGCCATGCCAATCTAAGGCTGTCGCCTCAACCCGTTCTTTGCGTCGGACACGGATAAAGATTTTGCTTCCCCAAGGAGTAATACTGCTCCCCCACCAGTGGCAACACAGCATCCTCATAAGCCTACTGCCACATCGTCCCTCAAAGCAAATAATAAGAAGTTAACTACAGTCAGCAAGGCACTAAAAGCTACCACCATCCGAAAGCCACTCACAGTCAACCTTTCTGAGTTCCCCGTGCTGTCCAGGTTCTCCTCTAAAGCATCTAGATCTCGTTCATCCCTGTCTTCCGTCTAGGAAACTACCATTGACAAGACAAAGCACTCTGCCATTGTGATGAAAGAAAATGCAGATCCTAACGTACATGTGCCTCCTAAAACTAATGTGCCTGTGAAACAAGTTGAGCTTCCCATTTTGGGTGAGCCACCAGATCCTTATAAGAATACATGAGGTTAGTCCGATCTTCCTATTTTGCCTCCTCAATCTTCTAGAGCTGCTGATATTGTTGTTGATGATACTAGTCAAAGCTAGGGTGGAGATCGGGCAATGGCAATGGCAATGGCAATGGCAATGGTTGAATGATAAGTTTCCCTCTCCCTCATCATTTTGATTTTATGGATTTAAAAGTATTCTATTAAATGCACAGGGCTGTGGCGATTATCAATTCTTGTCTGCAGCAAAACAATTCTTACGAGATAATAGACCTGATGTGGTGGTTTTTGTTAAGCACGAGATTAGTGGCCAACGGGTAGATTCAGTTATTGCATCATTAGGCTTTCCACATTCCCATCGATTTGAAGCAACTGGGTTCTCCGGTGGAATTTGGGTCGCTTGGTACGATTCAGTCTCAGTCACTATTGTCGTCACTCATTTTCAGTTCATCCATTTCCGTATTACAAACAATAAGGCGGGGTCTTCTCTTTATGCTACAACAGTTTATGCATCCCCTTCGGCATCGGGGAGGAAAATTCTTTGGCCACACCTTTGCCGTCTTGTAGTATCCATCCGTAGTCCGTGGATTCTTTTTGTAGATTTTAATGTTACCCTTACTCTAGCTGATCGTATGGGTTGTGCACCTTCTTCGACGCCAAGCAAAGCATTCCAACACCTCCTTTTCGACTATGGCTTACGGGGCATGGGTTACAGTGGTCCAGACTTTACATGGTCAAGGGGTCTAGCATTTGTCCGTCTGGATCGTTTCTTATGCAACAACTATTTTGATGAAACTTTTCCTGATTCTGTCGTCCATCATCTGCTTTGTATGCACTCTGACCAACTCTATATTCTCCTGCAGATTGGTAATGTTTCGCGCAACTCTCATACCAGCCTTTTTTGTTACTTTTCCGATTGATTATCACACAATGATTTTCTGCGCATGGTAGCAGATAATTGGTTGCCTGGTACATCTTTGACAAAGACCATCCGTTCTTTTGTTACAGCTGCGGACACATGGAATAAAACTATGTTCAGATATTTGGGCACTAAAAAACGTATAGTAATGGCTCGTCTGCGAGGCATCCAGAGAGCCCTATTCTCCCGCCTATATAGGTTCTTGAAGAAATTGGAAGCTGAATTTAACTTGTCCCTCAAGAAACCGAGTTTAACTTTTAGTATTTTGAAGTCCAAAATAATTACTAAAAATAGTAATTACTCAATAAATGGTTCATTTGACCCAAAACTAACTATAAGTTAATATTCCGAAGATCAATAAAACATCCGAATATATACAAAATGTAACTCCCTCGACCCGGCCTAGTCGCAAGACTGAACCAAGCGAGTCACACGGGGAATATTGAAGTAAACTAGGAAGATTTATCTCAATAAATGACCTTTTCTTTCTTTTATCTTATATAGATGCAACATTATTAACCTATGTGTACATACAAGCATGGGGTGAAATTTCAACTCAATCGGGCGTCAAATTGACATCCAATTGCTCCAATTTGCAATTAGAGGCCAAACTGCAAATCTGACAAACTTTAGGGACTTAGGTGAAATTGAAGTTACCAGTATTCAATTAGTCAGGTTTCATGCTCCCATGTTAAATTTCAGCTCAATTTGATCATCCAAACTCATCCAATTGCATGCTTAACAAGCAGGGACTAAAACGTAACAAAGACAACCTTACAGATTCCTTTAACTAACAAAACGACTAGGCATTCCGGTACATGGGGTACTCGTATCGATAAGCTTTTCTCTAGTAAGCTTTCTAGATTGAAAATCCCACAACCTGTATCGATACGCCCCCGCGTATCGAAACACCAAGCCCAAAATAAACATACCGTATCGAAATGACTTTGGGTGTATCGAAACACCTGGGCTGAAAAAGGCTACCCGTATCGAAACAGAGTCTCGTGTTTTGGTACACTTGGGCCTGTAATGACATTTTTCTCAACTTTTACATACAAGGACTCATCCGAAACCATTCTAACATGCCATCAGCATAAGCACAACCTTTTAAAACATGAATCCATAGACTTCTATCACCAAATCAAGCATCAAACATAAACCTTCATGAAAATGGCATTCTAAAGGCATGCTTTCTATGCAAACAACCATTCAAACCTCAAAAAGCTATTTAAATAATAAAAAAACAGCATATAAAGGCCATTTACAACTTTTAACCAACACCAAAAGCTTGCTCAAACAAAGAGTTTAACCAAAACACCTCCCAAAACACAACGGGACCCCATTGCCTTTATTAACTATAGTCTATTTTGAAAACATACTTTCATAGTGAAGTCTTTCTCGATCCCTTGCTCTCACGCTGCATTCGAACCTTTAGTTCTCTGCATTGATGGACAAAGAGAGCGTAAGCACACAAGGCTTAGAGGAGTGCTCTAAAACAACACACCATCAATGCATTTAAAACCTTTTCACCATTTACATTGGAAACATCATTTCAATTAACGTTTAAACATCGTTTAGACCATCATGCCATAAAAACCATGCATTTAACACATTTAAAACCATCATATTAAACCATATGTGACGTGTATCATGTACCAACAGCAAATCCCATTGCTAACACTCAATTTAAGCCTTTCCATATATAACAACCATATGCAAAGCTTAAAGAGTAACCATGTATAGATCACATTATTCAACATAAATAACATATGATACATCAACAATTATATTGGCTTACAAGTGATTATTAACCAAGTTTCATTTCCAAAATATCATATCGGATATACGGATTCAACAAGTGTTCACACAACACTTCAAGCCATCTCAACCGGAAACATGGGACAACAACCCAAAGTACGGGGACAACAACCCCTAGGGGAATACAACCCCAAACATCGGTTAGTCGCTTAACCCTCTAGTGGGACATGGGACCACAACCTCCTCGACCATTAGGGTACTTGGATGGAGATGGGATCACAACCCCATCGACATTCAGGTGACTTATTTATAGTGCACTCAATTCTATAGCCGACTAACTATATCCGATAACATTTTTAAACTATATCACTTGCCAATATAATTCACGTTTAGTCATGTACCTCATTGTTTTTATATGCATCAACATTAAACCATTTTCCAAAGCAACAACCCATGTTTAAACACAAGTATAAAATGTATACTTACAAGGATCACTTACCATGTACATCCTTTATCATTTCATGATTAAAAATAGTATATCACATACTCAAAACATTTCGTAAAAGCACGACCGAAAGAGTAAACCACTTTATACTTACTTTCAAACTTAGACAAGCATTTCAAGCTCAAATCTAAGTTCCCAAAACCAGCTTTAAAACATTTCAAAGTTGAAATCCACGTTCTCATTCACCGACACGTTAAACCTCAATTCGCCGACACGAACTCAAGCATCCGAAGCTTCTAAATCTTCACCATTAGCTACTGGACTGATATCCCCTATTTTAACCACATAACAACAGAGGATTAATGCATTATAATGCATTCCAAATCCCAGCAAATCATTCTTCAACACTGATTTGCTAAAAGCTAACAATCAGATATCCGAAACAACTGAAAACCATATTGATTAACTTTCCAAACTTAACCCATACAAAACCTAACACTTTGATCCATCAATTAACATCAAATATTCAACTCAAAGCATCCCTATACCTCCAGCAACCATTAAACCCAAATAACTTCCCAAAAACAGAAATCTAGCAACCTAAACAATTAGAGATTCACATAACTTCAGGATTCCAATGTTAAAACCATTCACATGACATTAATAAACATCCAAATCATGATTGAAATCAATCCAGTAACCCTAAAAACAAATCCATTTCAAAAATCACATAAATCAACCAATTAAACCTTGATTTAATCATATTTCTCAATTAAATCGTAAGACCTTATTAGAAAACAAAATCAAAGAGTCAAGAACTTGGAAATTTCAATAAAGAATCTTGATTAGAGGAGAAGAACAAAAATTACCTCTAACCCATTGCTTTTCCCTTAATTGGCAAGATTAGATTGAAATCCTCAAGAAAATCAATGAAGCTTATTGTAGAAATCTAAGGTAATCATTTAGGAATCAAAGTGAGATGAAAAGAAAGCAATCTCTAGAAATTTTGGAAGAGATAAGATAGTTTGGCTGATGAAAAAATAGAAAGAAAGTTTGGAGTCAAAAGAAGTTACGTAAGAAAATGTTTTAACCAAATAAACTCTTTTATCAAATATCATTTTCATCCTTAATTAAAATCATTTATTAAAATGGCCTAATTAAGGGAAATATCTGATTAAAAAGAAATAGCTCCTTAAAGATTCAAAATTCTGACTCTCTACAAAATAGTCACTAACAAAATAGTTTTGCCAAAATTACATTTTAGTCACTAGTTCAATATGTCATATTTCGAATTGTATTTTCCAAAATTGACTTCACCACAAATCATTATATAATAAATAAAGATTTTTAAACATTTTCCATATTTTTATCTCGCATAAAAAAATATTCAATCTCGAATTAGACCCGAATCTCTAACCCAGTCTACCAGGCCGTCTAACTAGCCCACAAACAGCTAGGCCCAAAACCGGGACGTTACACAAAAATAGTTACAATACCAATGTCCGAAATACATGAATATCCTAAAAATAATAACATGAATAATTGAAAAGAGTCCATACTGAATGTTAAAAATATTCGAGTAAAATACGATATGCTCTATGTACCGAGATGCTTAATAACTCTGAATATCTGAAAGAAAAAACTATAAGAGTGTAAGCTAAAGAGCTTAGTGTGTCTATAACATCCCTTTCCCGACCTGGTCGAGAACCGGGTCAGAGAATACTACCGATAAACAATACGGTGATCGGTGCGGTAAAATTTCAATTAATGGCCAACCCTTAAATGATTTTATGCTTTTTAAACATTACCCAACATAAGCATTAGTCCAATTTGTTCAATATTAAACAAGGATTCTTCTCTTAGGACCAATTCTTAACGAATACAAGTTTTAGGGACTAAACTATAATTTCAAAATTTTAGGGATCCTTCCATGCAATTGACTATGAAACAATGAAATTCAATACAATAAAAATGAACTTGTAAATTTTCATGTTATTCTGATATCATTTACCCCTCCAACTAAGCCTAATATTATTCAGTGACCTTCTTGTAAACAATGCATAACTATAATCTATGTCTTTTAACAGAATTAACTGTCACCGTATCAAAACACCTTGGTGCCGTATCGATATGGATGCACATGAATAATAATTTCATTTGAAACTTCCAAACCCCGTATCGATACAACTAAGCCCGTATCGGTACGGGTTGACCAATGTTGACTCGTTTCAGTACACCATAAGGTTGTACCTATACAATTTATTTCCCAAACTTTATTGTCAAGTCCCGTGTCGATACACTTTAGAACTTTATCGATATGCTATGGTTGAATTACCTTTGACTTGGCCAAATATGCAAGGCCGTACCGAAACAGGTGAACCTGTATCGGTACACCCTGCACTATAATGACAGATTTCTTCTGGTTTTTAATCAATTTAACATGTTGAACGATATCCAAATACAATGAAATTTTACCAGCAATATTCAATCACTATAATCTACTAGCATGTTAAATTTTAGGGCCATTTGAATCCGTTTACTAGGTTTTCACCTTTTAGTGCCAAATATGTCATTTTAGTCATTTTTAAGCCAACTAAGAAGCCATTTAGGGTCTCTAAGACCTTTACACAACATAGGTGATACACACATAGTCAAAAGACCATAGACAATTAGTTTAGCTACTTTGCCACAATTCTAGGAGTTCATAAGGACAAAATACATTACTTTAAGCTTGTAGTGACTTGCCAAACTTTCAACTAACTCCGAACTCGAATCGATATACCTCTTAACATGAAATATAGGGAAGATGAATGCATTAGACTTATATAGTCTAAGTGAGGTAGCAATAAACAATGAATGAGCATGGTATGCAATTTTAACATGCTTTAATACTTTCGATGATATCAACAACATGAAAATGTATTTCAATAGGGAACTATACAATATTACTACCCAATAGCAATGATCAATATGTAGCATGCTTCAATATCATCAATGGCATTATGACATGAACATGTAATTTTTATCTATATTCAATAATATCAATAATTAACATGGCATCAATGATCAATAGCAATAACTCATATCAACAACCAATAACAATAAACAACATTTTCCTTGGATCGATACACAGTATATGGATACACGAATTCTACCTCCGCACCAAAATCAATAATGGTCCAATCATACCCTCCGCCGCACCAATTGACCAAATCACATCAACATCCCTCCGCCGCACCACAATAAAAGTTGTAGCCTAACTCGTCCCAATGAGCTCATGAATTCTATGACATGCTAGTTGTATCCAATACTCTCGAATCCAAGGTTCAATAATCAATAGTTCAATAACGATATTTCAATAGCAATGTTTCAATACGGTAATTCAATAGCAATGATTCGGTAGCAATGTTTCAATACGATAGTTCAATAACAATAGGCATGTGTCAATGTTCTAATAACAATATGCAATAATCAATTATTGATACTCAATAGCTCAACATGACAATGCTTCGATACTTTCAATGTCAACAATAACAATGTTTCGGACACGGTTTCAATGCAATACTTACCCATATGGCTTTCAATAGTGTTTTATACAAAAACCTTCAATACAATGGTTAGCAATGCAATAATCGTTAATCAATGATTCGAGTTAGGCACCTAGCCAACTCTCGAGACTCCGACTACACTCACCTTAGTATCCGATGCTCTTACGGCTCTTGGATTGCAATTCTTTTATTCCTAGATTTTGTTGGAGATGACGACGGGTGATCTTTCTCCAATTCTTGAGCTAGGTTACAACAGTAGGAATTGATTAGAATCGATAATATGGCATCGAAAACAATATAACAATATCAAATTCAATATCTATATTCAAAATAATGATTAGCTATTAAAATGATAGGTTTCCATGGATTAGCTTATAAGCTCAACAACTTCAGTTTGGAATTAGACTCAATACATCTATGGATTCGGGAAATTATTTGAGGGTTTTATCTTACCCAATCAATAGCTATAAAACGAAGCTCTTGAAGCAAAGAAAGCTCAGGTTTAAGGGGTTCAATAGGAGAGGTGTATGCTTGAGCTTGATGAAGATGATAACAATAGAGGTGTGTGCTTGTTTCTTCAAACAAGGGATGAGTTTGGTATCGGTGAAATCAAAACAAAGGAAAGAGCTTTTTCTTTATTCTTTTAAGTTAACTTCAACCTTAATCATTCTCCACCTCCCCAAGAGCTAATAGAAAAGGTTTCCTATAGCAAGGGGAAAGCTTAAACTATTAATTCCCATCTTTTCTCTTTTTTTTTCTCAATTTAAAACTATTCATCAAAATATCATCTTTTTATGACAAAAGATGACCAATATCACGTGTTGGCAAGCTAGAAGGTAACTCATCCCCAACTTTCAATCTTTTCAATTTAGTCCTTCAAACAATTTTAAACATGCACCCGTATCGATACGCCTATGGCCGTATCGATATGCCTAGCTCAATTTTGGTAAGTTAGTAAAACGGTTGGGTCGTACCGATATAGGGACTACTGTATCGATACGCCTAGCTCAGTTTCAATATTCAAACATTACAATAAGGTCCCTAATTGGACTTTGGACTCAAGTAAGGTCCATTATTAATGAAATTAACCCACATAGTCAATAATAAGGCAGCCATTTAGACTTTTTGGTGTAGGGTTTTTGATCGCCAGAACCTGATTCTGACTAGACCGGTGTTTGGGGTGTTACAGTGTCTCTAAAGTGCAAGCAAACACAAAGCCAAAATAGTATTCATTTTTTAATAAAATCTTTTGAGAACACATTAAATTTGATAAATCTGAATCATAATGAAATGATGTTTGATGCATATGTAACACAATACCCAATCTCCAATACACCATTTAAAGAGTAAGGTTCCCCAGAACTTACTCTCTCCGTCATCACCATCCGAAGCGAAATTCAGCCCGAAGGGTGAAACCACTAAACTTCCCCGAACAATCTCAACCTAAGTACCCACAATGATATGATGTTGATTTTAAAAATTCGAAACTCATCCGAAACTTGAATTGTTAAAATTCAAGTTGCACAATTGTGTAAATATGATGTTTTAAAAAATTCAAATTTCATAAATCTGATATTTCATAATATAGTAAATTCAAATTTTGGTTAAAATATAGTCTGATGTACTATGCATGATATCGAAGAACTTTCACAAATCACAACATAGAGTAAATCACATAAGATGTAAAATTCTCATTTCACATAAGTATATAGCACAACAAGGAACACACAAGTTTATGGCACATTAAGAGACACACCTTTAACGGGCAGAAACTTTAATATCAAGAAGGACATGAATCACACTCAGGTCTAGCTGAATCAGAACCTACGAAGTAAGATTCTTATATCAAAACTAATATTATCACTAAGCCACCAACTATATATAACAACTAATTTGAAGGAATACGTGAGCATAGACCTTGAGAGACGTGAATGATTGATCAAAACAACTGGAGGTAACTCGTCGACCTCGAAAACATAATCATCTAAACAAAGGAATATTCTACATTAGATTCCAAAATCCACAACCCTTTAGATTCTAAGTAAAAAATAATTGTAAATAGAAAAACAGTCTTTCAGGTTCGAATTTGATAAAATGGACAGCGGATAAGGACTCATGACGTCAAAAAAGGTCAAGAAGAAGATTATCAAAAAAAAGTGAACTTTGGTAAAAGTTAAAGTCAACGATAAAAAATTAACCATATTGGTCAAAGTCAAGGGTCAACAATGATTTTGAATAATCAAGGTCAACTTCGTCAAACTGGTCAAAGAATCAAACTAGTCAAAGGGTCAAATAGTCAAACTCAGTCAAACTACCCTCTGGTGAATGGGTTAAAGTCCAAGGTTAAGACCGGTTCTAACGGTCCAGTCTAATAAAATGGTTCGGTTCAATAATTTGATTCACTGGTTTGGTTCACTTGGTCAACTGGTTCGGTTCACTAGGTCAACTGGTTCGATTTTATAGGCTTGGCCCGTTTCAGTTTATTGGGTCCTTTAATTTTGGGCTCTGTACTTACCACACACACAACTGGGCCTCACAGTTTGGGTTCAAACCTAACCTCACACACAGCCCAACGCACTTCCCCCTTTCAACAGGTTAGGGAACTAGGGTTTCAGACCCTCAAAACGACGATAGTGAACCCTTAACAACGGTGGCTGATCTGAACATGCACGGCGTTGCAAAATCAAGGCAATGGTGGTAGCACGAACGCAACTACAAGGAGGCATGGTGATATTCTCAGATCACAAATACAACAAACGCAACCTAAAAGGCACAAATTTGAAGAAGACATATCAACAATGGCTTACTCAACACCCACATGAATGAAATAGAGGTTAGGATTACGATGGCGCAAGGAGATGGATCCGAACAGAGGAGGCACGGTGGAGCAAGCAATGACACAAAGGGACACGATGGAAAACAAACAAAAATACAACCGTTCCTTGCAAACGGTAGTCGATAAGGAGAGCCAAAGGTTGAGTTTTGCTTGCAGACTGGCGGTGATCACGAAAGTAAGGGTGGTGCGTGAAACGGGCGCCGATTGGGGTTGACCGTAGCCTCGTCAGTGATGGGTGAGGGGGATGTGTCTGATAGCTATCTGTAATCACTCATTTTTACTTAAATATATTAATATTGCATGTATATTTATTATATGAATGTTACTAATATAAAGTGTGTGCATGTATAAGCTACGTATACGTATTAGGGGCGTATGTATGTCACGTATGTATCTAGGGTATAAGCGTATGTAGATGTCATGTTAATTATACATATGATTATACGTACGTATACTAGAATATTATTAATTAATGATCGTATAATATAAAGTATATATTTTCGTATGTACATGTACAACTATTATAATTATTATTATTATTATTGGGCTGACTAAATGAAAAATTAAATATATATATTAAACCCAAGTAAAAAGTCCGAGTCCAATTACAAAATCCAATTACAAAGCCCGTTTGGCCCAATTTTGAATCCTATCTAATTACAATGTGCAGGTCACTATGGGCCGTTGGATCAAGATCTGATCCAACGGCCACGATGCAATGAAGGTCAAAAATATCTGCCAGGCGCGTACTCCACACGTATGGACCGTTCGAGTGCCCGCGCGCGCGTGTGGTCCACGCGCGGACGCTTTATTATCCCACGCGTAAGATCTACGCGTTCGACTCCTCGATCGCGCGGTGCTCCACGTGGCGAAATCGAAGCCGTTTCATCGGATCGAGGCTTCATCCAGCCGATCGTTCTTCAAGCCATCTCGACCGTTAGATCGGATCGATCTAACGGCCAAAATTGCGTCGGCCTCGGCGAAATAGCCACACCGCCACCGCGCCGATATTCATCCCAGCGTTGATTATTATGCCAAAGACAACAAGCAAATGTCGATCCGGAAAAGAAGATACAAGTTGCAACCAAAATACGAGAGAGTGATATATATGAAACGGGGCTGTTGTAACGGGATAGTTTTTTGGGGAGGAGCAAGCAAAAAAAAAGCAGAGTAATAACACAAAAAAAAAAAAAAAAGCTTGTAAAACCGAAACTTGTAACCAAATCAGATAATCAAAAAGGCAGTCCAGTGGTAATTTTTTTGTCTCTCTTTTTCTTACCTGTTTTCATTGCATGTACATACGAGAAAAAAAAAGAAAACAAGTAAAGAAGTCTTACCGGCTTTGTCCGTGGGTCTTCCCTTCCTCTGTGACAAGCCTTTCGGCTTCTACAAGCCGATCCCGTGAAAAGGGAGGGGAAGACCCTTGTGGTCTCGTTTTGGTCTAAAGAAAATATATTTTTGGGTTCGTATTTCTTAGATCTAAGGTAAATAAAAGGGGATCCTCTGAATCCAACCGTGGATTCATGTTGAGGACGACAAGAGGAAGGTTTTGGTGTATTTTTGGAGTCCACCGGCGCCGGTTAGCGGCGGCCGGCCGCCGAATTCTGGGTTTCTCAAGAACACTTGAGAGAAAAAGATGAACTGGTTATTTGGAAACTGAAGAACAAAACTGAAAATGAAAGAAATGAGGGGAAAATGGGTTTCGGTCTAAAAATGGCCCTTTTATAGTTATTATTATTTTTGAAATGGGTAAATTACACACTTAATCCCACCGCGTTTTCAATATTTTCATTTTTGTCTTGCCGCATGGTATAATCACAAACCCATCCCCCTTGTTTTTCAAAAGATTACAATTTCGTCCCTAAATTACACCGAATCAGTTTCTAAATGGGAAAATTACGCCCTTAACCATCCCGCGTTTTTGAATTTTTCACTTTGGGTCTGCCCCTTGGTCCAATTACAGTTCTGGTCCTTTTAGGTTTTGTTTGTTTCGCAATTTCATCCCCAAATTACATATTATTGCCCTTTAATTTCTGGCACTAACTTTCGTTTTCCTTTCATTTCAGTCATGTTTTCTTTGTAAATATTATTGTTCGTATTATAATCGTACATGTTGATATTATTTTATTTTATGTCCCTCGTATATGATTCGTATTTCATGTTTTTATGTATATATGTGTTAAATATGACATTTATGTTTTTATCCGGCTATTCGTATCAAGCATGTTATGTTTTAGTTAATTCGTACATGGCATATTTAGTATTTTGATATGTGTATGTGCTTTCTTATTTTTTAGGGCTACATGTTAGTATATTCACCCTTTTTGTACAACATGTGGACCCGTATATGTTGAAATATGTTTTATTACCAGTATGCATGTCTTTTTTTTTAATACTTGTTCGTATATATGTACTTATTCCTGCCTTGTTATTTTGACGTATGATAGTTTTTTTATATCTACTATTTAGAATAATATGTATATATATACATGTTCTAGTCTAAAATATCATCCATGTTAAATTAGTATTATGGTATGTCAATCTTTATTATATTTAAATGTTTTGTCATGTTTTACGTTTTTGCCACTAAGATTGCACATCGAGATATAACTTGTTAATGCGGTGTCCTTTTATCCGAGCGTAAACGGGGCCAGTATCAAGCGTAGTGATAGTGGTTGGACGTTTATTCTCGAATAACGGACCCTAAAATATATTCGCAATTACGACCGAAATTTAAGATAATCGTCACTTTAATCCGGAAAATCCAATATTAATAAAGCGGTAATTATTAAAGTACCAGTTTTTGGGGCGGTGTGGGGTGCTAATCCTTCCCCATCCGTAACCGACTCCCGAACCCTGTCTTTTGAATCTCTGGTTTTGTGGTGTCCGGCCTACCTAAGTGGCCGGTGGCGACTCCATTTTATAAGGTTTTTTTGTAAACCCCACGGAATAAATATTTTATAACCAAAAAATCCTTCGAAAACACGATCGTTTTTATTTTAGCGATGAAAATTAAAAAAGACATCGCTACAGATGGCGACTCCGCTGGGGACATTTTTGTTTTTTCGAAAAAAACAAATGAGAGTCAAGCTTTTAAAATAATTACCGCTTTACTAATATTGGAAATTCTGGATTAAAGTGACTATTAAATTAACATTCGGTCATAATTGCGCGTTTATTTTAACGCATTTAAAATATGGCATATAAACCTGTCTTTTTAAGTGGGGGGAAAACGCTAATACTTTCGTGGAGATATCGTTCTCCCGTATGGGCCTAGCAAGTACCTTCGGGGCTCGAGTACCTTATGCTTTCGTAAGGATATCGTTCCTTTGTACGGGCATAAGCGAATGGGTCCCCCTGAATTGAACCCGGTTGAAAGGAGCCTATAATGGGTGATGATCGGGGGCCTTGCTACTCTTAGTAGAGGACAACAAGGACAATTCGGGTACCTCCTAGCACCAACACTGCATGTAGAGAACATAGAAGCCCACCCTGTTAGAGCCATGCGGATAACCTTAGGTGTTTTGGACTAGATAAATAGGGTCGTTTTGTTTATTTACCTTATTTAATTTGTCCTTTTATTTATGTATTTATTATTTTTATCCGATACTAACTCATTTCTTTTTGTGTTTTATTTTATTTTTACACATATTTTTGTTGCATTATCATTGCATCCACATTACATAGAGGCGTTGATTCAAGTGGTTTGCCCGATTAGAAAATCTTTCATCATGGAAAAAAGGTGTCTTAGGAAGGACAACATCGATCCAGTCGCGTGACATCGGTCAGAGATTACTCAACAGATCCGACGTAAAAATTTGCCGAACGAGCGTGTAGTGCCAAAGTATACACACGAGACCTAATGGTGGACATACAACGAGCTACAAGGTGTGTGAATAACTTAGCTACCGAAGCCACGACTCTCCGACCTTTCATAACCCCGGACATGGAAGAAGCACCAAGGTTTATCAAGTTGCTCGGAGTCATTGAGGAGGTAGGAGGTAGAGCTAGAGTTTATGTGTAGAATTTTATTTTGTAATTAAGACTTTGTAATAGACTCTTTTTGTAATAGGGACTCCTTTTGTAATATGGATCTTTTTGTAATCTGGACCCTTTAATTCCCATGAAAGTCGTTCGAAAGGGTGATTACCAAATGGAATCAACGCCTTTATTTGCATTCATGTTGCATATCATGACATGGTGTTGATTCAAGAACAGTTCATTAAAAGGCTTTCAAAATAGAAAAAAGTCCGCTTTGCGGGGGCGATAATATTACAAAGATATCAAGTTAGGTCGAGCAAAGACCAATCGCGAAAAGAAGACGATGCGACAATAAGGCACGTCGCGGCGCAGAAGATTCATCGAGGGCGCGAATCCTAATTTTAAATCTTCATATTTGACCATTTTTAAATTCTCAGATTTTAATTTAACTCAAAAAAATTAAAAATATTATTATTTTGCTTTGAAACTTCTTCTCTCATAAAAACTTTCAGAAAGAATAATAATAACAAAAAGAAACCTAAAAGTTTCATTTTTAAGTAAGTTAAAATTTTTGAACCAAATGATCTTTGAGAATTTTAATTTAAACCCTAAAATTTTTAAAGTACTCCCTTAGGACCGATAGAATCCATCCTGTTTAGGCGTATTATTCGTTTGCACCCGAAAAAGATCTTATCTGCATTATGCCCGCACTTGTTGATGTCATTTTTAGAAGCCACAAAAATAAAGATCATGACGTCACAAGTCCATAAAATAGAATAAGAAGAGAAGAGGAAGTCATCCATCATCCTCAAGACGACGTCGAGACATGGAGCATATGTTTTGCTTCCCAAGTCAAGATCTCCGAAGGAAGCTAATCAATCACCGTAATTCATTATTAGTTTCTTGCAACTGGACATTTTTCTGCTGATTGAAAGTCTTTTAAGGACTGTTCGAGAATCAACACCGCATTTGCATTCATGCATTGCATTGCATTACATTGCATTGCATTGCACTACATTGTACAATCATGACATATTTTACACCTTGCATAAAATTTTTGAGGGTAATCAAAGAACAATTAGAGTTTTATCATGAATTGAAGACACTCAAAAATCCAGATCCGAGCAGTTAAAAGATGGGCTCGAGGAAAAAAAAAAAAACAAGAAGTTTGATGTCTTTAATGCAAGAAAACTCTGTTTGAACCACAGGTTGGTCGTTCCTTCAATTCCAAAGATTCTCGAGTTTGCACATGATGATGGAACAAGATGCCTCAAGATTCACGCGGCCATATTCTCGCAAAAAGATGGAGGGATGCATTAAAAATTACCGATCCACTACTTCCCCGACAGTCTAGCAGGACCTACCGTGATATGATGTGCTTTGGACCTAGCACTAAGTCGTCGGTATCTCTAGGGTACGAAGATGAAACCTGATGAAAGCTTCAAGGAATGTGCTTTGAGGTGTCTGTGTTTAGTGACCCAAGTGCAACCCCGTAGATGAAGAGGAAATTGACTTCTATGCCATCTTTTATATTTATTCTTTAATAATATGCTCGAGAAAATGAAGGTCAGCTTTGAAGACTTAATGACAATCAGAAGCGAAAACAAACATGCACTCCGGGACCTTAGTTTAAAGACCAGACCTGCCTAGGAGCAAAAGGAAACAGAGAGATAAATGTGTATCACTTTCAAAACATTGAGGCACTGGGGCATGATACTAAGAAATTTGGGGTCGTTAAAAAATTAAGAAGCTGGTCGATAAAGGAGTCGTGACAAGATAGTCATCCAAATGATGGAAAAACAAGAGAAGAGGCAAGCCTACACTACCTTAGAAGGGGCAGAATGAGTTAGCACCACGAGATAATCCAAAGGTCCCTACGGTTTTCTCATCATTTCACAAAGAAATTCTCAACAAAAAAATCATTGTTTATTAGAATTAAAAATCACATTTCCATTTAGAAAAACATATTTACATTCTTGATTCTTTAAACATTTCATTTTTATGGGGTAGTTTTCCCATATGCATATACACACATTTTTTAATGGACATATGTATATATCATTTCTATACCAGGTCCTCGAATTTTGAATGCAACAAAGACATTTGCTTCAAACCCAAAGATCAACTCTCTAAGTTGCATATATTTAGAAGAGATTGAATGTTGTGGTGATATCAAATGTGTGAGTATCTGCTAGTTTACTTAGGCCAACAGAGGAACAAAAGCGAGTGTTTAGACAATGGGCAATTCCCATTTTAAGAATTTATCTTCTCAGGCACTTGTCGTTTAAGATCCTTGAAACGAAAGTTGACCCTAAACCTCTACCCCTTGAAGGCATTCTCAGGACATTTGTGAATATGTCAACGAATGGTGTTCTTTTACTTTACCGTAAGACACAGATGAGACCATACAGTTGGGTACGAAGATCAGAAAATCATCAAAGAAAATGGTTGAAAACATGGATATGTCCAAATGAAAAACCAAAAGAAGATAAATGGTAATCGGAAGGTCAAGCAATCCAGGATCGAGTAAATATCGGAGCTGCTGCAGAGAGGCAATTAACTCCGAGCGGAAGATCGCATCAATACCAATATAGATCCGTGTTGATTCGAGGATACATTCATAGACTCGAATAAGAAGAAAGAGATTCAATGCTAAAAACCCAGAGTGAACAGTCTAAAAAAAGAAGAAAAAGAAAGAAAGAAAGAATACAGTCTATGCTTCACACACAGATCAAACAATACAAGAACGAGACTTCAACTATGAGCAAGAGACAGAAGGAATCCACATTTCAAGTAAACATCAGTTTTGAAAATTAGTATAGAAGCTCGAATTGAAGCCAAGTCAAGACAAGTCGGCCCGAAGATCGCCAGAAAGGAAATGACCTCTAGGGTGAAAACCCAAAAATGGGCAGTCTAGAATGATCCTGAAAATGAAGAAAAAGAGTAGTCTACCTGAGCCTGCTGGCATCAATATCCAGCCAAAATACATTGATCCAAAGGTACAAAAGAAGGAAGTGACCTCTAGGGTGAAAACCCAAAAATGGGCAGTCTAGAGCGATCCAAGAGAAAAAGTGAAAAAGAAAAAAGAGAGAAAAAAAGAAAGCAAGAATAACATTACATCTGGCGTGCCAATCACAAGAATTCCCAGAAATGTATTCATAGTCCTTCAAGAAATCTCAGTTCCAAGGAGTTCTGGAGGATCAAACATTCTTGGACAGAAAACGAACATCGAGATATAGCGAAATGCAAGGCAAAGATACATAAAAAGAAAAGAAAGGAAATGAACTCTAGGGTGAAAACCCGAAAACGGGCAGTCTAGAGTGATCAAAAACAAAAAAAAGAACAATGGGCATATCCAAGTTACACAAGTACAAAAATACTGTTTCACTTAACCATAAACCAAAGTCCTACATTACAAGCCCCAAAGACCATTCTGGTCATCCATAAAAATCCAAGTTGAATGAGAATGTCTTCAGATTTCATTCCGCCTATAAGGGTTAACTTTTCTTCAAGGAACGTCAAACTTCGAAGTGCTTGATCGACACCCAAATGAGGGAAGGATGAGGCATGGTGAGATAATGAGATTAAGAGAGCCACCTTAAACGGGTAGAAACTAGGTAGGGTTGTTCCTCTCAAAAAGCCTATTAGACCGTAAGAAACTATGCATTGGAATATATCTCCACAATGGTTAAGATCTTCTAAATATGCGCTTCATTAGAGTTGGTCTCTGGCAACTTGAAACAGATGCTTATGGTGTTTGATATTTCGGGGCAAACATGTTTTAAAAGGTTTGACATTTTCTCCCAAAGTTATGATGTTTACCATTTGTTCCAAACAATGTTTTCAAAATGTCCAAGTTGTGATTTTGAAATGATCATTATCTTTTCAAACAATCATTATTTTTTTGAAATATACACAGTAAATTGTCTTTTACTTTACTTTAAAAATGAATGATGATGAGATTTAAAGCATAGGGACCGAAAGTTAGTTCCCATCAAATGCTTGCGAAAAATCAAGGAAGAGTTCAAGGGATGGAAGCATCTTGGCTCACCCTGGTGACTAGAAATAGATCAAGGCTCTATAGGATGGGCTAGAAAATTCAAAGCAGTGGAGCCCGTGGTTGAATGGGGCAACGCCAAGCCAAGAAGATGACAAGGGTTCATATAAGAATAATATAAGAACCAGATGATCATTTATGATGGCGGGTGATAACTCTAAAGATAAGAAAGCCTTTCACACAAAAAAGTACCTGACAAATGCTCCAATTTTAGTCGCACCAGTGCCTGGTCGACCACTAAATAGCCTTCGAGAATTCAATGGGATGTGTGCTGGGGCAACACGATGAGTCAAGAAAAAAAGGAGCAGGCCATCTACTACCTAAGCAGGAAATTCAATGATTGCGAAACACGGTACCCGCCAGTGCAGAAGTTGTGTTGTGCTCTAGTTTGGGCTACCAAGTGGCTCAGACAGTACATGTTGTACCATACTACCTGGTTGATATCCAAGCTAGACCCATTAAAGTTCCTAATGGAAGCGCCAGCACTAACGGGAATGATGGCTCGATGGCAGATGCTCTTATCCGAATTCGACATCATATATGTTAATCAAAAAGCCGTAAAGGGGAGTGTCGTAGCGGATTTCCTAGCTAGTCGTGCTTCGGATGACTATGAGGTGTTGAATTTTAGTTTCCCAGACGAAGACTTGATGTGCATCACAACCGAAGAAGAGATTTCAGATGATGGGTCATGGAAACTTTACTTCGATGGAGCCTTCAACGCCCTCGGACATGGGATAGGGGCAGTACTAATCTCACCTGAGGACGTATATTATCCTTTCACCAGCAGATTGGAATTCTTCTGCACGAACAATATAGCTGAATACGAAGCTTACATCATGGGACTAAACTCAGCCATCGAGAGAAAAGTTAAGGAACTTCGAGTGTTCGGAGATTCGTCCTTAGTCATTTACCAATTGCGCGAGGAGTGGGAAACCAGAGATCCGAAGTTGGTCAAATATCACGAATGGATCCAAGAGCTCGTCAAAGAATTCGAAAAGGTCAGCTTCAATTACCTACCCCGAGAAGAAAATCAGATGGCGGACGCGTTGGCAACCTTGGCATCCATGTTTAAAACAAACACCTGGGCAGAAATGAAACCCATTGAGATGCAAACGTTTGAAAAACCTGCTCATTGTTGTAGTATACAGGAAGAGATTGACGGAAATCCATGGTACTATGATATCCTGCAATATGTCAAGCTTCAAAAGTATCCAGAAGGGGCAAACGACAATGACAGAAAAACGCTCCGAAAAATGGCAACAAAATATGTCCTAGATGGGGAGATCCTATATAGGAAAAGTCATGATCAAACATTGCTGAGATGTGTGGATGCCCGGGAGGCAAAGGAAATCTTAGCCGAAGTACATGACGGGATCTGTGGAACGCACGCCAACGGGTGGTCTATAGCCCGAAAAATTATGAGATACGGTTATTTCTGGTTGACCATAGAGGGAGATTGCATCGATTACGCCAGGAAATGCCACAAATGCCAAATTTATGCTGACAAAATTCATGCGTCCCCATCACCTCTACACACGTGGCCTTTCGCAGCATGGGGCATGGACGTTATCGGGCAGATCTATCCGAAAGCTTCCAATGGGCATCGTTTCATTTTGGTCGCCATAGACTACTTCACTAAGTGGGTAGAGGCAGCGTCTTACGCCAACATCACCAGGACTACAGTTTGTAAGTTCTTAAAGAAGGAAATTATTTGTCGATACGGATTGCCAGAGAGGATCATCACCGACAATGCTTCCAATCTGAACAACAAAATGATAAAGGACGTGTGCACTCAATTCAAAATAACACACCATAATTCCACAGTCTATCGTCCTAAAATGAATGGAGCAGTGGAAGCAGCAAACAAAAATATAACGAAAATCATAGCGAAGACTACGGATACCTACAAGGATTGGCATGAGAAGTTGCCTTTTGCCCTTTTCGCCTATAGAACGTCCATCCGCACATCAACGGGGGCAACGCCTTACTCCTTGGTGTATGGTACCGCGTACTCCCAATTGAGGTAGAGATTCCATCCCTCCGGGTCTTAAACGAAGTAAAACTGGAAGAAGCTGAATGGGTACAGGCCAGACTCGACCAACTAAATCTCATTGACGAAAAAAGACTAAAAGCCATTTGTCAGGGTCGGATGTACCAAAAGTGGATGGTGCAGGCTTACAACAAAAAGGTGCGCCCAAGAGAATTCAAAGAAGGGGATCTGGTACTCAAAAGAATCCTCCCTATCCAGAAAGATTCTCGAGGAAAATGGATGCCCAACTGGGAAGGACCATACGTCATAAAAAAGGCCTTCTCAGGAGGAGCCCTGATCCTAACAGAAATGGACGGGGACGAGCTAAAAAATCCCGTAAATTCTGATGCCGTCAAGAAATACTATCTCAAAAAAAAAATCTCTCTCTAAAGTGAAAACCCGAAAGGGCACTCTAGAATTCCAAGTCGAAATTGAAAAAAGAGAAAGATCGAGATGGTTGAACTTGGCAGTGAAGCGGGGTATCGATGCCCGTAAGAAAGGAGAAAGTGAACGTCAAATAAGGACCAAAACAAGCCCACCAAGATATTGAATCTCATACATCATGAATAGTCAGACATCACTAGGATTAGGAACATGTCAATTCATTTGTCATAGCATTTTTGTTTTCATCTCAGACAGGTATCTGCAGATCCAAAGAGACATCGAAGACCATCACGGTGTAAATCCCAAATGAGAAGACAATGTTTTACATACAAAAGACACATGTTTTCAATCTCTAGAGAGAGTTTCTATATAGGAAGAATCTACCTCTCCAAGGCTTCAGAAGCTGAAAGTTCTATATAGGAAGGACTGACAGCTCTAGGGTGAAGACTCGCAGTTCTATATAGGAAGAACTCCCGGTCAAAGAAATTCACCCATGACATGCAAGATTATATAGGAGATCCTGCTATGTCAAAAGCAAAGAGTCTTATATAGGAAAGACTCTGAGCTCCATTGTCTTAGGGTGAAGGGTTCTGTGTCGAAAAGAACCTGCAGCTCTGAGATTCCAGACGCCAAAAAAGTTCTATATAGGAGGAACCGATGGCTCCAAGGTGAAGACTCACAGTTCTATATAGGAAGAACTCCCAGTCAAAGCAATTCACCTATGACACAGGGTTATATAGGAAGCCTGTTGTGTCAAAAGCAAAGAGTCTTATATAGGAAAGACTCTGAGCTCCATTGTCTTTGGGTGAAGGGTTCTGTGTCGAAAAGAACCTGCAGTTCTGAGACTTCAGACGTCAAGAGTTCTATATAGGAAGAACTTACGAGCCTGAAGATTCAGCCAAGGAAGAACGGAGATGTCCAAAAGAATTCGTTTTTCCAAAGCTACAATGAGAGCGAAGGGTTACTCAGGTCGAAAAGAGCACAGAGCTCTAAGATCGAAAGGTGACGAAGCTCTATATAGGAAGAACTTACGAGCCTGAAGATTCAGCCAAGGGAGAACGGAGATGTCCAAAAGAATTCGTTTTCCAAAGCTACAAGCGTGGAAGTCCGATAAAAATCAGAGCGAAGGGTTCAATGTCGAAAAGAGCATGTAGCTCCAAGATCGGAAGGTGACGAAGTTCTATATAGGAAGAACTTACGAGCCCGAAGATTCGCCAAGGAAAGAGCGGAAATGTCCAAAAAATTCGTTTTTTTCGAGGCTACAAACAGGAAGTCCGATAAAATGAGTGCTTATGAATCTTTGCTTTGTTTCCCATTTCATGAGAACAAGCAAAGAGGGGCAAATCATAATCACTCATTTTTACTTAAATATATTAATATTGCATGTATATTTATTATATGAATGTTACTAATATAAAGTGTGTGCATGTATAAGCTACGATATCGTATTAGGGCGTATGTATGTCACGTATGTATCTAGGGTATAAGCGTATGTAGATGTCATGTTAATTATACATATGATTATACGTGACGTATACTAGAATATTATTAATTAATGATCGTATAATATAAAGTATATATTTTCGTATGTACATGTACAAATTATTATAATAATTATTATTATTATTATTATTGGGCTGACTAAATGAAAAATTAAATATATATATTAAACCCAAGTAAAAAGTCCGAGTCCAATTACAAAATCCAATTACAAAGCCCGTTTGGCCCAATTCTGAATCCTATCTAATTACAATGTGCGGTCACTATGGGCCGTTGGATCAAGATCCGATCCAACGCCACGATGCAATGAAGGTCAAAAATATCGCGGCGCGTACTCCACACGTATGGACCGTTCGAGTGCCACGCGCGCGTGGGTCCACGCTACGGACGCTTTATTATCCCACGCCGCGCGCGTAAGATCTACGCGTTCGACTCCTCGATCGCGGTGCTCCACGTGGCGAAATCTGCCGTTTCATCGGATCGAGGCTTCATCCAGCCGATCGTTCTTCAAGCCATCTCGACCGTTAGATCGGATCCGATCTAACGGCCGAAATTAAGTCCCGCCCCTCTGGCGAGAATGGCCACACCGCCACCGCGCCCGATATTCAGTCCCCGCGTTGATTATGCCAAAGACAACAAGCAAATGTCGATCCGGAAAAGAAGATACAAGTTGCAACCAAAATACAGAGATAAAGATATATATGAAACGGGGCATTGTAACGAGATAGTTTTTTGGGAGGAGCAAGCAAAAAAAAAGAGAGTAATAACACAAAAAAAAAGAAAAGCTTGTAAAACCGTAAACTTGTAACCAAATCAAGATAATCAAAAAGGCAATCCAGTGGTAATTTTTTTGTCTCTTTTTTTCTTACTTGCTTTTTCATTGCATGTACATACGAGAAAATAAAAAAAAAAAAACAAGTAAAGAAGTCTTACCAGCTTTGTCCGTGGGTCTTCCTTCCTCTCGTGACAAGCCTTTCGGCTTCTACAAGCCGATCCCAGTGAACAAAGGGAGGGAAGACCCTTGTGGTCTCGTTTTGGTCTAAAGAAAATATATTTTTGGGTTCGTATTTCTTAGATCTAAGGTAAATAAAGGGGATCCTCTGAATCCAACCGTGGATTCATGTTGAGGACGACAAGAGGAAGGTTTTGGTGTATTTTGGGAGTCCACCGCGCCCGGTTAAGCGGCGGCGGGAGGAGAATACGGCGGCCGGCGGATTCTCGGGTTTCTCAAGAACACTTGAGAGAAAAATATGAATCGTTATTTGGAAATCAAGAACAAAATCAAAATGAAAGAAATTAGGGAAAAATGGGTTTTGTCTAAAAATGGCCCTTTTATAGTTATTATTATTTTTGAAATGGGTAAATTACACACTTAATCCCACCGCGTTTTCAATATTTTCATTTTTGTCTTGTCGCATGGTATAATCACAGCCCAATCCCCTGGTTTTTCAAAAGATTACAATTTCGTCCCTAAATTACACCGAATCGCTTCTAAATGGGAAAATTACGCCCATAACCATCCCGCGTTTTTGAATTTTTCACTTTGGGTCTGCCCCTTGGTCCAATTACAGTTCTGGTCCTTTTAGGTTTTGTTTGTTTCGCAATTTCGTCCCCAAATTACATATTATTGCCCTTTAATTTCTGCCACTAACTTTCGTTTTCCTTTCATTTTGATCCTGTTTTCTTTGTAAATATTATTGTTCGTATTATAATCGTACATGTTGATATTATTTTATTTTATGTCCCTCGTATATGATTCGTATTTCATGTTTTTATGTATATATGTGTTAAATATGACATTTATGTTTTTATCCGCTATTCAGTATCAAGCATGTTATGTTTTAGTTAATTAATTACATGGCATGTTTAGTATTTTGATATGTGTATGTGCTTTCTTATTTTTAGGGCTACATGTTAGTATATTCACCCTTTTTGTACAACATGTGGACCCGTATATGTTGAAATATGTTTTATTACCAAGTATGCATGTCTCTTTTTTTTTAATACTTGTTCGTATATATGTACTTATTCCCGCTTTTTGTTATTTTGACGTATGATAGTTTTTTTATATCTACTATTTAGAATAATATGTATATATATACATGTTCTAGTCTAAAATATCATCCATGTTAAATTAGTATTATGGTATGTCAATCTTTATTATATTTAAATGTTTTGTCATGTTTTACGTTTTTGCCACTAAGATTGCACATCGAGATATAACTTGTTAATGCGGTGTCCTTTTATCCGAGCGTAAACGGGGCCAGTATCAAGCGTAGTGATAGTGGTTGGACGTTTATTCTCGGATAACGGGACCCTTAAAATATATTCGCAATTACGACCGAAATTTAAGATAATCGTCACTTTAATCCGGAAAATCCAATATTAATAAAGCGGTAATTATTAAAGTATCAGTTTTTGGGCGGTGTGGGGGTGCTAATCCTTCCCCATCCGTAACCGACTCCCGAACCCTGTCTTTTGAATCTCTGGTTTTGTGGTGTCCGGCCTACCTAAGTGGCCGGTGGCGACTCCATTTTATAAGGTTTTTTTGTAAACCCCGCGGAATAAATATTTTATAACCAAAAAATCCTTCGAAAACACGATCGTTTTTATTTTAGCGATGAAAATTAAAAAGGACATCGCTACACTATCCAGAGAGGGGAACAGGATGCGGCTGGGTTATTATTGCTGATAAAAATCAGCCAAAAAGCATAAGAGAACATACCGGTTAAATTACAAAAAAGGTCACCAGATAAAATTAGGGTTTACATAAGGTCTCCCGACCTTTACTCGCTTTACAGATTAGTCCCCAAATTTCTATATTAAGTCAACCCGTTGTGTTTTGACTCAATTTAATCCTCTATCTCAATTAGGGTTTTTGAACTAGAATCCTTAAATGTTAGGGTTTTAAATATAGGATTTTAGAATTTAGGGTTTTTTTTAATTAAAGAAAATTTAGGGTGTTACAGAATTAATAATTGAACTTGAGCACCTTATAAATGAGGAAGAGCTTTTGTGGCGACAAAAGTCGCGCTCGGATTGGATAACCCAACGTGACCGTAACAAACTCTATTTCCATAGGCGTGTTATTGCTAAAAGACAACGAAGCAAAATAACATCTCTGAAATTAAATGATAGAACGTGGTTCGAGGATGATTCGACCCTCAAAGAAGATGCAGCAAGCTTTTTCTACAATCTTTTCATGGGCTGTAACACTCTCTTCCCGGTCCAATAAAGAACTAGGTCGGAAAGTGTTATCGGAAACTTATTCGGAAGTCAGAAGTTTAATCGGGTTCAAAATCTTATTCAGGATGTCTTATTAATCTCTTTTAAGACTTATCGAACTAATTTATTAACTTATTCAGTTTAGAGCCAATTTTAAACTTTTTCGAACTTAGGGACTAAATTGTAAAATTTACCAATTCAGGGGCCTAATCCGAATTTCTTTTTACCAATCTTCAATTAAACTTGCCAATTCTTACCCTGTGAAGTTTCGTCACTATTGGAGATCGTTTACTTGTCCAATTAGGCTATACAAGTTTTAGTGACATTTTATAAACTTCTTAAAACTGTGTTTTAAGCCTTTTAACAGAATTAACCAACTCCGTACCGATACCCTTAGGTTCGTATCGGTACAATAAGCCAAATTTTCTTTTTTTTAGATTCAAGGATAATAAGTCGGTATCGATACCCCTAAATCTGTATCGATACGTGTTGACCTAGGTTGACCGTTTCAATACACCTTATAAAGACCGTACCGATGCAATTTACTTTTCAGACCTTACTGCCAAGGTCTGTATCGATATATCTTGACATGTATTGATACACTATGTTTTCCTAGGTCCAATTATGCAAGGCCATGCCGATACAGCTTGATCCGTTTCGATACGTCTGCCTTGTAATGACAGATTTTATCTAGTTTTCATTCGAATTAACCTGTTGAACGATGTCCAAATTTTACCAGCAAGTTACAAATCCATAATTCTAATAGTGTGCAAAATTTTAGAGCATTTCGGATCTGTTTACCTGGTTTTCACCTTTTGGTGATTTTAAGCTCATTTTAGCTAGTTAAACTATCTTCAAACATGCCATTATACTCATTTCAAACCTAGTTACTATTAGGCTTACACAACCTCATCAAAATAAGCTATTACAATGCGTTTAGACCTTATGCCATCTTGCTAGGAGTTCGGAAACAAGAGTAGACATACATATGGTAGTAGGAGTGACTTGCAACTGCAAAAATACACGATCGATGTCCGAAGAGCTTTAGGATCCTAAAATGCATGAGACATACATATGTTAGGCTTATATAGCCTAGTGAGGTAGTCATAACAAATGTAAAACAAATATATGACATGAATGGCATGCTATTAACTTACTATACATAGATGTCATAGTCACATTCTTAAATCACATAAGTCTCATAAGCTTAAAACCAATTAACATAGCTTCACATTATTGTAGCAAAGCTTAACACATATTAAATTCCTTGGACATAATAACAAATGGATACGCGGATTCCCCTTAACATCACATATGTATCAGAAAATAGGCTGTAGCCTTGAGCCGTAGCTCCGGATAGGTCCCTTACGCAATCCATCATTATCTCCCCCACATATAGGTCGTAGCCCCGGACTGTAGCCCAATCCCTTACTTTATGACAATTGTATCCAAAACTCACAAATGTCCAAGGTTACACATATTTCATTATATTACTTACCATTATGCCCGTAGGCCATAATGTATCGGAATCGAAATTGAGCCTTAGCTCCGTAACATATCATAGCATGATCATAACATATCAGTATCATATCATAATTATAACATATCGGATACCACACGTATACTCATAAACATATCAAAATAATGTAAGGACTTACCATACTAGTCGTTAGCATCCACATATATTTGCTCTATGTGAGCCTTTAAACAAAAATGCAATTATAACATAAACGAATGCAACGGGATGGCTCCTTGCCCATCCCTTGACACTACTACACTCAACTTGACTACGAGGTTTTCGGATTACGTTTCCGTTGTGCCTAGCTTCCTTGGGAGGTGACAATGGATCATTCTCCACTATTTAAGCTAGAACAAAATTTGGAGTTGCGTTAGAATTTGATCTAAGGATTCGAAAACGTATTCCAAGCTTACCCAAATTTGTAGGCAACATCAGAATATCGAAATTAACTTCCTAGTTCATGGCCTTTCCTTTGAGCATAGAAAACCAAAATTTGAAATTAAACTTCAACGAATGATGGAATCAACAAATCAACATATGGGTTTTACTCATTGAGTTGTGAGCTTTCAAATAGAGTGTCGAAATCAAATGAAGGTCGAAGGTTGCACCGAGGTGGTAGCTTAGCTTAAGCTTGAAGATGGAAATGGAGATGTGTGCTTTCTTTGGTGGTAGAGGATGAGATTGGTTGGCGGGGTTCAAAATAGGAGAATGAAAGCTTTCAACCCAATTAATCCCTTAATTATTGCCTACCTTCTATTTGGCCAATAAAAACATTTCCCTTAAGCAAGGGTTTGCTCACCCCAAGACCACCCATCTTATCACCTCTTTACCCTTAGCCTTAGTCATCTTTTCTAATGACTTTCACGTGGGGAAGGCTAAGCAAGGAGGTGACTATGAACCTTGCTTCAATTTTTATCTAATTAAGCCTTAAACAGATTCAAAATAAGGGATCCATATCGATATGCTCATGGTCGTACCGATACGCTTATGCTAAAACGGGCAAGTTAGTTATTGGCAGTTGAACCGTATCGATACTGGCTTGACCGTATCGGTACGCCTAGCTCAAAATTTGCATTTTGGCTTTGAATTTCATACAAAGAAGTTCATTTACTCACGTAGGACCAAAATATAACTTCTTTATACAAGAGGGGTACAAAAGTCAATCATTACAAATTTTCAAAACTTTCGATCACCGAAACCTAATTCTGACTAGGTCAATTTTCGAGATGTGACATAGACATAGATCCGCCCGTAGGAACCTTCCCCCATCTCTAGTCGCTTTCTGAAAGTCAACCAAGAGCTTATGCAATCTCTAGATGTTATACCTACAAGCGCTGAAATCCATGCTTCTCTAATGGATATGGCTCCTTTAAAATCTCCCATATGGGATGGGTTGTATGTGGAGTTCTTCCAACGAAAACGGTCCATTGTGGGTTCATCGATCTCTATAATGATTCAATGCATCTTTCAGGGTGGTATATTGGAGTCGGAGTTAAATCAAATAGTTCTTGTGCTTCTCCCTAAATGTGACAGCCCGTCAACCTTTGTGGATTTTAGACCCATAAGCCTTTGCACAGTCTTTTACAACTATTATCTAAGGTAATTCTGCATCGACTTAAGCCTCTCTTCCCACTGCTCATTGAACAGAACCATTCAAGCCTCATATCCGGATGAAACATCACGAAAAATTTTATGATTAACCAAGAAATAATCCACTCTATGTGATTGTCTAAGCACAAAGTTGGATGGATGTCGATCAAAGTCAACATTGAAAAAGCTTTCGATAGAGTGAAATGGGACTTCATATCTGACTCTCTGGTGGATGCGGGGTTCCCCCTAGGGATTAGATGTATCATCCTAAATTCAATCACGTCCTCTAGTTTTCAAATTCAGTGGAATAGAGAACTCTCGCAACCTTTCTTGCTAGGCCGAGGCATCCGCCAAGGCGACCCACTCTCTCCGTATATCTTTGTACTTGCCATGGAGCGTCTAGGTCACTTGATAAATCACACCATGTCTTTAGAATCATGGAAATCCTTCCAGTTTGCTCGAAATGGGATCTCTGTGTCCACTACACTAAACTTGGTATATAGCGGCGCTTTTCGCGACGTTTTTGGAGAAAACGCCGCTAAATTTTTACATTTGTGGTGTTTTTAGGACAAACGCCACAAAATTCCAAAGTTCGTGGCGTTTTTGATGCAAACGCCACAATTACTTTTACTTTAGTGGCATTTTTTATACAAATGCCACAATAGGTGCTATTTTTGGTGGCGTTTTCTGAAAAACGTCGCAAAAGGTGTCATTTAGTGGCCTTTTTAAGAAGAAACGCCACAACATATTTCGTTCTTTAGTGGCGTTTTATCTCAAACGCTGCTAGCACACCCTCAAACACTCCCTTACCTCACCCTAATCCCCAAATCTCTTTCGACGATTCTCTCTCTCGTCAATCTAAAAACCTCCGTCGATTCATCAGCCATGACTAGCTCCCCCACTCATTCACACAAGGTTTTTATTCCTTTTCCGTTTATTTTTCTGTTTGAAGTTGGAGAGTTCTTTGCAGTCAATCTGTTTTCCCTCTCTTTCTGTCAGCAATCAAAGAAATAAAAGAAGTAAATGGGCAGCTCGTCAAAGGAGGAGGCGACAACCGATGGTGATGTGTCGAGCGGAAACACCCTTCCTTCTAACTCCAACATCTTCTCTGAGGGCGAACGTGTCCTCGCCTATCACAACCCTCGTATCTATGAATCCAAGGTATAGTATCTCTTCAATTTTCCTTATCTCTCTTTGTCGTCGCTTTTAACTGTTTTAACTCCGTCGTTTCGTTTTAAATTTACATTTTTCTTCGATTTGCTTGCATTTTAGCTTTAAAGATGATATTTATCCCGTTTTCGGTTGCTGATTTTAAGTAATCTGAAAATGAAATGCATTGAGTGGTTTCTTAGGTCATTATAGTCCATTAATTTAGAGCATTTGGATTTAGGGCTTATACAGTTGTAATTTCGATTTTACATGTTAGGTTCAAAAAGCGGAGCTTCAGAAAAAAGAATGGAAATACTTTGTTCATTACCTTGTAAGTCTACTTGCCTCAATTTTCGGTATCTACATAATTATATTTGAAATTAAATATGAACTGATGGTTAATACAGTTTCATTGTATGTAGGATGTGATGAATTTTACTCTTTTATGGTATTAAGAGCTATCTCTTTTATTGTTTTGCAGGGTTGGAATAAAAAGTGAGTATGCCTTTGATAATATGCTCTCCTTGGAATCTAAGTTAGTTTTGCTCGTCTATTGATTTATTATTTGACATTTTCTTTTTTATTGATTTGCATCTTAATTTTGTAACTTGAGTTGTGACCTTATAGAATTTTGTGTTAAGTTACTCTAAAAATTTATTCCTTCAAGCGCTAGAAGTGTAGAATATCCCTTTGTATAATGATTCCTATTTTAAATTTAAGTGGCATTGTGCTTTTGTTTTATTTAAACTTTGCATTTTTTATGTTCTTACACTTTCTCTTGGGTAATAATTCATTTACATTATTATAGAATCCTGAAAGGTGATCCACAGCTTTATATAGTACTAGTAAATGTTTGATTTCATTAATTTATATATCTCCTTTTCGGGAAAGAGAAATAGAATCATTACTATGACTTCGACACCTTTCACAGTTGGGACGAATAGGTAAGCGTTGATCGGCTGATGAAACTTATTGAAGAGAAAAAAATGGGTGTTGATACAAGTTCAAAGCCAGGACGTTCAAGTCAGTCCAAGCCAAAAAGCTTTGTTGGTAAGATTAACTCTTTCTGCTTATCGGTTTGTTTATTTACGCATGCTTAATTGTTTTGTTCATTTTTCTATGTGCACGTATGTGCATGTTCATAAGTATGGTTGCGCATTAGGGATCCTTTGATGTGTTTTTATGATTAAATGGAGCTATTAAGTCTTTGAGTGCTGCCATTATCTTCATGAAGAACCTGTCTTTGTTCTTCTTTACTACTTGCCTTTATTCGATAATAGGTGAATCTATTTTGCTTTTGCTTTTACTTTTACTTTTATATTTCTAGATGTAAAAGCAGATAAAGAGGACCAGAAGAACTCTCCATCTGTGGAGTTATTTTACATTTTCATTTCTTTTTTATTTTCCTGTCTTTACAGGTTACTTTCTTTCATCTGTGGAGTAAATATTCTTGCCGAGTTTGTTCAGAAACATGAAAGTGGGTTAGAAGTTGTATATAGTTTGTTTGGCTGGTTGAAGAACTCTCCATCAAACTATCATATTCAGCTTGTGACAGGGCCTAAACTTTTAGGTTAGACTTGCCGCTACAATTTCATCTTATTCCACTTATTCTAATATGTCAGTTCCTTGATCAGATAAACATTTAAAAAGTAGTCGTATTTGCATATCTTTTTTTCCTTATATGTTTTCTTCAGATTGTGGGATTTCAACTTCATTTGTCAAGCGCAATGTTGATGGAACTACTGCAAGGGTTGTGACTGCACAACCAAATATTGTGGGAATCTCAGGACTGTCCAAAGTGGTTCCGAAGTGGTCCTCCACTCAAATGTCTTCCTGGAACTGCAGGGATAGTAGATGTCTACTACAAACAGATCATGTCCTTGTCCATGAAGGTTGCAAGCTATCTATTATAAGTATGTTTTCTATCAAATGATCTTGTAATTCTTGTTAGGACTGTTTTCGTTTGGAGACGGATTTAATTATAAGAAATCAGATTGTAGGAGCTGGAATGTGTAGCTGTTATAATGTAAATTGGCATTGTAATGTTATGAGTAAAACATGTTAGAAAACTCTGTTCTAATTGGATGAAGTGTTGTTTTGATTGTTGTTGTTATAATGTAAATTGGCATTGTAATGATGTACATTCAACTGATATCTCGGATGTTTGTGAAGATGTTCTTAACCTTTTGTTGAAAAACCATGGATGTGAAGTAAGTTGTTCTCAGTTGTTATTTTCTTGCTGTCAATCCCCATTTTCTTCAACTTTAGCATTAACATATTTATGTATAGTTCTGACCGTTCCCACAATTAATTGTTTATTTGAGAAAAGGAATGTAGATTGGAATTGTGGAAATTGGGGAATGCAAATAATTATATTTGAGTTTTTTTTTTAAATGGTGTTATACGCGGCGTTTGTAAATACAAATGCTATTAAAGAATAGTTTTTGCGGCGTTTGTGTTATTATCGGCGTTTTTATTTACAAACGCCACTAAAAATAGTTTTTTGAAGCGTTTGTATTTACAAACACCACTAAAGCAGTTATTACGGCGTTTGTATTTAGTTTTTTGCGGCGTTTGTAAACACAAACGCCACTAAAGACCAGTTTTGTGCGGCGTTTTTCCACACGCGCCGCTATAGCCCATAACTTTTGGCGTCGTTTTGATAAAAAATGCCGCTATATATCTTGACATGTTGCGGCGCTTTCTGCACACAAACGCCCGAAACTATTGCGCACTGGTTTTAGCAGCACTTCTTGCAACATTTTTTTAGCGTCGGGAGAGTTTTTAACGTCGCTTAAAAACGCCGCTATAGGGCTAAAAAACGTCGTTAAAGACCTGTTTTGTTGTAGTGGTCTCATCTTTTCTTTGCATATGACCTCATACTATATGCAAAAGCGAATTTGGGTCAAGCTGAGCTAATACAACAAGTGCTCGCCACATTTGGTATGTTTTTAGGGCACCGTGTTAATAAACAGAAGACACAAATTTTCTTCTTGTCGAACACATCGTCCTCTTTGCAAGATGAGATCAGCTCGTTTTTTTGCTACCAACATGTGACCTCTTTAGGGAAGTATCTTGGGGTCTTGGTTCTACATGCTCGAGAAAAATACTTAGATTATAAATTTATTGGACTACTAATACTCATTGGGCCAGTTTTGAACACCCCTAGTCTGAATGCCATACAAGCGAGGAGGCGAGCGATGTTGGTATGCGTGGCGTAGATGCTTCTGATGACGCTTATTAGGGTAACATTGACAAGGTGGTTTTGGAGGATGTTGTTGGGGCCTCCTGCGCTCCACTAGCGTCAAAAGTAGGTAATTATTTTTTCCCATTGTCTTGTCATTTGAGAGTGAAACAGATGGCAGGTGAGAGGATCCACCCCTTTGCGAGTTTCATCCGATTCTCAGTCTTCCGCAAAGAGTCAAGGTAAGACAATTTAGAATAGGAAAAAAATCGAGGCAGGAAAAAATAATACCATTGGTCACTAAACTATTCTCGCTTTCTTATTTTGATCATTAAACTATTATTTTTGATAAAATCGTCACTAGTATTATGTTTTTTTATTTTGGTCACCCGTCGTTAAAACACTAACGAAAAATAATAATAATTTGGTGAGTAAAACAAGAAAGAAGCAATAAATTGGTGATCAAAATAGGAAAAAATATTATTAACCAAAATAAGAGAAAAATGTAACATTAGTAACGATTTTGTACAAAATAATAATATGGTGATCAAAACAGAAATAATTTAATTACCAACGGTGTTGTTTACCCTAAAATAAAAGTGTGATTTTATTGGATAAGATTTTATTATAATTTATACAATTAAGTTAAGGGTTGTGAACACAATTTAAAGAAAATAATTAAAATTTTTTGTTGACATCCAATCCTTTCTCTTAGGTCATAGGTTCTAAACTTGATAGCAAAATCCTCCCATTCTAATATCAAATATTTTATTTAAATTTGATATGTATTCAATCTAATTTAATTCATAAATAAATTTAATCATGACAGGTGGATATCGTTGAGAGTGTTACAAGATTATATATACTTAATTGTCATAAGATTTTATATTTATATGCCATGATTAACTACACTCCATCAAGATATATTCCGATCTCAACCATTACTGTTATTAGTAAGATTTTGCTAAAAATAATAAATTTGCCAAGTAGATTTTGAACCCCCCCCCCCCCCGCTATTAAGGATTTGAGTATAAATAATTTAATTAAAAAAGTTTGTATATATTATCTTCAATATTTGAAGTCTTATCTCAGCTTGACTCATAAATTTATCATTTATATATTTTGAATTTAAATTTCAATTTTTTATGCGGATTGAGTATAATTTAATTGATATTGTTGTTGGTACAATACACATGAGGATGTAAGATCAAGCATACTTAAGCGCTCAATATTCTTCTATTTATGAATGATGAGTGACTTGAATACTATAGACATTGTATTCTGAATGTTAAAAAATTAAAATTTATATATTAATAAAAATATATTGTAATTTAATTCTATCTTATTTCTATTGAAAATTTTAAACTAATATGTTATATTATAATTTGATAATACCATGTGTGTAACATGTATTTTTTTGTTGCCCTCCGAATTTTTTAGGGCTTTTCCCTTGACTAATTCGGCCCAATTCATGTCGTACATTAAGTTTTGGTGGGTGAGTCGCCCATCAGGGATTTTTTACATACACAAGTCCTCGAACTCGAGACATGTTTAACCGATATCAATTTGCTTACCACACCACTTGGACCAACCTCTGTTAGTATGTTTGTATTGGTCCATTGGATAGACTTATTCATGGGTTAGCTATAGGGGTATGCCAAAAAAATTTGATCTAACCGATCCGATCTATTTATCTAATCCGAAAATTTAAATATTTGATTTTTTTATTTCTCGAATAATTCAGATTAGTTATCTAAAAATTTCAAATCGGATACGAATAGTTATTTGACATTCAAATCAGATATCTAAATATTCGAAAATTCAAAATTTTTATAGATATGAATCCTGTTATATTCGATATTTTACTTGTAATATATGAAAAATTAAAAATTTCATGGATACAAATCTTGTTACATTTCGTAATTTGTTGCTTGTTACATTCGAAAATCCAAAATTTTTAATTATATGACCGCCAAATTCAAAAAATACTTAAATCATGTCAAATGTTTGGATATACGAATATCAAAATATCTGATCCGAAAAATCGGATATACGATTTTTCCAGATTAGATACAGATCGCTATTTTTGGATTGGATCCGATCTGAAATGCACAACCCTAGTCGGTTATTCCTTCTTACTCGACTCAGGCTTCGACATGAATTTTTTTAAATATTCTAATTCAATTACAATGTAGTATCTTAGTTTGGTTTAAATTTGGCTAAATGAATATTTTGCCGCTAAGTTTGACCCAAAAAATCAATTCAGCCCTTCACCAAAAAGCGCACCAAATTAAGCCCTCAAGTTCGCAAATTGAATCAGATTGACCATTTAACCTACATTGATCATTACATTACTGACATGATAGTTAACGGTGTTGATGTAATGGTCTACGATGTTGACGTGGCGGTCAATGATGATGACATGGTTGTCCACGATGTTGACGTGACGATCAACGATTATGACGTGATAGTACGTACACATGGGATGATGTCATGGCAGAGAGGCTGAATTGATTATTTCATCCGAATTCGACGACATAATTATTTTTTTACCGAGCTCAAAGGCATAACTAATTTTAATTGAAAGTTTGATAATTTACTTTAATCTTTAAGTTAAAAAATATTGAAATTTTAAAATATTGAAATTTTATTTAAATATTCATAAAATTATAATAAAAACTATAATCAATTAAATTTTTTAGTAAAAATATAAAATTAAAAATATCAAAAGTTATAAATATAAAAAAAATCAAAATTTATAAATATATATAAACTATTGGAAATTCTTTGACTATTTTCTTATCATGCTAAGCGTACTAATATTCCTTAAACATATTTTCAATAGAATCATCATTGTATTAGAGTAGTAATAAGACAAATTCTCCCTTCATTTTTCTACGTCAAATATTAATGAGCATCAATTTAATGTAGAAAAGCGAAAGAAAATCTGAGTTTTATTGTTACTCTAATACAATGTTGATTTAACTAAAAATTTGTTTAATGAAATTTTCAGACTGACGAAGTCGAAGACTTTTCTGATGAAAGTGTTCAATTTTTTAATACTTTATAAAAAAAATTATTTTTATATTTAAATTGTATCATTTTATAATTTCTAATGTATTTTATTTTTATATTAGTTTTTTTAATATTTTATTTATTTTTATTAAGTTTATGGTTTTTTATTAAAAAAATGTAGAATATTTTGATTTTTTGTGAGAGTTGTCACTTTGCTTAGTTTTAAAATTATTAAAGACCCAAAGGATATTTACAAAAAAATTGTTAATCGATTTTTCATATATTTCATTTGTAAAAGTTTCAATTCAAAAAAAATAAATTATTTATCCAAATTTATTCAAAAATTAAATAAATCGATTAAATTAACTTGAAATTTAAGTAAATTATTTAACCATTAAATTAAATGGAAATTTAAATAAATTATTTATCCAAATTTAATATTTTTAAATTTTAATAATTTCCTAAATTCTTTTTAATGAAATATTAAATAAGTTATCAAATTTGTAATTAAAAATAATTCTGAACTCGGTAAAACAAATAAAGGGAAAACTACATGGGTGGTCACCCAACTATTACTTTTTTTCTGTTTTGGTAACCCAATTAATTTTTTCGTCAAAATCGCCCCTCTCGTTAGATACATTTCCTATTTTGGTCTCTCTCCGTTAAAAAACTAACAGCATCATTGACGTAATATTTTTTAAGTATTTTTTGATCATTTCTTTTCTCCTCCCCACATTATTTTTTATTTAATTTTATTTAACAAATCATGTGGTGACACGTGTCTCCACCATATTAATTAAAGAAAACCAAAGAAAAATCAAAACAAATCAACTTATTGCAACTGGGAATTGAACCCACACTTAGTAGCATGAAGGGCAACACAAGAACCAACTGTGCCAAGCCTTGTTTTTAACATAATTCCACTTACATTTATATTTAACGTATATTAAATTACCAACAACATAAAATATAATACAAAAGCTAGAGAAGTGACTTGAACACAGTACTTCATTGATAAAAAATTAAATATTTAACCACCAAGTTAAAGTAAAATGTTATTAAATTATATTTAACTAAATTTTGATTAAAATTAAAAATCAAACTAGATTTAATTTTTTTCACTTTGTTCGATAATAAAAAAATTAATTAAATAATCATTTATTTATTTTTTATAAAATTAAATATTAAATTATTTAAAAAATTAATTTAATAATATTTATTTATGATAGAATATAAACTTTTAAATTATATTTATTTATTATTTTTAAATAATTTAAAATTAGGATCTAAATAATTATTTTTAAATAATTTAAATTTTATATTCTATAATAAATAAATATTATTTGAAAATAATTATTTAGATTTAAATTATTAGTCATTTGATAATTATTAAATATGATTTACAAATTTATATTATGTCATAAATAAATATTATTAATTTAATATTAATTTTATAGAAATAAATAAATATTTAATTAGTTTTGTTATTATCAAACAAAGTGAAATAAAAATAAATCTAGTTTTATTTTTAATTTTAAACATAATTTAATTAAGTATTATTTAAGATTTTATTTTTGAAAACTATAATTTATTATAATATAAGAGACATTAGCAAGAGCTTCATTCAAAAATCTTCCTTTAGATGGAAGAAAAAAAGTGTAACTTGCTAATGAGCACGAGTAGGCTTAATCTTACAAAACGAACACCTCTAGCATCACAAGATAAAAAAACTTACATAGACAAAAGCCTAGCACTACAAGGCACTTCCCTGTGGTTAAAGACACAATTCAGGAACGAACATAACCAGGGATTAAAGCCTCCAACATATCCAATCATTCATTTGCAACCTGGATACTCAACTAGATTCTTCATTAGCTGGAACTCTTCCAGATCAAAGGAGTGGACCTAGCAATCCCACTTTTAGCCAATTTGTCAGCAGTAGAATTAGCAGCCCTCAACACCGCTTGAATTGAACAAGAGAAGCCTGAACACCGTCTCAAACAATCTTCAATAACATCTTTAAAAATAGTTGGAGCGGACTTGGAGTTAGTAAACCAATCAACACAAATCAAGCAATCAGTTTCCAAGATTAGCGAATAGGACTGAGACCATACCGAGTCCTTAAACAAAGAAATAGCTTCTTTCAAAGCGAACAGTTCAGTCGAAGTAGCATCGATGTTTCAACTGATTTAGAGAACATCAAAAGGGTAACGTTATTCCAATTTCTCAGGATACCTCCAATACCTGTTCTACCAAATCCACCCTCAACCTCCCCATCAACATTAAATCTTAGAGGATTCGAGGGAGGCTTCACCCAATAACAGTTAACCTTGCACAACCTGTCCACATTCAGGTTTTTCAAAAGTTGGGGAGACTGTAAAAAAAATCATCATTAGAGGCTACGGACAAAGTCCATTTAGCCTTGCACCACCACCCTAGTCGCGATAACAGATATCGAACAGATGGTTCACGTCGACTTTTAATCTTTTTAAAGACAACCTCATTCCTATATAATCATGTAGACTAATAAAGCAAAAGAAGCATAATATCCAAACCAACATGGATCTCAAAGGGATATTAATCGAAACCCAAGATAGCATGAGGGACTTAACATCACCTGGCATCACAAAGTTGAGACCCCATATATGAAACCAACGAAGCCAAATGTTTCAACTTACAACACAATGACATAGTAGGTGCTCCACGGTTTCAAGTTCCTTTGAGCAAAGAGGACATTCCAGGCCTTGCAGACTAATAGCTCCTCTTTTGGATAATTCAATTATGGTTGGAATCCTACCATGCAACAATCTTTATTGAAGTATGCCCAAGGACCAATCATAAGATGATTGTAAAAGACTTACTTTATCTTGTTTATTAATATAAAATCATTATTATTATTTCAGTCATTACTCTGTGCATATATAAATAAACTGAATTATAATAAAGTCCTTAGAATAATATGATTATTCTAAAATGTCCTTTGTCGAGTATTATTGTGGGCATGTGCAACAATAATACATTAATACTAATATGTAGTTGATTGATGACAAAGTGTTGTCATTGACATAGAGATGTCAAAATCAATACATATGTGTTAGAGAATGACATACTGGACTGGCCCGCTATAAGCATGTTTCTTGGATTATTATGTGATAGTCACAACATTGCTTATAGCGATAACTACATGTTTGATCATCATACTTGAGATCATCATTATTTCAACATTGTGAGTGACATGTTTGACATTGTCAAACGTGTGTCGTAACTGACTACACTATAAAGACTGATATTGGATATGTCGCAATATATGTAGTAGGATATAGTTGATCAAGATAGGATTTGTCCCTCCTACATAATAGGAGTAATATCATAGGTCGCTTGATTGAGACTAGAAATACATGGTCATGCTCGAATAAATTGATACTAGATATTATAGTTATTCGTTTATAAATAGTCTACTCAAGATGTCAAAAAATATTAGATGGACTATACAAGTGTGACTATTTCATGACTTCTGTCCAATCTAGATATAAGGACAAAAGGACGTAGTACATGAAAAAGAGTTAATCGCAAAGAGGTTATGTTGAACCACGACTTCCTGTAACTTAGGTGGCAATGATGTATTGCTAGATGTCAATCATTGCTTGTAATATTAAAATTGTTTTAGATATTACTGCTAACATTACATGAACCTACAAGAGTCACACCCTATGATTGAAACGAAAAAATATTGACATAGCATGTGTGCAAACTTGTTGTACACGAAATTAGTTAAAACTGAAATTATTATAATTATTGTAATTATATAGATAATTTTGTTTATATATTTTAATACTAAATAATTATTGTAATTATCAAATACTATTAAAATATATATCCCTAAAAAACCTAATTAAAGTAGAATTAGATTATACATAATTATATTCGGTTAAATATATTATATATTTAATGAACGAATTTAGTTAGGATTAGGATTTTGAATACTATATAGTAGCCAGAAATATATCTATTGCTAAAAACATCTCTAATAGTTAGAGAAGTAAAATATTGTTCATTTCACTCAGGTGGATTGCGTAGAGGTCGGAACGCTACTGTGACGACTTGGACTCGACATCGTGCTGGAAGAATTGGATTCTCCTACATCCTTGTGTTTATCAGATTTAATTGAGGTAACGTTTCATCCCCATTCTAGCCCGGATTCGTTCCTCGTACATGGATCATTGGTAGAATTCACTGAATAATTTTTCTACCGCGCCATGGGGTGTACTAGTGTTTCCCTACAATCTACATGCAAAAGCTTTCACTTTTGGTGGAGCGATATTTGGCCAAACAAAATTCCAGACCTCCTCCTCCAACCTGCCATTAAAAGAAGCTAGATCACAAAAAACTTTGGCAATATAAAAACCATCAGAAGACCTTGCCCATCTTAGACTATCACTCTAAAACTGTCCCTGCACAACACTGTTAATGGCAGACACGAATTCTTCCTAAATGGCTAATTCCCAATCAAATAAACGTTTGCGCAAGTGAATCTCCTATTGCTAAAATTCACATATTGACCAAAATTAGCAATAACACCAGACTTAACAGTGGCTAAAGCAAAAATCTTTGGGTATGAGAATTTTAAAGGAGAAGACCCAGCCCACACATCTGACTGGAACTGAATATTCTTACCATCACCAAAAATAAAGCGGATATTATGCGGAAAAAAATCATCCGTATTTGATAGCGGGGAGATAACGCTTCTCCAAACCCAAGATTTATTTCTCAGCTTAATGTTTGACGGCACCAAAGAGACAGAATTTTCATTGTACTTTGCATTGATCACTCTTCTCCATAGGTTATTTGCTTTGGTACCAAATCTCCAAATCCATTTTTTGAGTAAAGCCTTGTTCTTTGTTCTGAAATTCACTAAACCCAACCCTCTGCAGGGTTTAGGCAAAACTAGAGTTTCTCACCTAATCCAATGTATAGCTTTACTATCCAACGATCCCCATATGAATCTGACCACCAGACTGGTAAGTAATTTGTTTACAGCTGGCGGTATTGGAAAAATCGACATGAAAAAATAGCCAGGCTTGCTAAAACTAATTTTACCAAAATTAACTACCCCAAAAGACTATTTTTGACTTCTATCCTGATAGTTTCTTTTTAAACTTCTCCTTAATGGGAGACCAAAGTTGTGTAGAATTCTTCATTGTGTCCAAAGAAAGACCCAAATATTGGCAGGGAAAGTTTTCACTTTGGCAGTGAAAAAGTAAAGCCCAATGTGAACCTTTTAGCTCGTCGACATTAATTCCTATTAGCTTTGATTTTTTAGGTTGAATTTGAGACCAGCTGCAACTTCGAAACCCTTGAGAATTCTAACTACATTTTTAATCCGTGCCTCCCCAACTCCACAGAACAAAAATAAGTCATCCGCAAATTGGATGTGCGAGATTTCAATAGCATTTTGGCCGATATCAAACCCATTGAAGAATCCACGAGAGTTAGCCTTTCGTAACAGTGTGCTAAGGGCTTCCGCAATAATATTAAACAACAACGGGATAGTGGGCACCCTTGCCTCAAGCCATGCCCAATAGCAAAAGGGAAAGTTGGGGTCCTATTGACCAAAACTGAGATGTATGCAGACGATACAAACGAGAAAATCCATTGGCACCATACTGACCCGAAGCCCATCTTCTTCATGACCGTAATCAGGAAACCCTAATCTATAGTGTCATAGGCTTTACAAAAATCCACTTTAAACACAACACCTTCTAACCCTTTTCTCCTCGTGTAGCCAATGAACTCATTGGCTATCAACGAACACTCGAAAAATTGTTTACCTGGGCAAAAAGTGAACTATTGTTCACCGATGATCACGTCTAGGACCTCACATGTTAACTCCTCAAAAGTATTACTTTATATATATATATATATATATATATATATATATTGTCATGCTTTTGCTCGAATTTGAGTATATATTTGTGTAATTAGTTAGTAAATTCATGCACTTGCTTATAGGAGTTAGGGAATGTTCCTTTTGCTAGAATAAAGGGTTTTTTCTTGCTTTGGTGGCAGGTTAGGAGCAGGACAGGTTTGGCAGAGCAGAACATGAACAGTTGGCAGAGTAGAGCGAAAGACCAGAAGAGAAATGCCGAGTAGCGGTTGGCAAAAGTAGGATGAGAATTGCCAAGCTCAATTGACAATAGAAGGATGACGATGCCATGTCAGTTAGCTATTGGTTAAAGATCCAGTTAGCCTTAATTTCAAAAGAGATGATAAGAAGATAACGCACTTATCTCAAGTGCGTAACCAACTTTCAAATTCAAACCCAATCTAGGGTTTCCACGAGTGCCTATTTAAAGGAATCCCATGATGAACCAAGAGGAGAGGAGATCGATCGAGGAGGTTGCACTGTGGTGAAGGACGAGGGCAATCGTGGTTCGAACAAGCTAGGACTGAGAGCTTTGGATCTATTGAAAGGCTTCAGCGACAGATTTCTTTTTTTTTTGCCCATTTCTCTTAGTTTTAATTCAGTTTTTATGATGGTGTTGATTTCAAACGATATTTTGTTGATGGTTTACCCAACCATGAACTAATTTCTTTAAGTTGGTTGGGGATGTTTTTGCGATAAATGCTCAGCTATTTTTCAGCTTTTAATAATTGAATGTCTTGGCATTTTTTTCTATCCTGCTAGTACTTATTTTGCCTATATTCTTTGCCATACAACAGTTGGCATTGCATACATATTATCCCTTAATATCTTAACAGACTTAGGAGATAACGATTAATTGCCAAGTACTAAGGTGAGAAGCTTCGAAAGAAGATGTTCAAGTAGATGAGCTTACTTTGGGAGTGAATCTACCCTTAGGAAAAAAGATTAAAACTTAGCCAAGTTAATGATTGAGAAGCATCACTATAGACATATAGGGTTTAATCATCATTAACTTAGGGTATTGCCATCAACAGAGGCAATACTAACTTTAAAATCTGTTTGGCAATAAAAGCAAGGCTGAAAGTTATTAATTTTTGTCGTTGCTAGCGTAAAATCAAGCATTCATTGCCAACGGTTAACCATCATCTTGAATACACTTATTTGCCAATCTGTCTGAACTTTTACTCTCTTTTCCTTAGTCATATTTCTTAAATCTAAAACCCAATTCAAACTCATTTGTTTCAATTCACAAGTAAAGATCGTGATACTCAGCTTACTGTTGTATTATTTGCTGACCGTGTATACTTGCACGCAAAAAGACCTAAACTTGACATTATTTTCTAGCATATTTACACTAAATCATCAATTGTTTGCCAAGCGTTAGTCAGTCAACATAACCCAACCGCAAAGCCAGTACCTTTGGCAGTAGTTTATACACACAACCCACTAAACTAATAAGTCTAAAGTCCTCGATCGTGACTGGATTGTGAGTCTAAGGATAAGCACAATGAATGAGTGATTATAGGAAGCATCCTGAACATTCCCATAGTGAAACTTATTACAGAAGTCGACGGTATCATCTTTCAAAATCAGCTAAAACTTTTTGAGGAACCCCATATTGAATTCGACTAGGCCCGAGGCTTTTTAAGATGCAACACACGACAAGGCAGCCCAAATTTCCTCCTCTGAGAAAGGCCTTTCTAGCCTAGCAGCAGCTCCCGGTTAGTGTAGTCCTTTCCCTCAACTTTAATGCTTTCAATAAAGTTTGATCTCATTCTCACCGAGGCAACCAAGTGAAAAAATTTGGTGTTCCTATCACCAACATGGACCATTTTAAACGGGACTTTTGAATCCATTCACGCTTTTCTCTTCTAATAAACTTTCATAATCTCCTTCTAGGTGCAAAAAGTTAATACGTAGGGATTGATCCTGATTGCCTTCAGCCATCTTGCCTTCTAAATCAAAGCATTTCTTCTCTAGCACTTGGATTGACTTAGAGGAATTCCAAACCTTGTTTGAGACCCACTATTTGGATATCGACTACACACGTCGTCTTCACAACATAGTCTTTATCATCAATGAGATACTCAAACCATTTGAATGGCATAGGTCCCCAAAAGGTTTCCATCAAAGATAGGCTAATTGGGTTATGATCAGAAATGCCTTTCGGATGAATAATCTGAACTAAATCTAGTCACACACTCAAAATATCCGAAGACAGTATGAATCTAACTAAGTGACTAAAGGAGGGAGATCCTCTAAAATTTGACCATGTGAAACGACCTCCTTGAAGTAGGAGATCAACTAGAGATAATCCCTCAATGAAATCTAAGAAATTGGCCATAGCACTCATGTTTAGACTAACTCCAATTCTCTCATAGAGAATTCTAACTACGTTAAAATCCCCTCCAAGAATAACAAGCATATTGAGATCTACAATTAAGTTGCTAAGATTGCTCAAGAACTCAATTCTCTCCCTTGCACCGTTGGGGCCATAAGCATTTATCAACGCACAATTAAACTCAGGAACCACAAACTTCCCAAACATCACAATACAATTCTGAGTCATCAAACTATTTCCACTCATAAAAAAACTAGAATCCCATATTGTAATTAACCCTCCCGCAGAACCAATTAAAGCAGAGAATTTGAGCTTGAAACTACTCCAATAGCCACATAATTGACCTAAAGTCTTAGCTTCCACATTGTTCAACTTGGTTTCTTGTAGAAATAAAATTTTTGCCCTAGTTTGGGCAAGGATCTTCTTCACGGCCGCCTTCTTCTTACAACGACCCAACCCACGAATATTCCAGGAGATTGATAAGCGTCGTATATTGTCAAATAAATATTCCTAAATCTCAAAATAAATATAAAATAGCATAGTATAGAGAAAAAGGTTTCGGTCCACATGGACTTAGGAGTTTCCAAAATACTGTTGTTCTGATCCTAACTGTTGCGAGGTAATTTAGTGAATGGGGGGTCTGATCGAGATAACTAGAGAATAGGAGTAAAATTACTACGAAAATAATGAGGTGAAAATAAACCGATTAACATAATTAGCCTCAGGCTTTTGCTCCGCTTCAATTCAAATAATCACCGACAAAGAATTTTTCAACCCTAGATACATGCCGGTTACAATCTACAAGGCCAAACCCTTGTAACTTGTTTTTCTCTCCGGTAAACCGATAATCTAAAATCAATTTTTAGATTCCAGTTTTCTAGTTAGACTAACCACGTCTATCACCGTTAGAATAAAACAGATTTAAAGTTTTGGAAAACCCCAACTCGGACTATGTTGTCTCGATGAGAATTGAATCCGATCTCAATTTTTCTTAGCGAATCCGTCGCTAAGTGTGTTCATAGGAAGTTGAAACAACGACTATCATCAATTCTTCCTCCCACTGTAAATCTCAACAACAATCAAATCAACGCTAGCATTTTGAAAAGAAAATGAAAAGATTTCAATAGAAAGGTCGATTGCCGATCTAAGTTTTTAGAAAAATCGAGAATGTAAAATAAAGTTTATTAAGTACCTTTTTAATTCTCACGAGGTGAATTGAAGCTTCCCTTTAGCCCTTGGCTAATAGAAAATTTAGCTAAGCATGATTATGAAAGAAATCATACTTAGCATTTTAAAACAAAGTAAAAAAACTAAAAAAAATGAAGAACGAAAAGAAAGAGATTTTATAAACTTCAAAGGTAAAAACAAGCCAAGAATGAGAGATGATTCTTGAGTTCACCCCAAAGGGATATTTATAGTATTTTAAAAACCCTAAAAATAACCTAAAGTGGTAAAAGATAAATCCTAAAATATTCAAATTAAATACAAAAGATAAATCCCAAGTTTAAATTTAAATCTCGGCTAATAAGTTATCCGAATCAAGGCTGATAAGCTTCTGGCACTGCTGACGTCATCTTCTAGAAGCTGTTGACGTGTCGTCCAGTCAGCCCTTTCATGCCCAGATTCATGCCCACTAATCCATCCATGACTCCATTAAAATAAAAATTGTAGAATTCAGCCTCTTTTCAATGTATTTTCCAAATTTTAAGACCTGCACGAAAAATTACATAATAAATCCCAAATCGGCACCATATTCCTACATTAGAGGCATAATTAAGATGAAATAGTGACCAATTTAGCTACTCATCAAATTCCCCCTCACTTATTCGATGTGTGTCCTCAAGTATCTCTCAACTAACATATCAGAGTTCAAGTCCTTATCCTTAATTTCATGAAGTCTCTAAGATTTCGGTATGAATTAGCATCTAAATATGTATGAAATTAAGAAACAATTATAAAATGGAAGGACTAGAAGCAGTTTAGCAAAAGTTAGACATTCCAATAACCTGTCAATATCAATGAAACAAACCCTAGTACCCTCACAAGGTTTTACTCATTTCGCTCAAAGTGTTTAGGGTAAAGTAAATTGCTCAAACCAAAATTAATTAAAGCAATACCATAGGCTTGTAACTAAATCCTATCTCCACTACTAAGTATTAACATAATGCAAAAAATCAAGAGGTCTTTAAAAAGGGTTGTAATGGGGCTAATGTTCGGGTAGGATAAAAGGCCAAAGAACGGGGTTAAAATTCAAGACAAAGAAAAATTATTCCAAAGAAATCAAAATCAATGATCATTCTTTCTTCTTCTCTTTTTTTTTCTTTCGAACCCTTTTTTCATTTTTTTCGAACAGTTTACTGTTCTGCACTGTTTTTTTCTTCTTCTTTATTGTACTTTTCTGCAGTGTTCGAACCAAACTGCACTGTTGTTCTTTTTTCTTCTTTAATGTACTTTTCTGTAGTGTTCGAACCAAACTGTACCGTTGTTCTTTTTTTTCTCTGCACTTTCTCTGCATAGTGTTTTTTCTGCATTATTTTTATTTTTCCTGCACTACACTGTTCGAACCAATTCGAATCTAATTTTTTTTGGAATAACTCTAACTCTGTCCTGAAAAGGGTGACAAAAAGAGTGAAAAATTGGTTCGGGTTTAAAATGTGGTGAATCAAAGAAAATAATACGACTCAAAATTGGCTATCTAAGGGGTAAATAAACAAAGGGTAGGCATTTTTTTGGGAAGAGAAAAAGGTTTAATCCTAATGCCTTTATCAGATTAAAGCATCACATTCAAATTGTGTAGTCTCGACAAGCATTATGCTACAAGTTCTAGAATGCAAAGAATTAATTAGGCACACTCAATGAAACAAAGAGCAAAAATGAAAATATATGCTCATTAGGCTCAAAACTCACATGAAGTGTTCAAATTGTACCAAGGTAAGTATCATATCAACTTAACAAATCAAGGAAGGTCAAAGAGGTTTTATCGGAAATTACTAGTCAAGCCATTATCTATCATGCATCCTAAAATTCATTACAAGTAAGATATCAAGTCATAGGGAAAGCAGAGAGGCAAGGCGAAATAAAGGATATGTAACATGAAACTCTAATAAAGTATAATCAAGAAGACACAAAGGCAACCAATCAAATAAGGGAAAGAACTTGATGTAAATCCTACCCCCATCACTTAATCATAATGTCCCGTTATGGAAATAAAGTGCAAGAGAGGGAATAGAATACTCCCTAAGCTAATTGCGGCCACGCCCATGGCCATGTCCTTGACGAGACGTGCCCGGACGAAGGTAGGAGAGGATTTCGGTAATATTGGTCTAGATGGAGTTTAGACGCTCGTTAACATCCGGCTACAGATTATTTTCTCGTGCTGGTCGAGGAACAGGCCTCTGCAGGAAAACACGCTCATTACGAGGTGTATTAGTGCCTGGAGGAACAATATATGGCGCGTCGGGAGTACCGGCTAGAAGACCCATTGTATCCAAGCACCTTGCATCCAAAACTTCTATGGCAAAAGCATAAGTAAACTGTGAAGGATCAAATGTCAGAGGGAAAAGTCGAGATGCAAAATGTGTGACATAAGGACCAAGAATAAGTGGGCGTTTGGTTCCCGCAACACACTCAAAGGTATGGGCAAACCAAAAGCCTAAATTTACCTTCATGACGACTTGCATACACCATAAAAAGAAAAGTTCAACCTTACTCAAAGTGGAAGAAGTGTCATTACGGCCTGAATAGTTGCACGCAAGGAAGCGATGTATGCAGCGGAGTGCTGGATTATGAATAGCCCATCCCTTTATCTCACGAGGATCGTATTTGGAACCCACCAAGCCAGTAAGAGTTTCATAGCAAATGTCATTGTCAAAGTCCTGCAGAATCTCAAGTAGAGCAGTTAAATACCCAGGATCCGTGACGTCTATCACGAATCCCATATAAAAATTAAATTTCATAATTGACATTCTAAAATACTGACCAAGCAGGTGAAATGATATAACATCAGGAGAATGTATAGAAATAACACGTTTTTTATGAAATAAGAATGTGGCATAAAATTCAAAAACTAGTTCATAATGTGTTACAACGAATCTCAAGATAAGTTGTCCACCCTATCGCATTAAAAAAATTGCATAACAGATTCGCTCAGGTGTAAACTTTCTAAAGTTTGGGGAGGAATATACTTACAGACTTGAAAATGACGGTGTCGAATGCGATTAAATCGCTCTAAGTTGTCGCCATCAAACTCTAAATAGCCATGTAAAACTTCCTCGATTAGAACCGAACACCTACGGCCACGTCGATGGCATTCTGAACGCTCTTTTTGATTGGGCTGTTCATTTGGAATGGCACTGTCCCCCGAACTTGCTGCGAGCAGTGGTAATTCTGGACGTTGATTGGTTGAATGAGGTGGCACGTGCTGATCATTCTCAACATTCGGTTGATCCGCTCCCATGTGAAAACCAGTGTCAAAATTTTATGCGTAACCATAAATTGGATGGAAAATTAGTAATAGTGGAACATAAATAGGAGTAGAGTTTACCTTGTCCTCTTGGTTGGTTGCTGCCGAGGGCATCGACAATGAAGGGGCAGCGTCCGCAACTGAGCGGAAGGATGGCGTCACCGTCATCCACGAATGGTGGCTCCTTTGTGACTGGAAACTCCGAGTAGCGTCGGGCATGGATTGGAAGGAGGCGGCGATCGGCATAGAGTGAAAAAATGGGGATGATGGCGGCGGCTGAGTACATGGCGACCGAGTATGAGAGGAACTGGCAGCGTCGTTGCTGTCCATCGACCAAGCAGATCGGCTAGCAGAGAGAATGAGTGCCGGTTCTGGTTCATGTGGCTGAGATGCGGCCGCCTGCTACTATCGTCCTCTACTGCGACGTAGGGGAAGCGGTGGAGGTGCAGGAAACGAGTCGGAATCACTGGGGATGAGAACAAATTAAGGCGGAGCCATCCGTCAATGGCCTCCGAGAACTAAGGGTGGCTGTGTTTGCAGAAGCCGGCGAGCTTGGTCTCTCGTTCGAACCATGGTGACAAGTCGGGTGAAGACGGAAGAGGAAAGTCGAAGAAGATGAATGCGACTGGTGAAATCAAAAGGAAAAGTGGGCTTAAAAAATTAGGTCATGTGGGGGTTATTATTAAATTTGTTTTGAAAAGAAAAAGTGATGTGGTTTAGCAAATGGGGTGGGGTCGACGGAAAATTTTTAAATGGGTTTAAAATGGAGATGGTCAGATGGATAAGGATAAGTTTTTTGGTGGAATTTAATTTGATAAGGGGGTGAGACTTGACCGGTAGAGGTTTAAAAATTTGGAAAATATTAAATTCATCATCAAAAATGTGGGGTCCACGGTGAAAGGGAAAAGTGTAAAAATGGATTGAAAGAGGGTGGACATGGACGAGTCAACTCTGAAAAAAAAAACAGTCATGGTTATGCTATCATGCGCCGGAGATTGTGGGTTTTGCTAATTTGAACCATTAGTGCAAATAACGTGCATGGCTATTGGGCACAATGAGTGAAATATTTTTTTGCAGACGGCTCACGCACGTGACGTTCCAACTCGACCATATACCGTAACTGTGAATGATTCAAAATATACTTGGGTACTTGAAAATTCAAAATAAAATTAAATTAAACAAAACAAAAATAAAATAGAACAAGACTAAACGAATAAAAACTTAGCAGACAAAAAATAAAATGGGTTGCCTCCCATTCAGCGCTTTATTTAACGTCGTTTAGCTCGACGACCTGGTTCAGACTACAGGTTCCTCTAAATCGAATTCCTCGACTAAACCAATCAGAGCGTTTTCATAATACGGTTTCAGTCTTTGACCGTTAGTTTTAAATTGGGCTCCCGAGTCATCTTTAATTTCGATCGCACCACGGGGAAAGATTTGAACAACTATAAAGGGTCCGAGCCACTTGGATCGTAGTTTTCCTGCAAAAAGTTTAAGTTTGAAGTTAAAATCCAAAACTTTTTGACCGATAGAAAAAGATTTATAAGCAATGTTACAATCATGAAAATCTTTAGTTTTTTCTTTAAATATTCATGTACTATCATAAGTGTTTCTACGGATTTCCTCAAGTTCCTGGATGTGCAATTTACGCGCTTCGCCTATTGCATCCATTTCCATGTTACATTGCTAGACTGCCCAATGCGCGCAGTGTTCCAATTCAACAGGCAAATGACACGGCTTACCGAAAACAAGGCGATATGGAGACATTCCGATAAGGCCTTTATACGCAGTATGGTATGCCCATAATGCATCAGTTAATTTCACACTCCAGTATTTTCGATCTGGCTTGACGATTCTCTCAAATATCGATTTAATCTCTCGGTTTGAAACTTCCGCTTGCCCGTTGGTTTACGGATGGTAAGACGTTGCAATTCGCTGAGTTACGCCAAATTTCTTTATGAGAGCGTCAATTACCCGATTGATAAAGTGCTTCCCTCTATCACTTATTATCGCTCTTGGTGTGCCAAACCTAGAAAAATAAAATCTTTAAGAAAATTAACCGTGGTTTTAGCATCATTATTTTTGGTAGCCTTAGCTTCCACCCACCAAGACACATAATCTACAGCAAGAATAATGTAAAAATTCCCAAATGAAGAAACAAAAGGACCCATATAATCAATTCTCCACACATAAAAAGTTTCACATACATAAATCAGGGTAAGAGGCATTTCATTTCTACAACTGAGATTTCCTACGTTTTGACATATTTCACAAGATTTACAAAATAAATATGTGTCACGAAAGATGTTAGGCCAGAAGAAACCGCATTCAAGAATTTTGTGTGTAGTTCGCTTTGGTCCAAAGTGACCGCCACAAGAACAAGTATGACAAAAGTTTAGGATTGAATTTACCTCATCTTCGGCGATACATCGCCTAATTACCTGATACGAGCAATGCTTCCAAAGGTAAGGATCATCCCAAATATAAAATCTGGACTCTCGCTTTAGTCGGTTAATTTTAGCTCTCGGTAAATCCTGTGGTAACTTACCTGTGGCCAAGTAATTGACCATATCCGCGAAGCATGGTGTAGTTCCTTGCGCCATCATCAACCTCTCTTCAGGGAACTCATTGTTAATCAGTGGATCTGACGCGGAAAGGGGAATGTGACTCAAGTGATCGGCTACGAGGTTTTCGTATCCCTTTTTATCTTTAATCTCCAGATTGAATTCTTGAAGAAGCAAGATCCATCGGATGAGTCTCGATTTTGCCTCCTTTTTGCTAATCAAGTATCGCAAGGCTGCATGATCAGAAAACACAATAATTTTAGTGCCAAGCAAATATGATCAAAATTTTTCTAGAGCAAAAATAATAGCAAACAGTTCTTTTTCTGTTGTAGAATAGTTTATCTGGGCTGGATCCAAGGTGCAAGATGCGTAAGCTATAACATGGGGTTTTTTTCAATCTTTTGGCTGAGAACGGCTCCAACGCTAGTATCCGACGCGTCGCATATGAGTTCGAATGGATATTCCCAATTGGGCGGTTGAACAATTGGTGCTGACACGAGTTTTTCTTTAAGTAAATCGAATGCATCCTTGCATTTCTCATCGAAATCAAAGACTTGATCCTTCTGAAGTAATTTGCATAACGGTTGAGCTATCTTTGAGAAATCCTTAATGAACATACGGTAAAATCCTGCATGACCGAGAAAAGAACGAATTTCCCTCACAATTGTGGGGTAAAGAAGTGAGCGTATAATATCGGTTTTCGCCTTATCGATAGCAATTCCATTTAAAGAAACTATATGGCCTAAAACTAACCCTTTGTCAACCATAAAATGACATTTGTCGTAATTCAGCACAAGATTGAACTCTAAGCAACGTCTAAGTATATTAGTTAAATTTAAAAGGCATTCGCTAAATGAACTACCATATACAGTGAAGTCATCCATGAAAACCTTGATTCCTTTCTCGACGTAATCTGAAAAGATGCTAAGCATGCACCTCTGGAATGTTGCAGGCGCGTTACAAAGGCCGAAAGGCATCATTCGATAAGCGAAAGTGCCAAAGGGACAAGTGAAAGTCGTTTTCTCCTAATTTTCTGGTGCTACCAGGATTTGGAAAAAACCTAAAAATCCATCAAGGCAGCAGTAATGAGATTTATCGGCTAAACGCTCTATCATTTGATCTATAAAATAAAGTGGAAAATGATCTTTATGAGTTAAAGAATTCAACTTCCTGTAGTCAATGTAGACTCTCCAACCATTTTGTACTCGTGTTGGAACTAACTCACCTTTCGGGTTTTGGATTACGGTAACTTCGGTTTTCTTTGGAACCACGTGGATTGGGCTTACCCAGTCATTATCTGAGATTGGGTAGATTATATCTGCATCGAGGAGTTTTTGTAACTTTTTTTTCACAACCTCTATCATTGGTTGGTTCAATCGGCGTTGACCTTGTAGTGATGGTTTTGCCTCTTCTTCAATTTTTACCTTGTGCATTGATAAGTGGTCAAAAGCACTATTTTTCTTACCATTTTTACTCATATTATTGTTAGACTTAGGCTCATATTAGTTGCATAATTAGCCATTCATGCATTAATCCATGTTTCCTTCCATCGCTGAGCTTGATTACATAACTTGGTAGTTTTTGTGGGAAAAGATGTTGTTTTGGTGTGTTTTGTGTGTATGTATAGGATCACTTGCCAAAGCAAGGCTAGAGCTAGTTGCCAGGGCAATACATGAAGGAGATGTCGAGCTAGTTGCCAGGGCAATGCATGAAGGAGACGCCGAGCCAGTTGCCAGGGCAATCGTCGACAAAGAACAAGGTGATATGGTAGTCGAAATTGATGAATAGACAAGCCCAAGATGACGTGGAGCAAAGCCAAACCCAAAGGAATTTGATTTCCATGAAGAGATTAAAGAAGAATTAAATTCCAAGAAGATAGGACAAGTTCTAGTAGGAATATAATTATAATAAAGAATTATATTCTTTAAAGATAATTTAATTCCAACTTAACTTCCTCCTCAAAGAAGGACTTTGACCTAGCCCTATAAATTAGAGGCCATATCGTCAACTTGAGGGAGAGAGCAAGAGGAGAGAATTTTCGACAAGCATCTAGGGCAAGGGGATTTCGACAAGCTTCATTCTTCATCTTTTTCTTTCTTGTTCAATTAGGTTCATGCTAGGGATTATTTATCTTGTGTTTCTTTGGAACCTAGCCATGAACTAAATCTATTTGGCTATGGTTATTGTGTTTTGTGGTTGTGAGAAACTATTGGATTTTGTTTAGGTAATAAGAGTTTGCACTTTTCTATTCAAGGTTTATTCATTCTTGGTTCTTATTCTTGTTTGCGAGTGAATTGGGAGAGGATATCGTGACTTCATCTATTTATCTAATATCGGGAGAGTTAGATTCAAGAAACGAATGAATATGATCTTTATTCAATCTATTGATGGTGAAGATTAATCCGGCTTAGGAATAAGTCAAGGATTTCAACGCTAAGAAGAGGAGCGCAAGATTGGTTGTTGTTCACCCTTGATTCACGCAGTGATGTATTATCAAGGCATGCACAAGTAGCTAGAGTTTCGACTTAGGGATAAGAAGAAACCATTGAAGAACGCTCTGCCGAACCTTAAAGGTTGCTGCCCAGGCGCCCAAGTAGTTGCCCAACTAGTCGCCCAGGCAACCATCGATTAGTTGCCAAGGCAACCCCGTTGTGCAAGTTGCCACGGCAACTGAGTTGCCCGTGCACTCTTTTACCAAGACGATCGAATCGGCTATCACACCTCAACTCACGATAACCTGGCCTATCTCTCTCATTTGATCTCATTTATTCTTTTACTTTATTGCTTTCTAGATTAGTTATTAGTTAAAACTCCTATAATCCTTTATTTGTGTTTTTACTTTGTACAGTGCAAGGACTAGATTCTTGAAGTGGCACCAATCCCTATGGAGACGATATCTTTTATACTATAACTTGCAACGTGTATACTTGCACAATTGCGTAGCACTTATCACGCGCAACAAGTTTTTGGCGCCATTGCCGGGGATTGGCAATAGCGACTTTGTTTTTATTTTCTTGCACTTTCTTTTTACTTTTCTTGTTTAAGATTCAAAGGGCTAACAAACTTTGGTTTTGCATTGGTATATGACCAGGGAGAGACCGATTACACTAGAATATCCCTTTGATCCAGAAATCGAACGAACCTTACAAAGACTTAGACGAAGGATAAGAGTAGCAATGGCTAATCAAGACGACAATATGAATCAAGATGTTCCAGTAGGAGGAGGAGTGATTCTTGCACGAAACAGAACTATTCGAGACTATCTTGAAGAAGATCTTGATGGACTTAATCCAGGAGTTGTCGCACCTGAAATTGAAGCCGGCCACTTTGAGTTGAAACCGATAATGTTTAATATGATCAACACAATTGGTCAATTTGGCGGCTCAGCAACTGAAGATGCACGACAACATCTTGAATCTTTCCTCAAGATTTGCAACTCGTTCAAAATACACGGAGTCACCCCCGATGTCTTACGATTAAGATTATTCCCCTATTCACTGAGGGATAGGGCGAAAGCATGGTTGAATAGCATTCTTGCCGGTTCAATAGCATCTTGGACTGATCTTTGTCATGATTTCCTTGCTCGGTTTAATCCTACAAATTTGACTGATAAGCTTCGTAACGACATTACTTCCTTTCGACAGGCAGATGATGAATCCATGTACGAGGCTTGGGAGCGATATAGAGAACTTCTACACAAATGCCCCCTTCACGGATTCCCGGTGTGGACTCAAGTAACAATGTTTTATAACGCCGTGAATACACCAACAAGGATGATGCTAGATGCCCCGGCAAACGGCATACTTCTAGATAAGTCGTCGGAGGAAGCAATGCAAATTCTAAACAGGCTGGCCAAGAATGATTATCAATTCCCCTCTACTAGAAGAGGAGGAGTTAGACGCCAAGCCACAATACATGAACTAGGATCATCATATTCAATTTCGGCACAATTGGCCACTTTAACCAAGATGGTCCAGAACATGAAAAAACCAAACAACACACATGAGGTCAAGGTAATTGATTGTTTTTGTTAGTTATGTGGTGATAACCATAATTCTTCTGAATGTATACAGAATCCGAAATCCAGCTTCTATGTGGGGAATTACAATCGAAACAACAATATGATGTCCAATACATACAATCCAGCTTGGAAGAAGCACCCAAATTTTTCATGGAGTAATCCCAACAATGCTCTAAACCAGAACAATCAGAATGCACAAGCATCGGGATTCCAGCAGAATAAGCCACGGCAACAGTTACCACAGCAACAACCGACAACATCTAGTTCTTTGGAAAATTCTCTAAATGCTTTTATGATGAAAACTGAATCTTATATGGCTGAGAATAGTAACTTCATAAAAAGAACTGGTGCTTTTATTAATAGGACCGAGATGAGATTGCAAAACCAAGAGGCGGCAATCAAATCATTGGAAAATCAAGTCGGACAGTTTGCTCAAAATCTGAATACTAGACCGCAAGGAGGTTTACCTAGCGATACTGAAGTCGCAAGAGGAACTGGTCATGAGCAATGTAAGGCAATCACCACTAGAAGTGGCCAACAACTTAGAGAGGCTCAAACCCGCTCATCAAACAAAACTCCACAAAAAGATCAAGACGAACCTATCGGCAAAGCCTCAGATGCTGAACCAGGAATTGCCTCTATAACCGGCAATAAGCATGCCTCGGCAACCAACGATAAGGATGCTTCGACAACTTGTGATAAGCATGCCTCGGCAACCCCAATTGATAATGCCTCGACAACTCCAGTTGTCCCGGCAATGCCGTCAATCAGGTTCCAAACCAATGAAAGGATCGAAGATATCCGACTTCCACCACCATTCCTACAAAGGTTGAAGCGGCAAAAGCAAGAATACCAATTCAAGAAGTTTCTTGATATCCTAAAGCAAGTCCACATCAACTTGCCATTGGTGGAAGCAATTGAACAAATGCCAAACTATGCCAAGTTTCTTAAAGACATTGTGTCCAAGAGAACAAGGCTAGGAAACAGTTGCCGCAACAGAGGGATACATGGCAATGTTGCACAATCGTATGCCACCCAAGTTGAAGGATCCCGGAAGTTTCACAATACCCTGTTCTATTGGAAATCACTATGTCGGGAAAGCATTATGCGACATTGGGGCTAGCATAAACTTGATGCCTAAATCAGTTTTCCAGAAACTAGGAATCGGGAAGGCAAGACCTACAACAGTTATGCTACAGCTAGCCGACAGATCCTATGTGCATCTAGAGAGAAAAATCGAGGACATACTGGTAAAAGTTGATAAATTTATTTTTCCCGCCGACTTTATTATTTTGGATTGTGAAGCAGATGAGCATGCACCCATCATTCTCGGGAGTCCATTCCTAGCAACAGGGAGAACCTTGATCGATGTTGAAAAGGGAGAACTCACAATGAGGGTGAATGACCAGCAAGTTAAACTAAATGTGTTCCAAACACTAAGGCATGCCGATGATCCAGAAGAATGCCAACTTCTTCATGCCACGACAGAGTTTAACTTCGACGAGGAATTTAGTTGCCTCGGCAACTACATTGCCGATCAAGAGGAACCTGAGGAGTATGAAGAACCGGTCGATGAGGAACAACAAGAAGAGGCAAATTGGCTAGTCAATCAACCAGGTACATACTTTGAACCACTAGATTACTCAGGTAAGGAAGGTAAACTCGAAAAACCCTCTATTGAACAACCACCGATTCTTGAGTTGAAACAATTGCCAGAGCAACTAAAATATGCATACTTAGGAACCGATAATACATTGCCTGTAATTATTTCTTCTAAGTTACAGCCTGAGCAAGAAAAGAAGCTGATCAAAATGTTGAAACTACACAAAAAAGAAATAGGATGGACAATTGCCGACTTGAAGGGAATTAGCCCAGCAGTGTGCATGCACAAGATTTTGTTGGAAGATGATCACAAACCTTCAATTGAGGCCCAGAGGAGACTGAATCATGCCATGAAAGGGGTTGTAATGAAAGAAATCATCAAGTGGCTTGACGCCGGCATTATATACCCTATCTCTGATAGTACATGGGTAAGTCCGATACAATGCATACCGAAAAAGGGAGGTATAACAGTGGTAAGTAATGAAAACAATAAACTAATTCTAGCCAGGACTGTGACCGGTTGGAAGGTTTGTATGGATTATCGAAAGCTAAACAAAGCCACTAGAAAAGATCACTTCCCATTACCCTTTATTGATCAAATGCTTGACCATCTTGCAGGTAAACCCTTTTATTATTTTCTTGATGGTTATTCAGGTTACAATCAAATTGCCATAGCACCAGAAGATCAAGAAAAGACAACCTTCACATGCCCATATAGTACTTATGCTTTTCGAAGGATGTCGTTTGAATTGTGTAATGCCCCGGCAACATTCTAATGATGCATGATGGCGCTCTTTTCAGACATGGTCGAAGACTTCCTTGAGATCTTCATGGATGATTTTTCTGTTTTTGGTAATGACTTTGACAGCTGTCTCAGCAATTTAGAGAGGGTGTGGGCAAGATGTAAAGAAGCTGATTTAGTCCTCAATTGGGAGAAATGCCATTTTATGGTAGATGAAAGAATAGTGCTCGGCCACAAGATTTCATCCAAGGGAATTGAAGTAGACAAAGCCAAGGTGGACGTGATCGAGAGATTACCCCCACCAAGTTCGGTTAAAGGAATTCGAAGTTTTCTTGGACATGCAGGTTTTTACACGAGGTTCATATATTTTTTCTAAAATCACTAAACCCTTGTGCAATTTGCTTGAATAGGATAAAGTCTTCGATTTTGATGATTCTTGCACCCAAGCATTCGAAACCCTAAAGAAAAAGCTTGCCTCGGCACCCATTGTCGTTCCACCAGATTGGACGCTACCTTTTGAGCTCATGTGTGATGCAAGTGATTTCACGGTAGGAGCAGTCCTAGGCCAACGCACGGGTAAGACCTTCCATGTGATATACTACGCTAGTAAAACTCTTAATAGTGCTCAAGTGAATTACACAACAACGGAGAAAGAGTTACTAGCTGTAGTTTTCGTATTTGACAAGTTCCGATCCTATTTGATTGGTACAAAGGTAATTGTTCATACGGACCATTCGACAATCAAATATCTATTTGCTAAAAAGGATGCCAAACCTCGTTTGATTCGTTGGATATTACTTTTACAAGAATTTGATATTGAAATTAATGACAGGAAAGGAACAAAAAATCAACTGGCCGATCACTTATCACGTTTAGAACGCAACAGGGAGGAGGACGCGGATCTAAAGATATGCGATGCATTCCCAGATGAACAAATTTTAGTTGCCTCGGTAACCATGGACGTGCATGCCTCGGCAACCCTCGACGCCTCGACAACCATGGATGCACACGCCTCGGCAACCCTCGACGCTATAGCAGCCCTTGACGCGCAAACCTCCGCAATTTTGGGAGCAGTCGCCACGGCAGCACATGCCTCGGCAATACCCTAGTACGCGGATTTAGTTAATTTCCTTGTTTGTGGTATTTTACCTTATGGCATTACTCACCAAGGGAAGAAGCGGTTCCGCCATGATGCGAAGCATTACTTTTGGGACGAGCCTCTTTTGTTTAAACAATGTGCAGATCAGGTTATACGCCGATGTGTCCCTGAAGAAGAGCAACATAATGTACTCAGGCGATGCCATTCTTCACCCTATGGTGGACATTTTGGAGGAACTCGTACTGCGGACAAAGTTTTGCAATCCAGTTTGTATTAGCCAACATTGTACAAAGATGCCCAAGACTTTTACAAGCAATGTGATCGTTGCCAGAGGACGGGCAATATTTCTAGACGACATGAGATGCCGCTCCAGAACATCATCGAGGTGGAATTGTTCGATGTTTGGGGGATCGATTTTGTGGGACCTTTCCTATCTTCATTCGACAACCTCTACATTATACTTGCCGTCGACTACGTGTCTAAATGGGTGGAGGCAGCTGCAGTTCCCAACAACGATTCCAAGACCGTGCAACGATTCTTGCAGAAAAACATATTTACACGGTTTGGGATGCCGAGAGCAATTATCAGTGACGAAGGCAAGTATTTTGACAACAGACTAATTGCCAAGATGTTGCAACGCTTCGGCATATCACACAAGATCGCAACGGCATATCACCCATAAACCAACGGGCAAGCAAAAATTTCCAACCGGGAATTGAAGGGTATACTCAAGAAAGTTGTAAATCCCTATAGGAAGGATTGGTCATTAAGACTAGATGACGCACTTTGGGCATATCGCACTGCATTCAAAACATCCTTAGGTATGTCCCCCTTCTGACTTGTCTATGGCAAAACATGCCATCTACCGGTGGAAATCGAACACAAGGCATACTGGGCAATCAAGACCGTGAATATGGATTGGGAAAGTGCCAGACAAAAGCGTTTGTTGGACCTCAACGAGATAGAAGAATTTCGTGCACTCGCCTATAACAATGCATGAATCTACAAGGAGAAAACAAAGCAATGGCATGACAAGAAGCTATTGTCGCGGCAATTCACGCCAGGGCAACTAGTTCTCCTATTCAATTCTCGGCTAAAACTTTTCCCGGGAAAGCTAAAATCAAGATGGTCGGGACCATTCGAAGTTGTCAAACCATTCTCCCATGGTGCCATAATAATCAAGTTCATCACTGAAAAACATGAATTCAAAGTTAATGGACAAAGATTGAAACACTACAATGGTGCCCATGTGGAACGTAACAAAGAAGTGGTCACTTTGGGAGATGCATGAGCATGCTCTCCTTTCAATATTTTCTTTTTATTTTCATTTTCACTTTTATTTTTAAGAGATGTTTTATTTTTCTTCATTATCTTTAGTTTCCAGGTTTTCTTTGTTTTCTTTTCCACAACAAGACACACAACCACTATGCTAAGGAAATTCACTACCGACTACTTGCCACGGTAATCACAACAGAGGATGCCCCGGCAACCAACCCTGAAGATGTCACGGCAACCAAAGCTAAAGACATCCCGGCAACCACTACAAAAGCCAAAGGTAAAGCACCTATGCCTGAATCAACTCCTACGGAATTATTGTCTGATTTTTCAGATTCAAACGAGTCCTCCATTGCACCAACAAAGACCGCACCAATTGAATCCTCCAAGCGAAAAACCAATGACATTGATGAAGAGGACAATGAGGACAACCTCGTATGAGGATCGATTCCACCACCGGCAATAAGAAAACAACCATCATGTTCAAGCAAGAGAATCAAGACACCGACCAAAAGGAAACTAATCATCCACGATGACGAACTCTCGGAGTAAGTCCTCGTTTGCATTTTATTTTTCGTTATTTTTATTTTTCTTTAATGCATGCATTGAGGACAATGCCTCACTCGAGTTTGGGGGGGATTGTTATTAGTAGTTACCATGTTTAGTTACATTCATCTTAAATATTACATTTATGATACATAAATTGCTTGCCATGCCTTTAGTTGGAACAAGAATTGCTTAGATTTGATGAATATCCGATGATGACTTTGCCAATGCACTTAATTGATAGAATTTTTATTCTAGGATAACCATGGAAAAACTTAGAATTTTACTATGATGCTAAATTTGACGAACCACTGTTGTGGTTTGATTGATTTAAGGAATTCTAGTGAACTTAGGTTGATAATTAACAAATTAGGGGATTAGAATAAAAATTGGATGAATGCTAGAGGTGCCCGAAATTGGCTCTAGCATGTGCTAAAAAAAATTGATCACTAGAGGTGCCCGAAACTGGCTCTAGTATGTGCTAGAAAAAAAAAATTCGCTAGAGGTGCCCGAAACCAGCTCTAGTCGAATAAAACTAAAAACAAAACACTAGAGGTGCCCAAAACTGGCTCTAGTTAAAACATGTTAAAAAGAACCCAATGAAGTAATTTGAAAACCTCTTGTTTGCATAGAATCCGAAAAACCAACTTGCACACAACTCCGCACACACTCACAAGCATTATAGTTTGATTCTGAGTAACTCATAAGTTTTCCGAGAATGAAAAGCCAATCATACTTTGTGCCCCAGTTCTGAGAATTGAAATCAAGTTCAAAGCTAAGTTTGTGAAAATTAAAGTCTTGGCAGGTAATTATTAGTTTGCATTGCTTGAGGACAAGCAATAGTTCGAGTTTGGGGGTGTGATAAGTGTTCAAAAGTACTATTTTTCTTACCCTTTTTACTCATATTATTGTTAGACTTAGGCTCATATTAGTTGCATAATTAGCCATTCATTCATTAATCCATGTTTCCTTCCATCGTTGAGCTTGATTACATAACTTGGTAGTTTTTGTGGGAAAAGATGTTGCTTTGGTGTGTTTTGTGTGTATGTACAGGATCACTTGCCAAAGCAAGGCTAGAGCTAGTTGCCAGGGCAATACATGAAGGAGATGTCGAGCTAGTTGCCAGGGCAATGCATGAAGGAGACGCCGAGCCAGTTGCCAGGGCAATCGTCGACAAAGAACAACGTGATATGGTAGTCGAAATTGATGACTAGACAAGCCCAAGATGACGTGGAACAAAGCCAAATCCCAAAGGAATTTGATTTCCATGAAGAGATTAAAGAAGAATTAAATTCCAAGAAGATAGGAGAAGTTCTAGTAGGAATATAATTATAATAAAGAATTATATTCTTTAAAGATAATTTAATTCCAACTTAACTCCCTCATCAAAGAAGGACTTTGACCTAGCCCTATAAATTAGAGGCCATATCGTCAACTTGAGGGAGAGAGCAAGAGGAGAGAATTTTTGACAAGCATCTAGGGCAATGGGATTTTGACAAGCTTCCTTCTTCATCTTTTTCTTTCTTGTTCAATTAGGTTCATGCTAGGGATTATTTATCTTGTGTTTCTTTGGAACCTAGCCATGAACTAAATCTATTTAGCTATGGTTATTGTGTTTTGTGGTTGTGGTTGTGAGAAACTATTGGATTTTGTTTAGGTAATAAGAGTTTGCATTTTTCTATTCAAGGTTTATTTATTCTTGGTTATTATTCTTGTTTGCGAGTGAATTGGGAGAGGATCTCGTGACTTCAACTATTTATCTAATAACAGGAGAGTTAGATTCAAGAAACGAATGAATATGATCTTTATTCAATCTATTGATGGTAAAAATTAATCCGGCTTAGGAATAAGTCAAGGATTTCAACGGCTAAGAGGAGCGCAAGATTGGTTGTTGTTCACCCTTGATTCACGTAGGGATGTATTATCAAGGCATGCACAAGTAGCTAGAGTTTCGACTTAGGGATAAGAAGAAACCATTGAAGAACGCTCTGCCGAACCTTAAAGGTTGCTGTCCAGACGCCCAAGTAGTTGCCCAACTAGTCGCCCAGGTAACCATCGATTAGTTGCCAAGGCAACCCCGTTGTGCAAGTTGCCACGGCAACTGAGTTGCCCGTGCACTCTTTTACCAAGACGATCCAATCTGCTATCACACCTCAACTCACGATAACCTGGCCTATCTCTCTCATTTATTCTTTTACTTTATTGCTTTCTAGATAGTTATTAGTTAAAACTCCTATAATCCTTTATTTGTGTTTTTACTTTTTACAGTGTAAGAGACTAGTTTCTTGAAGTGGCACCAATCCCTGTGGAGACGATATCTTTTATACTATAACTTGCAACGTGTATACTTGCACAATTGCGTAGCACTTATCACACGCAACATGCATATAAGTTAATTGACTAAGTCCTTTTATATCTGCGATGGTCCATCCGATGGCCTCTTTGTGTACGCGTAACACCGTCACTAGATCATCTTCCTCTTTTTCTGACAGTTTATTTGAGATAATTACCGGTAAGGTTTTTTTCTCCTAGAAACGCATATTTGAGGTGATACGGCAATTGCTTAAGCTCGACTTCTGGTGCCTCCAAAACTGAAGGTAAAAGTTTAGATTTCGAAGGTACTTTTTGGATCACGTCAAGGAGTGGGATGTTGATTTCTACTTTTCAAAACGCATCAAGGATCTCCTTCTCTTCAGCTTGTGTGTCTCGTTTTACTAACCTCGATGAGAAAGAGGGTGGTACGACGTAAGGAAAAGGTTCATGAGGTGAATCAGAAGTACCTTGCTCGGTGGTGGATGATGCTTTCTCATTGCCTTGTTTTTTAGTATCTACCTTTGTGGTTTTTGGTTCAATGACGGTGCCACTTCAGAGTGTGATAGCGTTGACGTTCTCCCTTGGGTTCAGTTTAGTTTGTGAGGGAAGTTTACCTTGAGTCTCGAGTCGCCCTACTGTCTGGGCCAGTTGGCTCATTTGCTTGTCTAAATCTTGTAGATGGGCCTCGGTGCGGTTCTGAAACTTCTCTTGGGACATGGTTAAACGTTCAACGATGGACTCTAAAAATGACTTTTGTTGCTGATAAGTTTGTTTCTGCTGGTATGGTTGATTTTGCCTTTGGTTTTGCCATAATTGAAATTCAGGTGATCCTTCTATCCTGGGTTATATGTGTTTGCGTTGGGATTATATTGTCTCTGGGGAGGTCCGGCATAATTCCCTATGGCATTTGCTTGTGCAGTATCTTCTTCTTGAATAATCGGCAGCAATCTGTTATATGTTATGGACTTGTGCATATCCTGCAAAGTCTAGTTGTATTTCTTTTATCTACAACGAGGGATTGAACAATGTCAACTAGTTTGTCGATTTTATTTTCTAAGGAAGCGGTACTTACCTCGTGAACTCATCGAGAGGGTTCACTTGAATGGTGAAATTGTTGTGAGTTAGCGGCCATGGTAGATATCAAGGTCTTTGCCGCGGTTGGAGTCATGTTAACAAGTGCTCATCCACTTGCCGCATCGATCACCTTCATATCCATAGGCTTTAACCCCTCGTAGAAATACTAGAGAAGCGTTTGTTTGGACAAACCGTGTTGTGGACAGTTTGTGCATAGCTTTTTGAAACGCTCCTAGTAGTCGTACAAAGATTCGATATCCTTCTGTCGGATACTCAAGATACTTCGCCTTAACTCACTTGCCTTAGCTGCTGGGAAAAACCTGTCAAGAAAAAGGCGAGCCATGTCAGTCCAAGTTGTAACCGAGTTGGAAGGTAAATCAAATAACCAATCTTTGGCAATATCAGATAGAGAAAAGGGAAAGGCACGAAGTTTTATTTGATCTTCAGAAACTCCATGCAGTTTTGTACTCAAACAAACCATATGGAACTCTTTGAGGTGCTTGTGAAGATTTTCGCTGGGCAAGCCGTGATAAGTTGGTAGAATGTGTATCAAACCCGTCTTGAATGCGAATGGCGTTGTGCCATTCGGGAATATAATGCACATCGACTGGTTATCATTAGGCGCCACAGTGAGTTGTTAGATAGTACGGTCGTCATCTCCCATCGGAACTTGTTCTTCGTTGGTGTGGTTGAATTGTGTTTCGGCTTCAAATGCTAATTCTAGATCACGTTTTAGTCGTTGTTGTCGCAGTCTTTGTTTCTTTTCCCGAAGTGTCTGGGCGTGCAGTCTTCGGGCTAGTGCTTCGATCTCTGGGTTGTAATCTATTATTTCTCCCGGATTCCTCCTGGTCATAAATCAAACAAAAATAATCAGTAACTTTGCCGTAGTCCCCGGCAACGGCGCCAATTTGACAAGCTTCGTATATTGTCAAATAAATATTCCTAAATCTCAAAATAAATATAAATAGCGTAGTATAGAGAAGAAGGTGTCGGTCCACATGGACTTAGGAGTTTTCGAAATACTATTGTTCTGATCCTAACTGTTGCGAGGTAATTTAGTGAATGGGGGGTCTGATCGAGATAACTAGAGAATAAGAGTAAAATTACTACGAAAATAATGAGGTGAAAATAAACCGATTAACGTAATTAGCCTCAGGCTTTTGTTCCGCTTCAATTCAAATGATCACCGACAAAGAATTTTTCAACCCCAGATACATGCCGGTTACAATCTACAAGGCTCAACCCTTGTAACTTGTTTTTCTCTCCGGTAAACCGATAATCTAAAATCAATTTTTAGATTCCAGTTTTTTGGTTAGGCTAACCACGTCTATCACCGTTAGAATAAAACAGTTTTAAAGTTTTGGAAAAACCCAACTCGGACTATGTTGTCTCGATGAGAATTGAATCCGATCTCAATTTTTCCATAGCGAATCCGTTGCTAAGTGTGTTCATAGGAAGTTGAAACCACGACTATCGTCGATTCTTCCTCCCACTGTAAATCTCAACAACGATCAAATCAACGCTAGCTTTTTGAAAAGAAAGTGAAAAGATTTTAATAGAAAGGCCGATTGCCGATCTAAATTTTTAGAAAAATCGAGAATGTAAAATAAACTTTATTAAGTGCCTTTTTAATTCTCACGAGGTGAATTGAAGCTTCTCTTTAAGCCCTTGGCTAATAAAAAATTTAGCTAAACATGATTATGAAAGAAATCATACTTAGAATTTTAAAACAAAGTAAAAAAAAACTAAAAAATGAAGAACGAAAAGAAAGAGATTTTATAAACTTCAAAGGTAAAAACAAGCCAAGAATGAGAGATGATTCTTGAGTTCACCCCAAATGGGGTATTTATAGTATTTTAAAAACCCTAAAAATAACCTAAAGTGATAAAAGATAAATCCTAAAATATTCAAATTAAATACAAAAGATAAATCCCAAGTTTAAATTTAAATCTCGGCTGATAAGTTATCCGAATCAAGGCTAATAAACTATCCCGCACTGCTGACGTCATCTTCTAGAAACTGCTGACGTGTCGTCCAGTCAACCCTTTCATGCCCACTAATCCAGCCATGACTCCAGAAAAATAAAAAGTGTAGAATTCAACCTATTTTCAATGTATTTTCCAGATTTTAAGACCTGCACGAAAAATTACATAATAAATCCCAAATCGGCACCATATTCCTACCATCAGAGGCATAATTAAGATGAAATAGTGACCAATAATAAAGGATTTATTCATAAAAAATCAATGAAACTCACCCGCATCTTGAAGAGAACTTCAATCTTCTGAGTTATTCTTAAGCTCAACAAATTTGTTCAAAATTACCTCATTATATGCATTGAATATAACCCCAGAGATTCGCACACTTTCAGCAAAGCCCTAGCTTCCGAAATTTCATCCTCGTTCTGCAAAACCTTCATACCTGTTCCACCACAGGTTTAATGCGTGAACCCAGCCCCCTCAACTAACTTCGAGTCCGTCGCGTCCTCCATTGTAGTTGGTAGCTTTTTCTTTCCCTTCACAGAAAGGTTTTTTACTTCGAGGAGCAAATAGCAACCCAGTTTTGAATCTTATCAAGCTTCGATCGAAATGCAAAGGGGTCATTGTTTTTACCTTGTTTCAAATACTTAGGTTTAACAAAAAAAATAAACCTGATGTTGGATCATAGACGAGCTCAACTGACATGCTATGTCCCGTGGAGATGTTGGATTCAGCAGCCTTAACAATAGGGACGTCATGTAACTCAACTTCATCAGTGGGCTACCTAGAGTCATCTTGCCCAACAATGCTCAGCCCAGCTATACAGTGAGAGGCATCATCCAAGATGGGCCTACCTGATACACCAACACCAATAAGGGGACTATCACCCACAGCTTGAACTTGGCTAAGGTTCTCCCTTCCCAGACCCTCAGGTGACAAGTTTGCTTCAACACGTGTTGAAAAGGTGCCATCAAAAGCACACATGTCTTGCGGCTGCAATAATTCAACATTTTTCTCTAAGATATTGGGAACATCCATACTTATCTTCCCGACGCATGCACATTCAGTGCTAAAGTATGGACTCTCCGGCATGCCGGCGTAGCGATTGTTCACTTTCTCGTTATCAATCAATCCAACAACGTTCATCTTCAAATTCTGCCGTAAAGGTTCATAGATTATGAGTGATTCCATTCACCATGATGGAAATAAACGGAGGAGCCACCGAAAGGAATTTGATACCAACAAGAACCCTTGCCACATCCAACTGTTTTCTTGCAACCGCATCTGTATCCAGTCTAATAACATTACCCCATCGACTGGCAATGGACAGAAACGTAGAATCATTCCAGGCCTCTAATGAAATTCCTTCAATACATACCCAAACACGGAGCTTCTTAGAGTTCATGAAACTCTCAACCGAATCGATGTCACAAAACCAGGATTTTAATAGAGAATCTTTCAAATCCCAAAATATATCGACTTGTTCTTCTTCCTTGAAACGCAAAATGGCATAGAAGTCGTACTAGCAACTAATTGTTACTTTGAAACCTTCAGATTGTAGTACTTGTTGGACAAACTCATCATCATACATGGCTAAAATTTGACATACTAGGGACTTCTTCAACCATTCCTTGTCTGATTCCCCACTGACAATTGAAATCGGGTCGTACATACTTCACCCCACTGAGTTATCAGCTTTAGTCTAAGCCTGGGGGATCGAAGGAGTCTCCTTCATCACTCTGTTAATATTTGGCTCCAAGTTGTTCAATAGAGCTTATTTATATGATCAGTCATCCTTGTGTCTTGACAAATTAACCTTTCTAGACACTTGCTGAGCATTTATCCTTACACCTACTGCAAGGTACTTTTTAGCCGGCGAGGAGTTCTTATCTAGAAAGACTCTAATTGTGAACCTGTCCATTCTTCTGTTGTTCACTAAATCCACCATTGTCATAGCTTCCCACAAATTTGAGAACATAACAAACGCGAAGGGGCTTTTCATCCTCGCTCTCTTGGGATTATGGTATGCTATGTACATGTTAAGTGTCCAAAAGTACTATTTTATTCACACTTTTTACTCATATTATTGCTAGACGTAGGCTCATATTAATTGCATAATTAGCCATTCATGCATGCTTTGCATTGTTTCTTTGGAGGTCGTACTTGATTTTATATTTTGGTTAATTTTGTGGAAAAAGGTGCTACCGGTAGTTGTTTTTGTGTGTGTAGAATTAGTTGCCAGAGCAAGGCTGGAACCAGTTGCCAGGGCAGTACAAAAAGGATATGCCGAACCAGTTGCCAAGGCAGTGCAAGAAGGATATGCCGAGCTAGTTTCCAGGGCAATTGTCGACAAGAATGGATAAGATGATATGGTAGCCAAAATTGATGACTGGATAAACCCAACATGAAGTGGAGCAAAAATAAATCCTAAAAAAGTTGGAATTCCATCAAGAGGTCAAAGAAATATTAAATCCCAAGAAGATATGAGGAATTTAAATATAATAAAGAATTATATTCTTTAAAAGTATTTAATTCCAACTCGACTTCCTCCCCAAGAAAGACTTTGACCTAGCCATCTTCTATTTAAAGGACCCCTAGCCATCAACTTAGGGTGTGTGATTGAGAAGAGAGGTTTGATTGAAGAGAGGAGAATTCGACAAGAGGCTACTCGATATTTTCATCTTTTTCCTTCTTGTTCGATTAGGTTCATGTTAGGAAAACTTTGTTTTGTGTTTCTTTTGATCCTAGCCATGAACTAAATCTATTTGGCTAGGGTTATTGTGTTTTGTGGTTGTGAGAAACGGTTGGATTTTGTTTAGGTAATAGAGTTTACACTTTCAATTCAAGGTTTACTCATTCTTGGTTTTTATTCTTGTTTACGAGTGAATTGGGAGAGGATCGCGTTACTTTATCTATTTATCTAATTTCAGGAGAGTTAGATTCAAGAAACGAGTAAGTATGGTATTTATTCAATATATTGATGGTGAAGACTAATCTGGCTTAGGAATAAGTTTAGGATTTCAATGGCTAAAAGGAGTGCAAGATCAGTTGTTGTCCACCCTTGATTCACGCAGGGATGTATTATCAAGGCATGCACAATTAGCTAGAGTTTTGACTTAGGGATAAGGAGAAACCATTGAAGAACGCTCTGCCGAACCTTGAAGGTTGCCACCCAGATTGCCTGAGCAGTTGCCCAGTCAATTGCCCAAGCAACCGTTATACTAGTTGCCCAAACAACCCAACTGTGTCAATTGCCACGACAACTGAGTTGCCGCTGCACTTATTTACCAAGACGATCCTTCCGACTATCACACCTCAACTCACGATAACCCGACCTACTCTCTCTCATTTGATTACTTCTTCCTTTAATTTATTCCTCTTTAGTTTAGTTGTTAGTTAGAACTCCTACTTTCACCTATTTGTGTTTTTACTTTTACAGTGCAAGAAATTAGATTCTTGAAGTGGCACCAATCCCTGTGGAGACGATATCTTTTATACTATAACTTGCGACGTGTACACTTGTACAATTGCGGAGCACTTATTACGTGCAACACATTTTTGGCGCCGTTGCCGGGGATTGGCAATAGCGACTTTGTTTTTATTTTCTTGCACTTTTTATTTTTATTGTTTAAGATTCAAAGGGTTAACAAACTTTGGTTTTGCATTGGTATATGACTAGAGCGAGACCAACTACATCAGAATATCCATTTGATCCAGAATTCGAATGTACCTTGCAAAGACTCAGACGAAGGCTAAGAGTAGCAATGGCTGATCCACCTGCTAATCAAAACGGCAATGTGAATGCCAACAACAATCAAGATGTTTCAGCGGGAGGTGGAGTGATTCTTGCACGAAACAGAACTGTTCGAGACTATCTAGAGGAAGATCTTGAAGGACTTAATCCAGGACTTGTCACACCTGAAATTGAAGCCGACCACTTTGAGTTGAAACCAGTGATGTTCAATATGATCAATACAATAGGTTAATTCGGTGGCTCAACAACTGAAGATACACGCCAACATCTTAAATCTATCCTCGATATTTGCAATTCATTCAAAATACAAGGAGTCACCTCAGATGTTTTACGACTAAGATTATTCCCCTATTCACTGAGGGATAGGGCGAAATCATGGTTGAATAATATTCCGGCCAGATCAATAGGATCTTGGACCGATCTATGTCGTGATTTCCTTGCTCGATTTAATCCTACAAATTTGACTGATAAGCTTTGTAACGAAATTACTTCTTTTTGGCAGGCAGATGATGAATCCATGTACAAGGCTTGGGAGCGATATAGAGAACTTCTACACAAATGTCCCCTACACGGATTCCCAGTATGGACACAAGTGATGATGTTTTACAATGCTGTGAATACACTAACAAGGATGGTGCTAGATGCCTCGGCAAACGACATACTCCTAGACAAGTCGCCGGAAGAAGCGATGCAAATTCTGAACAGGCTCACCAAGAATGATTATCAGTTCCCAACTGCGAGAAGAGGAGGAGTTAGACACCAAGCCACAATACATGAACTGGAATCATCAGACTCAATTTCGGCACAATTGGCCACTCTAACCAAGATGGTCTAGAACATGTAGAAACAGAGCAACACACAGGAAGTCAAGGTAGTAGATTCCTTTTGTGAAATATGTGGTAGTAACCATGATTCTTCTCAATGTACGCAGAACCCAGAATCCAGCTTCTACGTGGGGAATTACAATCAGAGCAACAATGTGATGTCCAACACATATAATCCAGCTTGGAAGAAGCACCCAAATTTTTCATGGAGTAATCCCAACAAAGCTTTGAACTAGAACAATCAGAATGCACAAGCATTGGGATTCCAGTAGAATATGCCACGAAAACAGTTGTCGCAGCAACAACCGACAACATCTAGTTCTTTGGAAAATTCTCTCAATGCTTTCATGTTAAAAATTGAATCTTATATGGCTGAGAATAGTAATTTCATGAAAAGAACTGATGCTTTTATTAACAGGACCGAGATGAGATTGTAAAACCAAGAGGCATCCGTCAAATCATTGGAAACTCAAGTTGGACAATTTGCTCAAAACCTGAATACTAGACCGCAAGGAGGTTTACCCAGCGATGTTGAAGTCGCAAGAGGAACTGGCCATGAGAAATGTAAGGCGATCACCACCAGAAGTGGTCGACAACTTAAAGAGGCTCAAGCTCGCTCATCAAACAAAACTCCACAAAAAGAACAAGATGAATTCAGTGGCAAAGCCTCAGATGCTAAACCAGGGAAGACCACGACAACCTAGGATGTACCTACTAAGGCAACCCCAGATGAACATGCCGCGGCAACCAACGATAGGCATGCCACGACAACATCAATTGACAATTCCTCATCAACTCTAGTTGCCCTGGCAATGCCGTCAATCAGGTCCCAAACCAATGAGAAGATCGAAGATAACCGACTTCCACCACCATTCCCACAGAGGTTGAAGCGACAAAAGCAAGAATATCAACTCAAGAAGTTTCTTGATATCCTAAAGCAAGTCCACATCAACTTGCCGTTGGTTGAGGCAATTGAACAAATGCCGAAGTATGCCAAGTTTCTTAAAGACGTTGTGTCCAAAAGAACAAGGCTAGGAGAGTTTGAAACAGTTGCCGCAACAGAGGGATGCATGGCCATGTTGCACAATCGCATGCCACCCAAGTTAAAAGATCCCGAAACTTTCACAATACCATGTTCCATTGGAAACCACTATGTCGGGAAAACATTATGTGACCTTGGAGTAAGCATAAACTTGATACCTAAATTGGTTTTCCAGAAACTAGAAATCATGAAGGCAAGACCTACAAGAGTTATGCTACAACTGGCCGACAGATCCTATGTGCATCCAGAGGGAAAAATCGAAGACATATTGGTAAAAGTTGATAAATTTATTTTTCCCGTTGACTTTATTGTTTTGGATTGTGAAGTAGATGAGCATGCACCTATCATTATTGGAAGACCCTTCCTAACAATAGGGAGAACCTTGATCGATGTTGAAAAGGGAGAGCTCACAATGAGGGTGAATGACGAGCAAGTTAAACTAAATGTGTTCCAAACACTAAAGCATGTTGATGATCCAGAAGAATGCCAACTTCTTCATGCCACAGTAGAGTTTAACTTAGACGAGGAAATCAGTTACCTCGGCAACCACATTGTCGATCTAGAGGAACCTGAGAAGTATGAAGAACCGATCGATGGGGAACAAAAAGAAGAGGAAAATTTCTTAGTCAATTGACCAGGTACATACTTTGAACCACTGGATTACTCAGGTAAGGAAGGTAAACTCGAAAAACCCTCGAGTTAAAACCGTTGCTACGGCAACTAAAATATGTTTATTTGGGAATCGATAATACACTACCCGTAATTATTTCCTCTAAGTTACAGCCTGAGCAGGAAAAGAAGCTGATCGACATGTTGATGCTACACAAGAAGGCGATAGGGTGGACAATTGCCGACTTGAAGGGAATTAGTCCAGTAGTGTGCATGCATATGATTTTGTTAGAGGATGATCACAAGCCTTCGATTGAGGCCCAGAGGAGACTAAATCATGCCATGAAAGGGGTTGTAATGAAAGAAATCATCAAGTGGCTTGACGCCGACATCATATACCCTATCTATGATAGTACATGGGTAAGTCCGGTACAATGTGTACCGAAAAAAGAAGGTGTAACGGTGGTAAATAATGAAAACAATAAACTCATTCCAACCAGAACTGTGACCGGTTGGAGGGTTTGTATGGATTACCGAAAGCTAAATAAGGCCACCAGAAAAAATCATTGTCCCTTACCCTTTATTGATCAAATTCTTGACCGTCTTGTAGGCAAACCCTTTTATTGTTTTCTTGATTGTTACTCAGGTTACAATCAAATTGCCATAGCACCAGAAGATCAAGAAAATACCACATTCATATGCCCATATGGTACTTATGCATTTTGAAGGATGTCGTTCAGATTATGCAATGCCCCGGCAACCTTCCAAAGATGCATGATGGCACTCTTTTCAGACATGGTCGAAGACTTCTTTGAAATCTTATGGACGATTTTTCCGTATTTGGTAATAACTTCGACAGTTGCCTCGGCAATTTGGAAAAGGTGTTGGCAAGATGTGAAGAATCCAATCTAGTCCTTAATTGGGAGAAGTGCCATTTTATGGTAGATGAAGGAATCGTGCTCGGCCACAAGATTTCATCCAAGGGTATCAAAGTAGACAAAGCCAAGGTGGACTGATCGGGAGATTACCCCCACCAAGTCCGGTCAAAGGAATCAGAAGCTTTCTTGGACATGCAGGTCTTTAGAGGAGGTTCATTCATAATTTTTCCAAAATCACTAAACCCTTGTGCAATTTGCTTGAACAGGACAAAGCTTTCGACTGTGATGAATCTTGCACCCAAGCATTCGAAACCATTAAGAAAAAGCTTGCCCCGGCCCCTATTGTCGTTCCACCCGATTGGACACTACCTTTTGAGCTTATGTATGGTACGAATGATTTTGCGGTAGGAGCAGTCCTAGGCCAACGCATAGGTAATATTTTTATATGATATTCTACGCTAGTAAAACTCATAATAGCGCAACAAGTTTTTGGCGCCGTTGCCGGGGAAAGAGTTACTAGCCGTAGTTTTTGCATTTGACAAGTTCCGGTCCTATTTGATTGGTACAAAGGTAATTGTCCATACGGACCATTCGAAAATTAAGTATCTATTTGCTAAAAAGTGTGCCAAACCTCGTTTAATTCGTTGGATATTGCTTTTACAAGAGTTTGACATTGAAATTAAGGACAGGAAAGGAACAGATAATCAAGTTGTCAATCACTTGTCACGCTTAGAACGCAACAGAGAGGAGGACGTAGATATATAGATATGTGATGCATTCCTGGATGAGCAACTGTTAGCTGCCTTGGCAACTCTTGATGCCTCGGAAACTCTCATTGCACATGCCTCGGCAACCACTAAAGTAGTTGCCACGGTAACCTCAAGTGCACATACCTCGGCAACCCCTGATGCCTCGGCAACTCCAGAAGTGCACGCCTCATCAAGTCTAGTTTCCTCAGCAATACCCTGGTACGTTGATTTAGTTAACTTCCTTGTTTGTGGCATTTTACCTTATGGCCTTACTCACCAAGGAAAGAAGTGGTTCCGCCATGATGCTAAGCATTATTTTTGGGACGAGCCTCTTTTGTTTAAACAATGTGCAAATCAGGTTATACGCCGATGTGTTCCTAAGGAGGAGCAACAGAATGTACTCTGGCAATGCCATTCTTCACCCTATGGAGGATCTTTTGAAGGAACACGCGCCGCGGCCAAAGTTTTTCAATTTGGTTTGTATTGGCCAACACTTTACAAAGATGCCCAAGAGTTTTACAAGCAATGTGATCATTGCCAGAGGACGGGAAATATCTCTAGACGGCATGAGATGCCGCTTCAGAACATCCTTGAGGTGGAATTGTTTGATGTATAGGGGATCAATTTCATGGGACCCTTTACATCTTCATTCGGCAACCTTTATATCCTACTTGCCGTCGACTATGTGTCTAAATGGGTTGAGGCAGCTGTAGTTCTCGCCAACGATTCTAAGACCGTCCAACGATTCCTGAAGAAAAATATATTTACACGGTTTGGGATGCTGAGGGCAATCATTATTGATGTAGGTAAGCACTTCGATAACAAACTCATTGCCAAGATATTGCAACGCTTCGGCGTGTCACACACGGTATATCATACCACAAACTAACGGGTAAGCAGAAATTTCTAACCAGGAATTGAAGAATATCCTCAAGAAGGTTGTCAATCCTTCCCGAAAAGATTGGTCTACAAGACTAGACGAAACACTTTGGGCTTACCGAACCGCATTCAAAACACCCTTGGGAATGTCCTTATTTTGCCTTATCTATGGCAAGACTTGTCACTTACCAGTGGAAATTGAACACAAGGCATATTGGGCAATCAAGACCGTACGTGCACTAGCATATGATAATGGGCGAATCTACAAGGAGAAAACAAAGCGATGGTATGACAAGAAGCTATTGTCGCGGCAATTCATGCCAGGGCAACTAGTTCTTCTATTCAATTCTCGGCTAAAGCTTTTCCCGGGAAAACTGCGATCACGATGTTCGGGACCATTCGAGGTAGTCAAGCCATTTTCTCATAGTGTCGTGATAATCAAGTCCACTACTGAGGGACATGAATTCAAAGTTAATGGGCAATGATTAAAACACTATACTGGCACCGACGTCGAGCGCAACAAAGAAGTGGACACTTTAGGAGATGCATGAATATGCTCTCCTACTATTTTAATTTTTTATTTTCATTTTTTATTTTATTTTCCACATTTTTTAGGATAAGATTTTATTTTATTTTTAATGTTCTTTTAAATTTTGTTTTTAGGAAAAGAGTCCAAGATCAAGAGAAGTTAAACCCAAGATGGAAGTTTATTCAAACCATGGAACTTATGGGCTAAATATAAAGCCCACAATCAAGCCTAAATTTACCCTTAATAATCCCTATATAGCCGGCCAAAACCCTTCCCCTTCCCCATCCCCATAATTGTGTGCCGTCCAAACCCTCCAATCACCTTCTTTCTTAATTTCTTTCACATCCATCTCACCCACCATCTTAATTACCCATCCATTTTTTCTTTTCTACTTCTCATCACAATTAAACTTCTAAGATTCACATTTTTTTCTTCTTCTTGCTACTCTCCTAGTTTCTTCCTTATTTTCTTCCCCTTGTTCAAACTGGTCCACAACCAAGAAACACCATGGCTTTGAAATACAAGACTCTCACTCGCCCAAGCTTCTCCCAAGAATCGACCTACAAGAGATTTGCTACTCCGGCGGTTAAAGAATGATTTCACTCTAAGTTTGAAAGCCGGAAGATTTATGAAGAACAAGGTTTTGAGTACTCCGATTCCCATCAAGACTTCGGCATTGAGCCTTTCATCTTCCAAAGGATCGTACACCAAAAGTGGCAAATCTTTTGCCATCAACCAGAACCGGGCAATATATCATGGGTAAGGGAATTTTATGCTCACTCGCCTAACCCGAACAATCTCTTCGTGTTTGTCCGTGACAAAGCTATCTTCATAAGCATTGAGATCATTAACGTCTTTTACGAGCTCTACATTGAGAAGGAAGAGCATCAAGCTTTTGTTGATCAACTCACAGCCAAGCAACTCGACAAGGTGCTTAAAGGCCTCACTCTACCGGGAACTCATTAGAATGACGGTAAATACAAGGGCACGGTAAACCACCATCTGCTTAAACCTAAGGCAAAATTATGGAATAAGTTTGTTAAAACTTCTTTAATGCCCACCATACACAATACTACCGTTGATATACCGCGTCTTTTGCTCATACATTCTATCTTGCATAATCGTATCATTAACATTGGCAAAATTATTTGTAATGAGGTCTTTGTATGTAGAACAAAAGACAAGGGTTCTCTTTTCTTCCCTTGCCTAATATCCAATCTTTGCAAGGAGGCAAGTGTCCTAAGTGAGCCCATTGATAAAAAGGCACTACCAAGGTCCGGTTGGAATCGAGCACAAATTTGAAAGTTAATAAAAGAGGCACCGGTAAAATCCCCAACGCCTAACGTTGCTGCGGCAACTCCTGCCGACTCGGCAATTCTTGATGCCGAAACCACCGCTGATGCCCAGGCAAGTCAGCCAGTAACCCCAGGACAACTTGAAGCACTCTTGCACCCGTTGGCACACCACCTTGAGCAAATTGAAGCCCACCAACTAATGTTCATACGGTACATGAAGGACCATAACAATGCCATCGCCCAAGTCATTCTGGAAAATTACCCGGATAGCCGAGTGTTATTCCCTATCTTTCCTGTCGAACTTCTTGCCAAGGTAACCGCGGAAGCAGTTGTCACGACAACCGCAACAGATGATGTTGCGGTAACTTACACAGCACCTACCTCAGTAGTTGCCACGGTAACCCACACTGAAGATGTCACGACAACCGAGACTGAAGACGCCCCGACAACCACTACAAAAGACAAAGGTAAAGCACCTATGCCCGAACCAACTCGTACTGAATCATTGTCTGATTTTTTAGATTTGGATGAGTCCTCTATTGCACCAACAAAGACCACACCAGTCGAATCCTCCAAGCCCAAACGAAAAGCCATTGGCATTGAGGAAGAGGATGATGAGGACATTGAGGACACACCCGTACGAGGATCGGTTCCACCACCTGCAACAAGGAAGAAACCACCACGTTCAAGCAAAAGAATCAAGACACTAAAGGAAACTAATCATCCACGACGACGAGCTCTCGAAGTACGTCATCGTTTGAATTTTTCCTTTTTTGCATGTATTGAAGACAATGCTTCACTCGAGTTTGGGGGGATTGTTACTAGTTAGTTTTCATGTTTAGTTGCATTAATCTTTAGTATTGCATTTAGGACACATAAATTGCTTGCCATGCCTTTAGTTGGAACAAGAATTGCCTAGACTTGATGAATATCCGATGATGACATTGCCAATGTACTTAATTGATAGAACTTTTTATTCTAGGATAACCATGGAAACACTTAAAAGCCTACTATAATGCTAAACTTGATGAAACACTGTCGTGGCTTTATTGATTTAAGGAATACTAGTGAACTTAGGTTGATAGTTAAAAAATTGGCTGAATAAAATAAAAATTGGTTGATTGCTAGAGGTGCCCGAAACTAGCTCTAGTATGTGCAAAAAAAAATTGATCGCTGGAGTGCCCGAAACCGGCTCTAGTTGAATAAAAAAAATCTTAGATAAAAAACTAAACACATTACTAGAGGTGCCCGAAACTGGCTCTAGTTGAAGCATGTTAAAAAAACCCAATGAAGTAATTTGAAAACCTCTTGTTCGCCTAGAATTCAGAAAATCAACTTGCACACAATTCCGCACACACTCACAAGCATTATAGTTTGATTCCAAGTAACTCCTAAGCTGTCCGAAAAATGAAAAGTCAATCATACTTTGTGCCACGGTTCTGAGGATTGAAATCAAGTTCAAAGCTAAGTTTGTGAAAATTGAAGTCTTGGCGGGTAATTATTAGTTTGCATTGCTTGAGGACAAGCAATAGTTCGAGTTTGGGGGCGTGTTAAGTGTCCAAAAGTACTATTTTATTCACCCTTTTTACTCATATTATTGCTAGACTTAGGCTCATATTAGTTGCATTATTAGCCATTCATGCATGCTTTGAATTATTTCCTTGGAGGTCGTACTTGATTTTATATTTTGGTTAATTTTGTGGGAAAAGGGTGCTACCGGTAGTTGTTTGTGTGTGTGCAGAATTAGTTGCCAGAGCAAGGCTGGAACTAGTTGCCAGAACAGTACAAGAAGGATATGCCGAACCAGTTGCCAAGGCAGTGCAAGAAGGATATGCCGAGCTAGTTGTCAGGGCAATTGTCGACAAGAATGGATAAGATGATGTGGCAACTGAAATTGATGACTAGATAAACCCAACATGAAGTGGAGCAAAGATAAATCCTAAAGAAGTTGGAATTCCATGAAGAGGTTAAAAAAGATTAAATCCCAAGAAGATAGGAGAAGATCTAGGAGAAATTTAAATATAATAAAGAATTATATTCTTTAAAAGTATTTAATTCCAACTTGACTTCCTCCCCAAGAAAGACTTTGACCTAGCCATCTCCTATTTAAAGGACCTCTAGCCGTCAGCCTAGGGTGTGTGATTGAGAGGAGAGGTTCGATTGAAGATGAGAGAATTCGACAAGAGGCTACTCGATATTTTCATCTTTTTCCTTCTTGTTCGATTAGGTTCATGTTAGGAAAACTTTGTTTTGTGTTTCTTTTGAACCTAGCCATGAACTAAATCTATTTGGCTAGGGTTATTGTGTTTTGTGGTTGTGAGAAACGGTTGGGTTTTGTTTAGGTAATAGAGTTTGCACTTTCAATTCAAGGTTTACTCATTCTTGGTTTTCATTCTTGTTTACGAGTGAATTGGGAGAGGATCTCGTTACTTTATCTATTTATCTAATTTCATGAGAGTTAGATTCAAGAAACGAGTGAGTATAGTATTTATTCAATCTATCGATGGTGAAGACTAATTCGGGTTAAGAATAAGTTTAGGATTTCAACGGCTAAAATGAGCGCAAGATCGGTTGTTGTCCACCCTTGATTCACGTAGGGATGTATTATCAAGGCATGCACAATTAGCTAGAGTTTTGACTTAGGGATAATGAGAAACCATTGAAGAACGCTCTATCGAACCTTGAAGGTTGCCGCCCAGATTGCCCGAGCAGTTGCCCAGTTAGTTACCCAAGCAGCCGTTATACTAGTTGTCCAGACAACCCAACTATGCCAGTTGCCACGGCAACTGAGTTGCTGCTGCACTCATTTACCAAGACGATCCTTCCGACTATCACACCTCAACTCATGATAACCCGACCTACTCTCTCTCATTTGATTACATCTTCCTTTACTTTATTGATTTTTAGTTTAGTTGTTAGTTAGAACTCCTACTTTCACCTATTTGTGTTTTTACTTTTACAGTGCAAGAAATTAGATTCTTGAAGTGGCACCAATCCCTGTAGAGACGATATCTTTTATACTATAACTTGCGACGTGTACACTTGCACAATTCTGGAGCACTTATTACGTGCAACAGTACACGTAAGTGACATTCCCATATTCCTCGAAAGCTTCCTTAGTGTGTCGGTCTGAATTCTCTTTCTTACATAGTTGATGAAAACTGAGACACCTTGACGGTTCTTCTTTATGCTGCTCTTATCCTGAGGAATCGACTTGTTATAGCTGTAGCGAAACTTCTCCCTCTGGTACCTGAAACCTTGTCTTCCAAAGCTGCTCCAACTCCAAAAGCTCTGACGCTCCGATCTTTGACAGCCAAAACTCCTGCACTTCAAGCTATTCTGACTAACGCTCTGATGCTCCGTTGCTCTCCTGATGTTATTAGGGCACATTTAAATATTATTTAAATTAAAATTATAACAATTTATTAGTTTAATTTGGTGGTTAAATATTTAAAATTTTATCGATAAGGTATTGTGTTCGAGTCACTCCCCTAGCTTTATATTTTATTTTGTGTTGTTACTAACTTGATATACGTTAAATATAATTGTTAGTGAAATTAATTCAAAAATTGGGCTTAGCATAGTTGGTTCTTGTGTTGCCACTTCATGCTATTGGGTGTATGTTCAATTCTTAGTTGCAACAAGTTGTTTTTTTTCTTTGATTTTCTTCAATAAATATAGTGAAGACATGTGTCACCGCGTGATTGGTTGAATAAAATTAAACAAAAATAATGTGGGGGAGGAAAGAGAAATGATTAAAAAATGCCACGACAATGCTATCGTTAGTTTTTTAATTGAGGGAGACTAAAATAGGAAATGTATCTAACGTGAGGGATGATTTTGACGAAAAAATTAGTTGGACGAACAAAACAGGAAAAAGATAATAGTTGGGTTACCAATTGTGTAGTTTTCCCAAAAATTAATTATGCCCTCAAATTCAGTTAAAAAATCAATTCAGTCCCTCTGCCATCATTCCACGTGTACTGTCACATCAACATCGTGGATCGCTACGTCAGCACTATTAACTGTCACGTCAGCACTATGACGGTCAACATCAGCCCTGTTAATTGGGTGCGTCTTCAGCTAGGGGCTGAACTGATTTTTTAGGTCGAACTCGGGGCAAAATTATCCTTTTAGCCTTTAACTTTTGAATAAATTTATGTACATTTGCAGACTAAGTTACTTGAACTCGGGTCACCTAAGAGTAACAATATCCTTCTTTACCACTGAAAATTTAAAGAATTATAAAAATGTATAAATATTAATATATAAATACATTATTTATTATTTCATTAATTTATGAATGATGAAAACAGACGGTAAGAACAACCCTATTCAAAATTTTGGAGATAGGCCACGGTTCGACCCATGACAAGCCTAATCCCGAATTTACACCAATTACAATAAACCTCCCAAAATTGAGAGAATAAATCAATTCCAAAGCATTCTTGGACTCCAAGATTGAGAGAGAGTAAACGAGAGAGAGTAAGAAATAAAAGTATATTTGCAGGAGACTGATGATAAAAAAAATCTTAAAATGTGTTAAGTTAATGTTTGCAGGAGACAGGTGATAAAGCACATGAAAAGAAATAATCATGAGTTTGACTTTTATTAAACTCATTTTTTTAAGGATAAACTATCGTAATGCTCACTTATGTTTGAGTTGTGTACATTTTTGCTCATTATTTTGAAAATTGAACTTTATGCTTATTTATGTTTTCGGGGTGTAAATGTATCCTCACTAAAACGTTTTTCACCGTTAACTTTAACGAGAAGCAGATTTGGCAGATTAAAGGTTAATTAATAAAAGGCTTAATACCCAAATAGGTGTCAAACTATGCTTGTAGATCACTTTTGGTGCCTAAACTATTTTTAGCTCTAAATAGGGGCCTAAAGTTTCAATTTTGGTCATTTTAAGTGTCTAACCGTTAATAAAAATTCGTTAGAAAATTAAATTGTGACAAGTGGCATGTTTTTAATTTTTAATTTATTTTAATTAATTTTTAAATAAAATTCAAAATTCAATTTTCTAAAAAAATTGACAGTTTTAAATCTTTACAAAATAGTCCCAAATCCCTAACCCAAAACCCTAAATCCCCAAATTACCATCGTTGTTGTCGTTTACTACCTCACCGGAGACCACCACTATTGCCGCCGGACCACCACGACCGTTTCCTCCAACCACTCATCGCCGATAACCGACGGTAGGTGTGCCGACGACTTCCTTTCGCGATTTTGGCTTCTTTCGACGTTAGGAAGTCGATCAACACACCTACCGCTATTTACCAGCGATGGGTGGTTGGGGGAAACGATCTTGGTAGTCCGGCGGCGGATATAGGGACGGCGGCGTAACCATCGGTGGTGGATTCGATTGGGAAAGTTGGGGATTTCGAATTTGGGGCCATTTTGCGAGTTTTGGGAAAATTAGGGGTTTTTATAAAAATATAAGTTAAAAACTAAATTAAATTAAAAAAGAAATAAAATAAAAATTTTAAAAATATTTTTAATAAAAATAACGGTAGTTAACGGTTAGGCACCTAAAATGACCAAATTTGAAACTTTAGGCACCTATTTAGAGCTAAAAATAGTTTAGGCACCAAAAGTGATCCACAAGCATAGTTTGGGCACCTATTTGGGTATTAAGCATTTTATTAATTAACCTTTAATCTGCCAAATCAGCTTCCCGTTAAATGTTAACGGTGAAAAACGTTTCAGTGAGGATAAGTTTACACCCCGAAAAAGTAAATGAGTATAAAGTTTAATTTTTAAAATCAGTGAGCAAAAGTGTACACAAACTAAACGTAAACGTAAGTAAGCATTACGGTAGTTTACCATTTTTTATTAAAAATTAGCCTATTACGTATACAACAAGTTAACACGCCTTTGAATGGTATGGTTGCGCTAAGGAATTGCAAAAATAGAGCATATCAACTTGATTAAACTTGGAGCCAACTACAATGTGAATGGCTTTGGAGTTGACAAACATAGCCACGGAGTATATGAAAATGAAGTCGTAATTGAACAAGTAAACAAAGAAAAGAAAATCCATTGCATATCTTAGAAAAACCTTAATTTAATCAATTATACATCAACTTCCAAGCATAGGGTTCCTTTATTATTATTATTATTTTACATTTCAATTGATGAGTTTTTGCCATCAACTTTGCATTTTCCCTCACTAGCTAGTAGCCTATATAATAGGATTGTTTTCTCCATTCTTATCCACAAACATTCACACTTACTGTCAAACATGTCTTTAATAGGTACACTAGAGGCTGACGTAGATATCGCTGCTTCGGCACAACAATTCTTTGGGGTGATGTGCAACGCGCCGAACCAGCTGACTACCATCGTGCCCGACATCGTCAAGTCATGCGATTTGCTCGAAGGACTGTGGGGAGCTTTGGGTGCAATCACCAGATGGACTTATGTTCTTGGTAAGTCAAAATTATGCTTTCTCCCTCTTTATATAATCTTTTACATATCCATCCATTGAATAATAGGTGGGGTTACTACGACTATAACGCTGGTCATCAGTGCGGTCAATCCGATTACTAAATCGGTCACTTACGGATTGATCGAGGGGGACCTCAAGAGTCAGTTCAGCACTTTCGCCGTCCAAATGGACGCTACTCAGAAGATCGGGGGAAGCACAGTGCACTTGGCCATCACGTACGTGAAGCTGACCGATGACGTTTCGACTCCACAAGCACTGCTTGATCTGGGAGTCCAAGTGATCAAAGGGCTGGGTGCATACCTCGCCCAAGCTTAGAACGTTGTTTGATACTATGTTCGACTAAATAAACAAGCTGTTTCCGACAACTTTCGTTATGCATGTATGTAATTGCGTGTGTGTTTGGATATGTTTGATGCATGGAATGCTTCTATGTTTGATGTTGTTCCTTGAGCTAATGAATGGAATGTTCGTGTTGGTGTTGGTGTTCGTGTTGGTGTTCGTGTCTTTCAAAACAATGGCCGACATAAGGGCTGTAAGCTCTGTTCTCTACATAGGCAAACCAGGTTCATGGATCGATGAAATGCAATTGATGATTGAAGTAGTCAGAGTGTCAGACTAAAAATGATATAAAATATTCTTATACCAAAATTTTTGAAACGAGCAACAATCTACATGGCTCAGTTCCTGAAAATAGTTAGAATCTACTTGGATGATAAAATGATAACTTATCAACAGAATAACATATAAAAGTTCTGAATAAAAAATTAAACGGCTTTTTATTCAATATATATATATATATCAGAAAAGTTGAGAGACTTAATTCGAATTTGAAAATTGATTCAATAATTATTAAAAATTTTGACTTATTCGAGTCTCACTTTATAAATCAAACTTTTTTTTAAAAAAAATTTCAAGTCGAGTTTATTACGATTCGAGTCAAATCTAGTCGAATTTTTTCACGTCGAGTCAAGTCGAAAAATTTGATTCTATCCAAATCGAATTTTGTCCATCCCTAACTGTAATTCAATTTTTGAGTTTTTATATTTAATGGATTTGAGCTTTTATATTTAATTAATTTTCATTTTGTATTTAAGATTTTATTAAAAATTTTGACTTATTCGAGTCTCATTTTATAAATCTAACTTTTTTTGAAAAATTTTCAAGTCGAGTTTATTACAAATCGAGTCAAATCTAGTCCAATTTTTTCACGTCGAGTCAAGTCAAAAATTTTGATTTTATCCAAATCGAATTTTGTCCATCCCTAACTTTAATTCAATTTTTGAGTTTTTATATTTAATGGATTTTAGCTTTTATATTTAATTAATTTTCATTTTGTATTTAAGATTTTATTGATTTTGAAAAATATAAAAATAAAATGATTTTTTAAAGTCTTTAAGTTAATTACAATGTAGTATATGTCCATACATATTCTTAACTATTTGACAATTCACACATTATGCAGACAAAGTGATTTGAATTCAGGTCTCCTAGGATGAACATCACCCGCTTTTTCACAGAGATCACTTGTTGTTCAAATAAAATGAAATTTTATGTTAATACAAATGTTAAATTTTTTATCGCAATATCTTTAATTTGTTGAAAAGTAAGGAATCAAAATATTTTGATGATAATAAATCAGTCTATTCGGATAAAGTTTTAGGTCCCTTAAATAAAGTTTGGAGTTTAATCTTGACATTATGAATAAAACAAATTAAGTTAAAAATTATATGTATCTATTCGAATTAGCCGATTAATAGATTAGATATCAATAATTATAAAAAATGATTCAAGGTTCACATTATAATTGAAGCAAACTATGTTAGTAGGATTGCATCATAATAAACTTTTGTAGTACTTAATCTGGATTAATTGACTAATAAATTCATTATCGATAATTATAAAAATATTTTGATGATACAAATTAAAAAAAATCTTATTATTTAAAGTCAACAAAATAAAAAAAAATTAAGGGAATCAAAATAATTTTGATGATGCAAATGTCCCTTTTTTTTCTTATTGATTTCATCATATTATATTTAAGATCAACAAAATTATAAAAATGCGATAACACAATGAAACAAATTAAGCATTAACTCGCAATATTATACAAAATTTGACCTTCATATTTATAGGTACATTAGTACAATCTATGTATTATACTATTATTATTTAATTGTCTTTCAACAAATTTCGTATACCTATACTATTATTTAAATTTTTGATCAAATTCGGTTGAGAAAAGACTGTAAAACCCTTCAAATTTTGTCAACAATCTTTAGAGTATGAGCAGATGGTTAAAGCTCTCAGTTGACATCTTCCCTTTTTCTAGGTAGAAATTGTTTAAAAGAACTAGTCTTAAAATATCAAATTGTAAATCCCTAGTTAAAAAATTAAACATGATACAAATAAATTCAAATATGAATTATTTAAGAATTTATTTTCAACAAACTGGTGGTGAAAATTAAAAGTTTCTACAAGTGCCTTAATTTTAGGGTTTAGAGGTTTATTTTAGGGAGTAGTGTTTATGGGGTTAGGTATAAGGGTTTATAATTTAGAAGTTAGAGGTTATAGTTTAGTTTTTAGGGTAATATAGTGATGGATTTAGGTTTTAACATACCCTAAATTCTAACCTTAGATTCTAATCAAAATCCCTAAACTCTAAACTCTTAACACTATAGTCCTAGACCCTACACCCCAAATTAAATCATTAAAACTTAAAAAAAATACTTATAAAAACTTTTAATTTTTACTATCAGTGTATAGAATGATTACCCATTATTTAATCATATATACAAACTAATACTGAACAAAATCTCGAAATGAATAAAGTAATATGGAAGATCTTAATGACTTTACTAATGGGGCCATATCGAAATTATATATATATATATATATATAAATAAGTATGTATGTGTGATATGATCCTCCTATTTTATGCAAAACTTGAAAGTTTTATATATATTTTTTGATCTTTAGATGATGGTATATGTATGAATGAAATTAAAAATAGAAAATGTGAAGATTGTCACATAAAAAATAAAAAATAATCTTAATCATTTATTATCATTATCGAACGGTTCAAAAGTAATTGAGTTTTGCGCAATATAAATAAATCTAAAACTCATATATATATATATATATATATATATATATATATATATATATTTGCAAAATAATTTCCTCGAGTAGTTCCCAACCAACAGCCATTATTTATTAGTAAAACCGAGGATAGTTTAATAAAGAAAGGTGAAATGATTTGCGATAAAAAAAAAATATTCAATTATTACTAAAGAAAGAGGGTAGGAATACCAAATATTTTGTTTAGGCTGGATTTCCACCCAACTTAATTCGTTGACAAAATCCTACTGTGACCTATATATATAGGTCAGCATATTGATGTTATTTTATATAGGATTAAGTGTTAAATAAGTATCTAAACTATATTTTTTTTAGATAGGTGCCCAAAGTATTTTTCGAGTTAAATAAGTGTCTAACATGTTCAAAGTTCTTATTTAGGTGCTTTGTTGTTAACAGTCGTTAAAAAAATTTCGTTAACCAATAAAAACATGACACGTGGCATGTTTTATTTTCACAAATATCCTAAAATTCTAAAAATATCCTCAAAATAGTCCTCAATTCCTTAAATTTTTAAGTCTCAAATCTCGATTCCAGCCATTTAATGTCGTCAATCGTCGACAGCGTGCCCACCACTTCCGTCATTGGACCCCAAGATCATTTCTCCCATTGTTTCGTCGTCGATAGTCGACGGACGGTGTGCCTATCATCGAAATAAAATCAAACTCGCGAAAAAAAAAACGATCAGCTGCAAATGACGGTCGATCGGCCGACGAATGACGTTCGAGTCTTGTGACAAGGAAAGAAAGCTTTATTCCATCATCAACAGCATGATGAACGGCGACGACAGTCGCCAGATTTAGGGATCTATGGATTATAGGGTTATTGTGTAACTTTTGGTAAATATAGGATTTTTTAAGTAAGTTAACAGTGGGGAACCTAAACGAGTAACTTTGAAAACATTAGGCACCTAATTGGCCCGAAAAAAAAACTTTGGGCACCTATCTGAAAAAAAAGTATAGTTTAGGCACTTATTTGGCACTTAGGTATTTATTTGTGCACCTATCTGAAAAAAATATTAGGCACCTACTGATACGTAAGGAGTAAGTGGGGCAAGTTTTACAAGATCCGCTCCACTTCATATTCAGTAAGACATGGATGGATGCAAGTTTTGTGGATAGTAAAGAGAGGATAAAGATAAAAATTAGATTCATCGTAGATGTTGGAGAAGACATGGGTATGACCTTGTACCCACATTATCCCCACCCGCCCTGCCTTACCCTCGCCCACCCCGCATCATCCCCACCCACCTAATGTACGTAATAACTAATAAGTATATTTAAAAGTTAAACATTTTAAAAAATTATTCATCCGTCCACCCAATTTTTAACATGCTCTCAAGGCCAACTCCTTCGATTTCTAACTTTATCTCTTTCACATGAAATCTTAAAATTACTTATAATCAATTCATGTCGCAACTCACAAGCTCCTACTTTATCCTTACAGTCATGTTCTCTTTCAATTCTCTCCCTCTTTATAGAATTCATCTATAAGAAATCTATTTGGTATGTTTTCTATAATAATTGAATGTTATTTGTTGGGTTTTTTATATTTATTCTTGTTTTGTCAAATTACAATATTATTTTGTGCTTATTTTATCTTGTTTAATTGAGTGTCATATAGAATAATGTCACATATATAGTGGGAGTCCAAATTACAAGTATTTTTTTATTTTTTTATTTAAATAATTTATATTTATTTAACTAATACTTGTAAATATATATGAAATGGTCGTAGGTGAGTAAGCGGAGACTAAGTGGGTTTTAAGACCCCATTAGTGATAAAGTAGAGATAATTTTTGTCTTAAAAGTTACGGGACATGAATAATTTTTAGTTTTGTACCCTCAACGGGTCACGAGACAGGGATAAGTATGAAATTTCGTGAGAATAGGAAAGCAATAACAATTTGATAACTAATGTCGTAGTTTATCCTAAAAATAAAATAAATTAGGAGAATTAAATCTATGATAAAATAATTAAAACATAATTAATCTTAAAAATATTTTAGGCCAGATCTCTACGCCACTCCGTTGGACCAATATATTGTTGTAGGCTCTTATTTTTCTAAGTCTTACAAATGTAAGGTTCTAGATCGGAGCCCACTTAAATATGAAACAATTTGTAGGCTTGGGTAATTTGAATTATTCTATATAAAAGGCCCAATTTGTTTTTCGTGTTTTTAGAATTAAAAAATTGTAAATGATATATATATATATATATATATATATGTATGAATATAATAACTTTATCTTTTAACAGGTGGTTATATGTGATTATACATTAAATGTAGTTTTTTAATAATAAAATTTATATTTATGCACTAATAATACAATTGATACATTGTTAATTTATCTAAATGGGATTATACATTAAATAAAAATATAATACTTTAGCTAATGATAAATTAAATCATATAGTTCAATGTCAATCTCTCATTATGGATCGATCATTTGAGCATAGTATCTGGTATGATATTATGATAGTATTTGTTCATTTTTCTTAACCATCTGTTATGTGCACATACACTTTGCAGTACAAACTACTCCAACTTGTCTCCTAATATTATGTTATTCTTTTTTTCATTGAGACCTCTCGAATGATTTATTTTTTCGTATTGTTAACTTTACCAATTAAAAAAAGAAGTGACATACATAATCTTTATTGCATGAGGCCAAATTGTTTTTCTCTAACCATATTTATTGTTTAAATGTTTCAAAAATGACACATTATTTTCTATGCTTTATAATTTTATTTTATTTTTTATTAAATAGAGAGATATTATATTTTCATGTCGGGATTCAAACTCATACAAGATGAGACAAGATAAGCATCCTTAGCTAGTAGGCCAATTAGTAGATTTCCTTTACAATTTTATTTTATTTTTACTGTTTAACATTAAAATGAAATGAATGCAACTTCAATGCAAAGATATATTCGATTGTACATACAATATATCCTTTGTATGGTCGCATTCACCATAAGGTATCGAGTGAGATAACCTAAAGTGCCCTTCTTTTCCACAACTCGCATGTGACTCTGCCATCACCCATGTTCATGACTCAGTAAACAAGAATCCAAAGCACAACTGACCGATCTCCGTATGTATCAACAACCGAGTTATGGGAGTTATGGGTTTCTATGTGTGACTCAACCCAGCATGTACATGATGATACACGTTTTTGTAATGCAAAACATCAACAACAAAAAAAAGACACCAACAATAATTATTCTAGTTGGATGAGATACCATATACTTTAAGCAAGTCAGATGTTCGAAATTAGACGTTATAAATTAAATAAATTAAGTTGAAGAATGTCTAATAATAAATTTATATTGTACCTATCATGATTAGTCAGCTAATGAATTAAATACTAATAGTTATATTAAAATACAAAGGAGACAAACATATCTTTTTTATCTCCGTAAAAAAAGATTGTAATAATTGCTAGATGGATTTTGATGGCTTTTTCTATTACATGGTAGCAGTGGAAATCATGCTCATACTACCCAATGTCCTACATGCAGATTTCGATAAGGTATGGAAACCACATACACCAACAATGTCCCAGCTTTTGCCGACATGGGTTAGTTGAATATTCATTAGCATTTTATAAATATCAATGGTTAAATTTCAATAATAATTTTATTTGATGAACAATTTATAAATATTATTGTAAATGTTTTTATACATGTGACATATTTCAACTTTAGAAGTTTGGATTGAGGTAGTCTCTCCTCAGGGACAAAACCATGTTGCTATTCGGAGAGGCACTTCCCTCTCCAATTTTTTTTGTATATCAATATTTTAAAATTTTTAATGTTTGATTATAATTTTATTTTCGTTCATGGTCCCTACTTATCACCATAAATGGCCGAAGCTCCTAACCAATGCAATCCCTTGTGATACTGATACCGATACGTAGATTCATGTCCCTCCATAAAAAGCTACATCTGCATTCATTTCTTACAAGTGACCTATGCAGGCTTTTCCATACGTAGATATAAACTAAACCAGTGGTTTCATTTTCCATTTCAATTTTCCAGATTACAATAATATTCTTTGAAAAACATGGTGGGAAATATTGTTAAAGATAACCGAAATAATAATACAGAGAAGATACTCAATGACAGTGAAGCTTATGGGCGTAAATGAACATAACGTTCGACGAATTACTCGTGAACTATTCGTATAACGTTCGTTTATTATATTAAATAAATGAGTATGAACAATATTTTTAAGTTTGTTTAATAAACAAATGAATACAAACAAAGGTGTGTCGGTTTGTTTATATTCACGAATAAGCTCGTTTACTTGGTTCCCCTTTTTCTTTTATTTTTTCTTTTTAAATATTGGGGAAGATAAGGATTAAATTGAAGACATGGTGAAGTTTAGAGTTTAAATTGTTAAGCCTAAGGAGTTTAAGGAATAGTGATGTAATTTCATCATTTGGGCAAACATATAAACGAACATGTTTGTGAACGTTAAACGAACATATTCGCCAACGTTAAGGAAACGAACACAAACACCTTAAAAAATAAACAATTAAACACGAACAAACTTATTCGTTCAAGCTCGATTCATATACACTCAAGTTGCATTAAAATAGTTCCTCTCTCAAACTTCAATGCTTTGCAAATGACAGCCATGATTTTGGGCTTGAACTGATGAAAACAACACCCATGCCTAATCGGGTACCCGCAAAATCAGATAATAAGGTACCCAATTATTTAGCCTTTTTTCTAATCATTAAATTAAAGACCATACACAAATTTAAAAGTACGAATTCTATAATATAAAATCCAAACATATAATTTTAGGGATTTCAGCTTGGTGAGGTTGTTTAAATATTTTAATATTCTTATATAAAATATATATATTTAATGAAACATAAAAATAATATAAAATAAAAATAAATCAGGTCATCGGGTAACCGATTGTAAGTATTTTTGCAGCCCGTGTCCGACTCGAGAATCTAAAAAATTTTAGCGGACCAGGTATTCGTTTTGAAAAGAATTCAATAAAATACTCAACCTTTTCCTTTCATGTCGTCGAGTAATCATGTCAGGTCAATCAAGTAGGATATTTTTTAACACTCTCATGGCATGGATTAACGCAACCCCTTCGTTTAGTGTATAATTACAAATCTAATTGACATGATTCTAGGCTTGAACAGAATCTGGTATCATGGCGCATGCCTGCATGTGGAATATTCTATGCTCAAAGAGATAGGTTATCCGCCACCATAATAATAATAATAATAATAATAATAATAATAATTTTAGACCAATCGTAATTCTAATCATAATCTTACTTATAGAAGAAAAGAATATGGTACTCTAAAAGAAGAAATAAGTACTTTTAATGGGTCTAGAATTCAGGACCTAAAAAATATGAGAAATAAAAATAAACAATTTAATCAACCAATCAAACATGTTTGCTTAATAATAATAATAATATTAGTAATGAAGTTTGGAGAGATATGTAACCATTTAGTACTTAACGCATGAAACAGACATTAATTCTCTGATAAATAACCTTTGGTCAGAATATCCCATGGTATAATTCTTCTTAATTAACACAAAGATTATTGGCTCTTATAGTGTCACGTGGCTAGAGTTCCAACCAGCCCACCGTGCGGCCTTAGGCGATTTGACTCAAGACAAACGCCTAAGTAAGCCTTTTCAACCCTCTCAGAAGATCAAACTTCCCAAGCACCGACAAACGCAAAGCGTTCTACGCGGAAACGAATCAAACGAGATGAGCGAAGAAGAACTTCGAAAGAACGCTCAAGAACAAAGAAAAGAACACAAGAACACTAAGAGGATTTAGAGTAAATGCCTTTATTCCTTAGAAACTTGGATTCATAAAATGAGGAGGGGGAGGCCTTTATTTATAGTTAAGTTCTCCCTAATCCGACGGTCTATACAAATTTACATCGACGGTTAAGATCGAAGCCCACCAACCACAATGGTACAATCATGGGAATATTCCCTTCTATCTATGGTAACAAATCTTATGTATACAAGGCAAGTTTACATAGGTCAAAGTGGATGGATAAACCTTCTAGAATCTCTCACGGATCGGGCTAAGTCTGGTGATCTCTTTGGGCTCAAAATCTCTATCAGAACCTCTTGGGAATCATGGTGTGCACCCCGTGGTGCCAATGACTCAGGCCTTAGCTTGCGGCCCGTGACAATAGTCAGCTCAAATATTTCAATTATATTTCTCTAACTCTACTCCTCAGCCTATTTATTTATTTCTTGCAGGACAACACATGGGGAAGTTAATGTCTAGAATTTAATGCAAGTAAATGGTCCAAACCCAATCGCTAGGAGGTTAAAACCAAATAAGAAAAACAACAAGAAATAGTAAGAAACTAAGAATGCTGGATTAGGAAAATAATGACTTGCTTATAACTAGTTGGGCCTGTGAATGTGACATTAGTTTTTTTTTAATGATTTTGAATCTTAACGTTATGTATGAAGAAAATTAGATTAGAAAAGTTTTCATAATTTTTTTTACAGTATTTTATTTAAATTAGTCAGCTAATTAATTAAAAATAAAATAATTTAGAAATCATAGATTAGAACATATGCAAGTTTATAATTATTTTCATTTTAAAGTTTTAAAATTTATGAAAATATAATGGATTAAGCACATTTAAATGGATATTTTTTAAAATAATAACTTTTAATTATTTATAAAAAATAACATAAAAAAATCATTTACGAAAATGACGTTTATTTTTCGACTAGATACGTCACACATGATAAAAGTGTCTTAATCAATACATTTTAAAAGTCATAATCAAATTTAAAGTCTTATATTTATATAAACGTTGAAACGTTAATAATATGTTATATATATATATATATATTACATGTTCATGTATATGTGTTGCTTTAAGTTATTTTCTTTCTTATTGTGTTTAGTACCACCAAATAATTACGGATAGATCCATGTACAACATGTGAAGGGCTCATGTTCTCCAAAAAAAAATAGTTTATTCATTTTTAAGTCTCTACAGGTTTATATATCAATTAAATTAAGTTTTTATCCCTTAATATTTAGTTTAAATATTCATTAGGTATTTATACAATTTATTCCCTCAAAATCCAATTTTAACTCTATCTCTGCGAAAAATACATTTTACTACAGGTTAGGCGGACAATATTTTTCTTTAGGATAAACTACGTTAGGTACCAACAAACTATTGGAGTGACCCGTCTTTACCTCTAATCTTTTAATTGGTCTAAATTATTCATTAAATTTTATTTTTTGACTCGTTTATGACACCGCGCCGTTAACTCCTTAACATGACGATGGCATAGCGTACGACGTGATGACTTGGATGCTAGACCAAAACGACGTCTTTTTGGTGCCATTATTTTGATATTAAATTGCCCAAAACGGCGTCGTTTTCTTAGAGGAAAATATGGAAAAATATGCATTATTTGAACCTAGAACATTTAGAATCAAAGGCAAACTCCTAACCACTAAGCCAACTTAATATCTTTGTTTTGTTTTTAGCACAAATAATATATATTCCAAACTGTAGTTTGAGATTAATTTAATTTATTTTATTCTATATGAATATTATAAATATATTAGAAATATGTTGTGAATAAAATAACGAAGAACAACGAACAAGAATAAAAGAACAAAGAGATAAGAGAAAGTGGGAGATTTGTATTATTCTCAATATTGAATACTAGTGTAGAATGCCTTAATCAAATCATCTATTTATAGGCATAAGAAATACATAATACATTGAACTCTAATTAATGGAGATAATATTCCTAATGACAAAGTAAATCAAATATTCTAGATAAAGTACTTATCATGATAAACATCCAAATAGATAAATATTCATAACACTCCCCCTTGGATGTCTATGAAGATAATGTGCCTTGTTAAAACATTACTAAGATAAAAACCTAGTGGGAAAAAATTTCTTTAGTGAAGGAAAAAGGGTACACACATCTTTGATACGCATAACATTTTGCCTCATTAAAAACCTTACCAGGAAAACCCATTGGGACAAAACCTCGGTTAAGGGAAAAAGAGTGCAACTCGTATTTACTCCCCCTCATGAAAACATCACATAAGGTCTTTGAATCTTCATAATTCAATCTTGAATACTATTTTTCTAAAGATCGTGAGAGATGAAACTTTGGAGTAATAAGTTCCATTTTGTCATCTTTGATGTATCCATCGTTCGATTGAGATATACATCTGGCATTATCTCTGCACAAGATAGCTTTGCATCATATCTTGTGAAAGTAAATCACATATCTTCTAGATATGTTGGGTCAATGGTTTTAGCCAAACACATTTTTGGCTTGCCTCATGCATAATAATTATTTCTACAAGATTTGAGGAGGCATCGATGAATGTTTGAAGATCTAGAGGTAATGATCTTGTATATCCATGAATATTTCTTGACCAAATAATATATGGTGCTTCAAAACCAAGAAAAGATATAATTATCTTTATTCACATCCAACAAGCTTACAATTATTAGAATACTCAATGGATATGCTTTATTCATATTGAATCTCGTTAACATTCTTTCAGCATATGTCCATTAATAGACAAAAAATGCATATTTAAGTACTCGATCTTTAGTTCGAGACAAAACCCTATATCAAGATTCTTTTTCTCGAATACTTTCATTAAATACTTTGAAAGCTCTTCATGAGTTTCCAATTTTGAAGCTCTTCAAGAGTTCTAATGATATTCAAATTATCATAATAAATCTTGATCCAAACTCCTTTATAAGATACATAAGGAAATATGACCATTCTTACAGTATTTCCTTAATTAGTGCTCACTAAGGTGATTATACCAAATGCGCCAAAATATAAATATTCAATGGGGCATATCTAAATAAATTTTCTCAGAAATTTCCAAATGCTTCTAGCATTTTAAATCCGCCAATGATAACTTTCCTTTTATAGGGATCCACAGAATGATTAGACGCATATAAAATATTTCATAACTGCCAGAGTAATTGCATCCACCTGAAGTAATTAAACATCTTCATAGATCATAATTTAAGTCGTATTTACGACTACTTATTTGTGCCTCACTTGCATTACACCTTTAGGTGTTTGGACTGTTGGTCCAAATACTTCTCTTTTAGAAGTTCAAAGTGTCTTTCTACATTGGCCAATTTAATATCTATACTTTTGAATAGATTTATATACATGATCCTCATTTTGTTCCTTTACTTCTATAGAAACATTGTTTGAAGAATCATTGTCGACAACTTTTCTATTTCAATTCCATTCTCGTAGTGACATAACTCATCGAGATCTCTTCAAGATTTCAGTCTTTATTTCAGGTACCTGAAACTCTTCTAAAGTTTTACTATTAGTTATGTCTTGGGTCTTATCAGGAGCACCCGCCTCCAATATATGACCATCTCATACTACTTTCCATTTACGAGAATTTTGATCATTGGAACCAATTTCAATTATCATGCTCCAGGCATGATTTACACCCATTCGCTCTAACATGTATTCAAATTTAGAGCATTTTCAGCTGGTGTATGAAACTTGATTACTCTTATTATGTCAGTAAATATGTCTGGCAGTTGACATACAATAACTTGAAGTATCTTATGAACTTTTAGTTCATATCCGAGGATCTAAATAATGATAATTCATTTCATTCTTTATCCAGCTGATTATTCTCTCCTCCTGATGTTGAGAAAAAAAATATCATCTCATAAATGATTCTCCAATCAATGTTTAAGAATTTAAACATAAAAGGAAACTCGTACTCAATATATATTCTCAACCCTTTTTATTTACCCATTTTGTGCTTTGTTGTGGAGCAATTTATATCCTACATTCAAAAATTATAAAATGGGAAATGTATGGCTTCTGACCAAAACCAATCATAACGGAGAGTTTATTATAACTCGTTGGCTTGATGCGTATAAGTGCTGCTATATGTGAAATATCATATAGATAATTTTGTTCTCATAGTTTAGCTATTAAAGAGTAGGCATCCAATTAAAATTTTACTAAACTATATTTTTCATAATCAATAAGCTTTGTAACAACTGATATTGCCTAAAATATAAACCCAATAGCTTTTGCAAAACGAATAGTCTAAATGCATAATCTGAATCCTTTTATAATCAATCTCACAAACTTTTGGTTGTAAGTTGATAAAACAATGTAGATGCATCTACTAAAATCATATAACACTTTCCACATTTGTGGATAAATGAGCCCATATTTCATTCAGATATGCAAGACATGTAGTCTCAACTTTAGTACAAGAACTTCAAGTTCTTTTGGTAAGTGGGATCTTAATCATTTTCTTTGAGAACGAGAAACACAAGAACTTCGTGTTCTTTTAGTAAGTGGAATTTAATCAATTCCCTTGAGAATAAGCATCACAAGAGCTTCAGGTTCTTTTAATAAATGTGCATATAAATCCCAATAGCTTTCACATCATTATTGATCAGGATGGTCTAACCGATCATGCCAACTATATATACATGTGTATATATCTATGAATTTTTAAACTTCTTGTTTACCATAACACGTGATTCAATCTCACTTGTACATGTGTGGTACAAGTTTTGAAATACAAGTTTCTTTGAAATTTGATAATACATTGTCCACCAAAAATTATTTCTTTGTATAGGAATATATTTATCTCTCTCAGAGCTTTCAATGGAAATTATTCTTTTGGTAGCAATATATAACTCTTCTAGAGCTTTCAATATACTTTTTGACTACCAGAACTTATATCCAAATTGACTTATTTCAAATGCCAATTGATAACATATGTTATCTATAATTCCGGAAGGATTATTTTGCGAACTCATATTGCTCTCTTAAAATTTCCACATCTACTGGTGACGATATCATTACCATTAGCGATAATTATTACAATATTCGCAATGCTGCACTTTTCATAATGTTCTTTCTCTCGAGAACTTATTGCTCTTCTGGAGTATCAATATTTTCAGTACTTTGAGATATAATACTCACATTATTCCCTTGCATTTAAATGAGAAAATATATCTTATGCTTCCGCTGAGCATAAATCGTCACCATAGATTGTATTTGACAAGTAATCACGTGAAACAAAATAAATAAATGTCATAATATATATATATATATATATACAAACCAACATAAAACAAAGATTTAATCCTCGTACGCGGCATTGTTAAACCAGTTCACAAGGTCTTTTAGAAACCTCCTTTGGGACTAGTAGCCTCGTAGAACGAGATGTCCAGCCAAAATATTTGGATTAAACCAACAGAAACAGAGAAAATATTAACTAATTAAAGAATATACTTTAAACATTAAATTAATATATAAAGCACATATAATTAATGCGTAAAGTAAGTAAATATAAAATAAAATAATAAAAGCTCAATAATTCTCTTCAAGGTTATGAGAATAATTAGAAGGCGATATATTTCTTTCAAGGGTTATAAGGAAATCAACAACGTCCAAATGAGTTGGACCAATATCATCTTCTTTATTTTTGTAAACAAAATTTGCTTCCATTTTCTTTTCTTTATCAATCAATGATTGTTGATTTTTCAGCGTACGACAAGTACGAGACCAATAGTTTATAACGTCACATTGATAATAAAAAAGATTTCACTTCCTTAGAATGATCTTTATTACTCTTGTCATCCTTATAACCTCACTACCGGTGGGTAGAAGTATTTTTAAAATGACCATATTTTCCATGTCTATATTCATAGTTTCAATCGCGGCCACAACTATTAATGTGATCTTTATTCTTTCCATAATATAACCTCACATTCACTTCAGGGAATAGAGTGGAGCCAGTGGGCCTTTAAAACTTTTTTTTCATGATATTGTGTCTTAGGACAACATTATTTGCGTGAAAAGTTGAGTATGTTTTCATTAACATATCCTCATCATTGATAATCACATAGAGTAAACATCATGTTTGCATTCACTTCAAGGAATGCCTCCTATAAAAAATTTTGGACCAAGACGAATTTTCGTAACTTGAACTTGAGAGAAATAGTCGAGTTTTTTGACACATGAGAATTATTGCTTTCGAGCAAAATCACCATAGTTTATCGCACTTTAAAATCATAATTTAAAGAATAAAAATAAAATCAAAATTTACCGATATTGATTTTCTTTTCGAGGATAATTGAGGCGTAGAAAATGACCAAGATAGCTTCTCATAATAATCTCGTCTTTTTCCAAGTTATTATATCATGTAAAACTTAAAACACGGTTAAAAATATCAACTTTTATCAACAGAATATCATAAGCAAATATTGATGTTTAATTATAAACTAAATAAATAGGAAAATCTCAATAAACTTACATCAATGATGTTCACACACAATTTTAATTGAGAAGTTATTGGTATGACAATATTTAGTAGAAAACACCAATTGTCCAAGGTTAAAATTGAATTTAAAGTAAGTGTGAACTAAACTAAATAAAATAGAAACATGAGGAACCATATGCAAGATTATCCCTTTCCATGAAAAAAATAGGCGCACATGCGCATACGTGTTTTCTTTTACTTTTAATTTAATATTTTTCTTTTTAAGTTATACTAATATGTACCATTTATTGTTTTTGGTTCAAACATGCCAAAGGTAGATCAATAAAGGCAGTAATTTAAAATTATATAATTTATACCGAACACGGTCTCTCAATCTATGTCAATTTGTCCTTTGATTTGTGAGAAGCCACAAATTCATCTCTCTCCAATGCTCAACTATAATCAAACATGTCTTTATGATTTTTTAAAAATTAAAATTTAAAGCGAAAGACTATCAATAACTAAAAAAAACAGGGAAAATAACTTATCTTTGGTTCAACGTAGAATCTAATTTTTTTCGGTAATTCCTTTGGGACTCGAACGAAGAGCACCAAAATCTTTCGAGCGAACTCGTGCTGATAATGTGTTGTGAATAAAATAACGAAGAAAAGAGAACAAGAATAAAAGAACAAAGAGATAAGAGAAAGAGGGAGATTTTTATTATTCTCAATATTGACATGAGTGTAGAATGCATTAATCAAATCATCTATTTATAGGCATAAGAAATACATAATACATTGAACTCTAATTAATGGAGATAATATTTCTAATGATAAAGTAAATCAAATCTTCTAGATAAAGTACTTATCATGATAGACATCCACATAGATAAATATTCATAACAAAATAATATTAATATACATATATTAATATATATAACTAATAAATAAAATATTTATATTAAATAAAATATTTATATTATCAATAATATGAAATATATAAATAAATAATATATTATAATAAAAAATAAAAAATTAATTTTAAAAAAAACCCTAAAATTTTTCAAAATTTACCAAAAGGTCAAAAATCCACCAAAATATTAAACTCTAACCTATAAACCCAAAATCATAAATCTTAAATCTTAAAACCTTAAACCCATTAGCAGCCAAAATAGATAAATTTAGGGTTTAGGATTTTGGTGAATTTTTGGATTTTTTTGTAAATTTTGGAAATTTAATATTTTTTGAAATCATTTTTTTAGTTTTTATAATAATATATTATTTGTTTATATATTTTAATACTTTTATAAATAAAAATTTAGGGTTTAAGGTTTATAGTTAAGGGTTAAGGTTTTGGTGGATTTTGGGCTTTTTGTAAATTTTGGAATTTTTGGGGTTTTGAAAATAGTTTTTTAATTTTTATAATAATATATTTATATTTAATATTATTTATGTTGGGATGATTAAACAACTCGATTTGGCCTAGAGGGGGCGAGTTGGCACTTTTAAAATTGAAGGGAAGCAAAGGGATAAATGAAAAATGTGACACAAGAAATTTATAGTGGTTCAAGCTTCTAACAAGCTCTACATCCACTACCTTAGCTCCCCACTAAGGATTTCAAACAATTTCACTAAGAAATTCTTTCCCTTTTCTAGGCTTAGGAGGAAACCGTTACAAAGATCAAAGCTTTCTACCCAAAGCTTGATCAAGTTCACTCACTTTACAAGAAAGAATGACAAATAATAAAAGACCTCTCAAAGGTGAATAATTTGCCCACAATACAACTTCACTCAACCCAAACTTGAAAAAAAAGAATTACAAATATGCTCACTCAAGTGAGTTACAAAGGATTTGACTCTAATAAGCTCAAAGTGTTAGATTTGTGCTTGAATGCTTGAAAGTTGATTAGTGGATGTTCAATTGTTGTTGCTGTAGCTTTAGAGACTTGATTTTATATCCCTTCATTGATTTCTAACCGTTTAGGTGGTTGAGATCATCAATAGAGCCGTTGGGCTGCTTTATTCCCGCAATAAATGTTGTTTGGTAACCTAGCGTATTGGTACACGAGGAGCCATATCGGTACCTGCCATAAGAAGAAATAGCTATTGTACAAAAGGGTATCGATACGCTTAAGGGCGTATCAAAACGAGTATAGTTTAAAAGCATAGGCATATCGATACGGTATAGACGTATCGATACGATTTTAGCTCACTAGAATTTGAGAAAAATTTCCAAGGAAAATTACACCGGTACGCCTAGGGGGTGTATCGATACGATGTAACCAATTTTCAAAGATTGGTGATTCCAATAATTGACAAGTAATGGTCATAAAATTTATTGCAAAGATTTTTAAAATCTTATCACCCCATATCGGTACAAGTAAGACCGCATCGATACAGATAACTAAGAACACAAACCCAGATGAATTTCGTATCAAAACGAGATCAATCGTATCGTTACAATTTTCTAAATGAAGTTCCAGTAATCAAAAATCGTATCGAAATATCTAAATGTGTATCGATACGCCTGAGCGTTTTTGGTTATTTGAGTATAAAAATACTTAGAAAAAACTTTTGGGCTTTAAGTTTTTGACTTAGAAACATTTTAAGTTCAATTCCTTATCATTTTGTGAGACTTTTTGAATACTTAAAAATTTATCCAATTTTACAAATTGGTCCTTAAACACTTTGTTATATCAAAATCAAATATAAGTTGTACAATCTCCTTTTTTGATATAACAAAACCAAAGTAAAATTTTAAGTAGGTTTGAAAACTATTCCCCCTATCTTTAAGACTAAAAGGTTTAGTTCTGAAAAACTTTTTGAAAACTTAGCTATTTTTACTTCTCCCCCTTTTTGTTAAATCAAAATCAATAGGATATAAATAAAGCAAGATATAAACTACAACTTTAAGCATTAAAGGAAACAACATAGATATTATTAAAGTTCAAAGCAGAAAATATTCAAAGCAACATAAGGAAATCCAACTCATATCCTAAAAACATAAACCAAAGGAAATAAACCAAAGCATAGGAGTTCATAAAAAAATAACATAGGTGCATAATACTAAGCCTAATATGATATGATATGATATGATATGATACGATATGCAATATGCCTAAGGAGTGTCTTCATAATCTTCTTCTTCATCATCATCATCATCTTCATCATTGACATTGGTTCCAAGAGATTGTCGCCATTTGCCATGAAAAACGATAAGAGATATGTTTATTGAAGCTTGGCGATTCTCAATGGAAGTAACCCTTTCCTCCAAAGATGTAAAACGAGTGTCAATAGCGGTAAATCCATAGGTCATGATAGTGTCCAAAGATGCAAACTTCCCATCGAGATAAGCCATGAGAGCATCAAGGGAAGGTTGGGCTACCGAAGCTTGAGGAACTTAAGAATCCGCCACCGGAGTGGGTTGAGCAAATTGAGGGAGATCCAAAATATGGACCTATTCTTCAATATAGTATGTGAACTTTGTACGGTGGAGAGAACGCTCGTAAATTATTTTGATGAGAGGTTCGACAACATCATGAGAACAATCAATCTCCAACTTGTGAAACAAGTAGCTCTAGGTGGTGCCATAAGTGAATGATGAAACAAGAGTTGCATGGCGATGTTGCACAAGAAAGACAATCTCCGCAAACATAATTTGAGCAAGGTTCGGACGCTTACCCTCACGAAAGCAACGAATCCAAAAGTTAACTTCTTGGCGGATTGTTGAGAATTTTCCACTAGATGAGCGAAACCACCAAGTGATCATAAGGTGAATGATGCGATCATGAGCATCAAGCACGGTCATAGAGCCGCCAAGAACGTGTCCCAACGAGTCCTCATTATCAATACTAATATCCTCAAAGCCAAAAACATTTGCTAAAGTCGAAGAATCAATTTGAAATTTCTTTCCCATAAGATAGGATTCAATAGCAACAACCTCGGTTTTGGCTTGATTATAAATACACCAAGCATTTGAGTAAAAAATAAGGACAAGGTTTCAATATAAAATCCCGGGTATACTCAAAAAAGTCATAAACGTCAATTGATGCATTAGCTCAAGGTATTTAAACTGAAACATTTTGGAATAAAAAAAAGTATTGAAACAGTGTGCTCACAACGAATTTTATAACCTTGGTATTGTTTAAAGTGAGCCATTGCATTTGGAAAACGAGGCCCATTAAAACAATTTTGAAAAATAAAGGTGAGGTTGTGTTTTGTACCATAATTGTCAGAATTGGTATTTGAGGATTGCCCCAATTCTCTTCTTGCTCGTTTCTTAGGAGCCATAACAAAACCTGAAATCAAAATCAAACCAAAAAAATATGTATGCATAAATCATCACATTTGATCCAATGAACAATCCAATAATCAAGGTATTGTAAAAACCTATATAGTATAGTTTAAAATCATATACAAGTATAAAAAAGATTTTTGGTACAATAAAATTTGAAAAACAATGTTAAGAAATATATGATATAATTTTATATTCGAACCAAAAATTTTCAGTTTTGAAAGAATTTTCACAAATCATTGAAAAACATGTTATATACATACTAAATATATAAATTTGAAATGAAAAAAGTGTATAAATAAGAACGAAATTAAAAAATAAAGGAAAAAGTTTATTGTCACATCCCGAAAACTGACCTAGTCAAAATTAGGTCCTGGTGATCGGAAATTCTGAATCCGATGTGTAAAACAGTATAAGAAATGACCTTTGTACCCTTTTTATGTAATAAAGTTACGCTTTGATTCTATGTGGGTAATTGGATTTCCTTGTATGTCAATCGAAGCCAAAATGCTAATTCTAGGCAATACGTATCGATACGGTCAAGCCAGTATCGATACAACCTAACTGTCAATAACTGACTTGCCTATTTTAGCACAACCGTATCGATACGATTACGAGAGTATTGATACGGGTTCCCCTGTTCTGAAATTTTCGAAGGCAAATTGAAGGAAAAAGTAAGCATGTAGCTTACTCACATGTTAATTACCTTTCCCACGTGAATTTGTTGCAGGTAAAGGAATGAATAACCATCAGTAATCTTGGGATTGTGAAGTGTGTAAATTGATGGGTATAATTAATTAAGGTTACACTATCTTGAGGGAAAGCATCCTATTGGATGGAAAGAAGGTGGATAATTATTAAAGTCCTTAGCTAAGTTTTTAAATTCGATAAGTGTGGAGAAAAACCCTTACCTTCCACTCTTTGAACTCCCGGTAAACAACTCACCACCTTTACTCTCCAAAGCAAGCATCACCATTATTATCTCATACCTCAAGCTTAAGTACACACCTCCATCTTTGTCCATCTTAGGCTCTCTGTTTCTTTGGTTTGAAAACACCAAGGCAAAGCTTCCACTTGGGGTAAGGAAAAGCCCTATTTCAATTATTGGATTCCATAAATGATTGGGATATAATTTTGAATTGAAATTTCCAAGTCTAATTCTTGAACCATGTTGTTATGTTGATTGTAATGACTCCTTGTGTTTTCCTAGCTCAAAATTCAAAGAAAAATAATCCACCATCCCCCATCGAGGCTAGGAACAAAGGAATCGAGATTCGGGAATCCTAAAAGCTTTCGTACTCTAAGGTGGGATAGACTCGGTTCCATCCTGTTGCATTATTTGGTGAATATGATTGCATTTGAATAAGGTCTCATGTAGAGCAAACCATGTCGGACTCGATTAGTAATTTCGGTAAGTATCTTGTATTGTTTGATATGTGAAAGTTGGATATGATATGCTTGATTTATGATATATGGAACTAAGGCTCAACTTTGATATATGATATGTTATGATCCGAAAGATATGAAATATGTTACTTATGTGATCTTTGTGTGGAAGTGGACATTGGACACAATTGGCATGCCATAGGATTATTTGAGCTCGTCTAAGTAAGGTGGACTACGGTCCGGGGCTACGATCTATTTGTGGGGGGAAATAAGGATGGTTTGTGTAAGGAAACCTCTCTAGAGCTACGGCTCAAGGCTACGACCTATTTTTTGATATGATTGGAGTAAAGGGGAATCCGTGTATCAAATGGTACCAATTCAAGAAATAATGTATGCATATGAAGTATGACTTGTTGATTATGAATTCGTATGATTTGTGGAATAAACATGGGATTACAAGTTTCAAATTATGCATATGTTATCCAATTAATCATTATCCCATTCATGACATTAACTATTATTTGTACTAGACCTCACTAGGCTATGTAAGCCTAACATGTGTGTCTCATGCATTTCAGGACCTTGAAAGGTTCTGTGCTTCGATCATGTGTTGCGGTTGCAAGTCACCTCTTCATAAGTATATGTATGTATATTATTTGCCTTAAACTCCTAGTCAAGTGGCATATGGTCCGAACATGTGTTGCTTGAGTATTTTGATGGTTGTGTAAAAATCCTATAATGACTTAGTGTTAAACACACGCAATGGTTTGTTTTGGAAATGTTTAGTTTGTTAAAATGAACCTAAAATAAGCCTAAAGTAAAAACTAGGTAAATGAATTCGAAATGCTATAAAATTTGGTGTGACAGTAGAGTAATGGATTTTAGGCTTGCTGGTACAATTTGGTAATAATTGGACAACATTTGAGGGGTTAAATTAGGTAAAAACCAGATAAAATCTGTCATTACAGACATGTGTATCGATACGAGGCCAAATGTATCGATACGACCTTACATATTAGGTTTTATTGAAGCAGGGTGTATCAATACACTAGGGAGTGTACCGATACGGATCTTGGTAGTAAGGTCTGGGAAAATAATTGCATCGATACGACCTCAGGCGTACCGAAACGAGTCAACCCAAGTCAAAGTGTATCGATACGGGCTTAGACGTATCGGTACGGGGTCGTTGACCTTGAACCTGGAAATCATGAGATTCAACATAGCGTACCGTTACGACCTAAGGTGTATCAGTACGGTGTCAGTTAATTCCGTTAAAAAGGCTTGAGAAACAGTTTTAAAAGATCACAAATTGGTCATTAATAATTATAAGGCTCGAAGGTTAGGCTAAAGATATCCAATAACAACGAAACTTCACAGATTAATAATTGGTGAGTCTAATTACAAGATGGTAATAAAGAATTCAGATTAGGGTCACTAATTTGTAACATTTATGATTTTTTTCCTTTCTGGTTTGGAAAGTTCGAATCTAACCCCAATTCTGATTATGATCTCCTGTTCTGTCTCCTGATAACACTTTCTGACCCGATTCTCTACCGGACCGGGAATGAGGTGTTATAGTTGTGGTATCGAGCCTAGGTTTAGTCGATTCTAGAACTAAACATGTGTCTGTTATGAGTCTGCATTTGCATATGCCACTTAGGATTTTATTTGTATATGTTATCTGTGACTTGCAGATTACACAATTCAATCTTTCTATATGATTAGATCTGAATATGTCTTTATCTATTGATGGACACACTAGATGAACCGAATCCCAGCTCATCTTCTACTCAAGGGGATAATTTGAGGGCAAAAGTAAGGCCCGAACAAGTAAGACAGAACGACCCACCTCCTCCTCCTCCGATACCTCCCGCTCAGCATGAGTACCTGATGTCTATGGCTGAAATGATCAAACAGGTGGTCGTGTCTCTCAAGCAAGAACCGCTCTCTCAGCTTGTTGAAGCACCTTAATTTACTTCGAGAGCCCCTATTGATAAACTCAAACAGTATCCGGTTTACACGTTCACCAGCCAGGACCTGGATAATCTCGAGATCACAGAATATTGGCTAGAGAACACTCTGAAAGTGTTGAATAAGAAAATGAAGTGCCCTGATGAGCATAAGCTCAAATGTGCCTTGGCCTTGGTCGCGGAAGAGGCCCAGAGCTGGTGGAATACGGTGACCCTCACTGTTCCTAAACACCGTGTCACGTGGAACTTCTTTCTTTAGGAATTTCGTAAGAAGTACATCAGTGATCATTACATTGCTGAGAGGTGCAAGAAATTCCTCCATTTGAGACAAGGGGGAAGGCCGGTGGAGTAGTACATTCAAGACTTGTATAAGTATGCAAGGTATGGTACTGAGATCATACGCATGAAGAAAAAAAAGTGCTGAATGTTCGTTGATGGCCTATGTGATGAACTACGACTCCTCTTCACCGTCTTAGAGTTAAAAGAATTCCAGACCTTAGTAAATCAAGCAATTGCTACCGAGGCTTCCCAAAAGGTTTCTAAAATAAGGAGATAGAACCAAGCCAGGTCTGATAAGTGATTTCGTGAGGATTCTAAGCCTCTTATGTCCCAAAAGAAGGGTAAGCATTGGGATCAGAAATCTATCACCTTCCAACAGCTGCCCTGATCTAGTTATATACTACAATTCCAGTCTGCAGGGACGTCTATTACTCGTACAACTTCAGTGGACAGTACAGGTGGTTCTGTGAAAGGTTCCCAAATCCCTTTATGCAATTTATTCCAAAAGAAACATCCAGGATAGTGCCGTAGATAGTCTGGATCTTGCTATCTATGTTAAGAGTCTGGCCATTTTATCCGACAGTGTCCGCAGAATTCACGTACACCTACATCTGTAGCTTCATAGAATAATCCCAGCAAAGGGGGGGAATAAAGCCAATGCCATCCGGATCCACGGGGAAATCTCGCAACAACAATGCACCTCCAATCGGCCGTGGCCCGCAAACTTCGGCTCAAATCTATCATGTTCGAGGTCGTGAGCAGGAAGATGACCCTGATGTGATTGCATGTATGGTGGAGTTACATTTTGAACTTATTTATGCTTTGATAGATCTAGGCTCCACGCATTCTTTCATTAGTGAACCCTTGATTGAGAAGCATGCTTTAGAATGTGAACTTGTTGTTTCCGAAATACTTGTCTCCAATCCTCTAGGAGATAGTGTGATCATCTAAATAATTTGTAAAGATTTTCCTCTAAGGATCCAAGGGATTCCATTTCTGACTAATTTGATGGCTTTGCCCTTCCAAGAGTTCGACCTCATCTTAGGCCTCGATTGGTTAGATGAACACCAAGCTTGGGTGGATTGCTCGAAGAAGAAACTATATCTTTGTGGACTCGGTAAGGAGAGTATAACCTTGATGAAGTCCGAGCCTAAGCCTAAAAGGACTCTTATGTGTACTATAAAGTCTAAGGAAGACTTAGAGCTTGAAGATGTGCCAGTTGTGAAAGAATTCTCCGATGTATTTCCCAATTAACTTCTGGGACTCCTTCCTACCCGAGAAGTGGAATTTGGGATAGAAGTGAAACCTGGGACTACTCCAGCCTCTATCACTCCATATAGGATGGCTCTAGTGGAATTGAGTGAGCTAAAAGCCCAAATCCAAGACCTTTTGGCTAAGGGATTCATCCGACCAAGTTCCTTACCCTAGGGAGCACCAATTTTTTCATCAAAAAGAATGATGGATCGTTGCGTCTGTGCATTAACTATCGCCAGATGAATAAGGTCACAATCAAGAACAAGTATCCGCTTCCGAGGATCGACGACCTCTTTGATCAATTGAAAGATGCTTAGGTTTTTTCCAAGATCGACCTTCGGTCAAGATACTACCAAATGTTGGTGAAAGGGTCTGATGTTCCAAAGACTGCCTTCGGAACTAGATATGGCCACTATGAATTCTTAGTGATGCCTTTATAGACGACATTCTTAGTGATATATTCCATAGACGACATTCTGACCTAATGAACCGTGTATTCTGGCCCTATCTCGATAAGTTTATGGTTATCTTTATAGACGACATTCTGATCTATTCCAAAGACTCTGCTGCTCATGAAGAACATCTTCGGATTGTGTTAAAAACTCTTCGGGAGAAGCGACCCTATGCCAAATTCAGTAAATGTGAATTTTGTTTATCCGAAGTATCTTTTTTGGGCCATGTGGTCTCCTCTGCAGGAATCCAAGTTAACCCAAAGAAGATCTAAGCCATCATTGACTGGATTCTTCCCAAGAATGTTGGAGAAGTTCGCATTTTTCTCAGACTTGTTGGTTATTACCATAGATTCGTTAAAGGATTCTCTTTGATTGATGCACCCTTAACGAAGCTCCTTCATAAAGACACTCCTTTTGCATGGACTATGGATCAGCAAAGAAGTTTCGACCAGCTCAAACAAGTCCTTACTCATGTTCCTGTCTTAGTACAACCTGAGTCGGGCAAAGACTTCAACGTTTACAGTGATGCATCCCACCTGTGATTAGGCTATGGTTTGATGCAAGAAGCTAAAGTCGTAGCCTATGCTTCACGTCAACTCAAGCCACATGAGCTAAACTATCTGGCCCATGATCTGGAACTAGCCTCCATTGTGCTTGCCTTGAATATTTGGCGACATTATCTAAATGGTTAGAGGTGTTACTTATACACCGACACAAGAGCTTGAAGTATCTTCTAACTTAGAAGGAGTTAAACCTTCGTCGGCACCGATGGATGAAACTGTTAAAAGACTACGATTTGGTTATCGACTATCATCCCGATAAAGACAATGTGGTGGCTGATGCTCTTAGCCGGAAACCTACTCCCTCTTCGAGACATCTAAATGCTCACTTTTGACTCAAGAAGTGTGGCAAGTTGTTTGGATGAACTACAATCAACCATTGTGACTCAAATCAAAGCATTACAAGAATCCGATGTGGAGCTGTAACCTCTTATTGTCAAAGTTAAGGATAACCCAGATCCTGACTTTGCTATAAACTCCGAGGGCTTATTGTGTTTTCGTAACCGCATCTGTGTTCCCAACGATGATGATCTTCGGAATCAGATTCTAAGTAAAGCTTACTCTAGCCCTTTCTCTGTTCATCCGGGAGCAATCAAGATGTACAAAGATCTAAAAGAACTATATTGGTGGTCTGGCATGAAGAATGAGATCACAGACTTCGTGGCTAGGTGTTTGACCTGTCAACACGTCAAAGCTGAGCACAAAGTACCAACTGGCCTGCTATAGCCTATCGAGCTTCCACAATGGAATTGGGAACGCATTACGATGGATTTCGTAAGTGGTCTGCCATTGACACCAAAGAAGAATGATGCCATTTGGGTCATTGTAGACCAATTCACCAAGTCTGCTCACTTTCTTCCGGTGAGAATAGATTATAGTTTACCTAAACTCGCAGAATTATATATCTGTGAAGTTGTCTGGTTACATGGAGTCCCTATATCCATTATCTCTGATCGTGATCCTCGATTCACATCTCAATTTTAGAGAACCTTACACGAAGATTTGGGAACTAAAGTGCACCTTAGCACTGTCTTCCATCCTCAAACCGACGGCCAATCTGAAAGAGTTATTCAGATTCTGGAAGACATGCTCCAAGCTTATGTCATTGACTTCGGGAACACGTGGGAGAAATCCCTACCCTTAGTCAAATTTGCTTACAACAACATTTACCAGGCTTCAATTCAAATGGCCCCGTACGAAGCCCTCTATGGAAGGAAATGTAGAACTCTTCTCTGTTGGACCAAACTCAGTGAAGGCAAGAATTTATGCCCTAATTTGCTTTGGAAAACCGAATAAAGGACAACCATTATCTGCCATCGACTTAAGGCTACCTTTAACTGACACAAATCCTATGCTGATCTAAAAAGAATAGACATCCAGTACGAGGTTGGTGAAAGAGTCTTCCTCAAGGTATCTCCGTGGAAGAAGATTATTCATTTCGAAAAGAAAGGAAAGCTAAGTCCTCGTTTCATCGGTCCGTTCGAAATGATCAAAAAAGTTGGACCTTTTGCTTACCGATTAGCTCTGCCTGAGGGGTTAAGTCAGATCCATAGCGTCTTCCATGTGTCAATGCTACGCAATTATCGGTCAGATCCTTCCCATGTGATTGAACCAGAATCCGTAGAGATACAATCTAATCTGACGTACGAGGAAGAGCCTATGCAGATCTTTGCACGAGAAGTTAAACGACTTCATAATAAATCCGTGCCCTTAGTAAAAGTTCTATGGAGAAGTCATTCCGTTGAAGAAGCAACATGGGAACCTGAAGAAACTATGCAAAAGTAATATCCCTAATTTTCAGTTAAAGTGAAAATTCAAGGACGAATTTTCTTAAGGGGAGAGAGTTGTCACATCCTGAAAACTGGCCTAGTCAGAATTAGGTCCCGGTGATCGAAAATTCTGAATTCGATGTGTAAAACATTATAAGAAATGAACTTTGTATCCTTTTTATGTACTAAAGTTACGCTTTGATTCTATGTGGGTAATTGGATTTCCTTGTATGTCAATCGAAGTCAAAATGCTAATTCTAGGCATGGCGTATCGATACAGTCAAGCCAGTATTGATACGACCTAACTCTCAATAACTGACTTGCTTGTTTTAGCACAACCGTATCGATACGGTTACGAGAGTATCGATACGAGTTCCCTTATTCTGAAATTTTGGAAGGCAAATTGAAGGAAAAAGTAAGTAGGTAGCTTACTCACCTGTTAATTACCTTTCCCACGTGAATTTGCTGCAGGTAAAGGAATGAATAACCATTGGTAACCTTGGGATTGTGAAGTGTGTAAATTGATGGGTATAATTAATTAAGGTTACCCTAGCATGAGGGAAAGCATTCTATTGGATGGAAATGAGGTGGATAATTATTAAAGTCCTTAACTAAGTTTTTGAATTCGATAAGTGTGGAGAAAAGCCCTTACCTTCCACTCTTTGAACTCCTGGTAATCAACTCACCACCTTTACTCTCCAAAGCAAGCACCACCATTATTATCTCCTACCTCAAGCTTAAGCACACACCTCCCTCTTTGTCCATCTTAGGCTCATTGTTTCTTCGGTTTGAAAACACCAAGGCAAAGCTTCCACTTGGGTAAGGAAAAGCCCCATTTCAATTATTGGATTCCATAAATGATTGGGATATAATTTTGAATTGAAATTTCTAAGCCTAATTCTTGAACCATGTTTTTATGTTGATTGTAATGACTCATTGTGTTTTCCTAGCTCAAAATTTGAAGGAAAATAATCCACCATCCCCCATCGAGGCTAGGAGCAAAGGAATCAAGATTTAGGAATCCTAAAAGCTTCCGTACTCTAAGGTGAGTGTAGTTGTGTCAAGGGATAGACTCGGTGCCATCCCGTTGCATTATTTGGTGAATTTGATTACATTTGAATAAAGGCTCATGTAGAGCAAACTATGTCAGACTCGATTAGTAATTCCGGAAAGTATCTTGTATTGTTTGATATGTGAAAGTTGAATATGATATGCTTGATTTATGATATATGGAACTAAGGCTCAACTTTGATATATGATATGTTATGATCCAAAAGATATGAAATATGTTACTTATGTGATCTTTTTGTATAAGTGGACATTGGATACAATTAGCATGCCATAGGATTATTTGAGCTCGTATAAGTAAAGGTGGACTACAGTCCGGGGCTACGGCCTATTTGTGGGGGAAATAAGGATGGTTTGTGTAAGGAAACCTCTCCGGAGCTACAGCTCAAGGCTACAGCCTATTTTCTGATATGATTGGAGTAAAGGGGAATCCATGTATCCAATGGTACCAATTCAAGAAATAATGTATGCATATGAAGTATGACTTGTTGATTATGAATTCTATGATTTATGGAATAAATATGAGATTATAAGTTTCAAATTATGCATATGTTATCCAATTAATTATTATGCCATTCATGACATTAACTATTATTTGTACTAGTTATAAATACCTCACTAGGCTATGTAAGCCTAACATGTATGTCTCATGCATTTCAGGACCTTGAAAGATTCTATGCTTCAATCGTGTGTTGCGGTTGCAAGTCACCTCTTTATAAGTATATGTATGCCTATCCTTTGCCTTAAACTCCTAGTCAAGTGGCATATAGTCCGAACATGTGTTGTATGAGTATTTTGATGGTTGTGTAAAAGTCCTATAATGATTTAGTGTTAAATACATGAAATGGTATGTTTTGGAAATGTTTAGTTTGTTAAAATGAACCTAAAATAAGCCTACAATGAAAACTAGGTAAATATATTCGATTTGCTATAAAATTTGGTGTGACAGTAGAGTAATGGATTTTAGGCTTGCTGGTACAATTTGGTAAAAATTGGAAAACATTTGAGGGGTTAAATTAGGTACACACAAGATAAAATTTGTCATTACAGGACAGGCGTATCGATACGAGGCTAGATGTATCGATACGGCCTTACATATTAGGTCTTATTGAAGCAGGGTGTATCGATACACTAAGGAGTGTACTGATACAGATCTTGGTAGTAAGGTATGGGAAAATAAGTGCATCGGTATGACCTCAGGCGTACTGAAACGAGTCAACCTAAGTCAAAGTGTATCGATACAGGCTTAGACGTATCGGTACGGGGTCATTGACCTTGAACCTGGAAATCGTGAGATTCAACATAGCGTACCGATACAACCTAAGGTGTATCGGTACGAAGTCATTTAATTCCGTTAAAAAGGCTTGAGAAACAGTTTTAAAAGATCACAAATTGGTCACTAATAATTATAAGGCTCGAACGGTTAGGCTAAAGATATCCAATAACAACGAAACTTAACAGGTTAATAATTGGTGAGTCTAATTACAAGATGGTAATAAAGAATCTAGATTAGGGTCACTAATTTGTAACGTTTATGATTTTTGTCCTTTATGGTTTGGAAAGTTTGAATCTAACCCTAATTCTAATTTCGATCTCAAGTTCTGTCTCCCGATAACACTTTCTGAAACCGGAATGGGGTGTTACATTTATACCTTAAATATGGGATTATGGATGAATTAGGAGATGATGACACACAAATCTTGATGATTTCACTAGGGTTTGATGAATAACTCAAAAGCCCTCAAAAATTTTATAGAATTGTGTGAAAATAAGAAGGTTTGAGAGGTTTTTATAGATAAAAATTGTATATAGGGTTTGGAGTGTTTTAATTAAAGTGAAAAACCCCTTTAAAGACCAACGGCTACACGTATCGATATGTCACATGTGCTTATCGAAATAATGTACTGAAACGGTTTTTAGCCGTTTCAGTACTAGACCTCATACCGGTACAAGTCAAACTGTACCAAAACTATCTCATGATACCCGTACTGATACACGTTATCCCATATCGGTACCCCGGAGCCAAAAATGTATATAGGAGAAAAAACATCATGTATGATAAAAAATAGATGCATACTCCCCATAGCAACAAGCATAGATGCATATTGGAGCACAAACACATAAGCAATGAGATCAACCAAATTCAAGCTATTTTAGACACTAAAAAGGCTCTAAGGTTTAAGGTAGGCTAGTTAAATCTAACTCTCTCCTAAGAGACAAAAAACGCTTTTTATCTAAAAGTTTGGTAAAGATATCCGCTAATTGGTTCAAGGTGTCTACATATTCTAGAACTACCTCATTTTTCAAAACATGATCTCTAATAAAATGATGTCTTATCTCTATGTGCTTGGTTCTAGAATGTTAGATGGGACTCTTAGTGAGACATATGGCACTAGTGTTGTCACACTTAAGAGGGATGGTACCTGCATCAATTTCATAATCTAAATGTTGTTTCTTCATCCAAAGGACTTGAGCACAACAACTTCCGGCCGATATATATTCCACTTCGGTGGTAGATAATGCTATACTATTTTGTTTCTTAGAGAACCAAGATATGAGCATACTACCTAAGAATTGACAAGTACCTGAGGTACTTTTTCTATCTATCTTACAACCTCCATAATCCGCATCTGAATAAGCATGCAAATTAAATGAGGAATCTCTAGGATACCAAAAGCCTAAACAAGATGTGTCTCTAAGGTATCTAAAGATTCTCTTAACGGCTATAAGGTGTGATTCTCTGGGACTAGCTTGAAATCTAGCACAAGCAAAAACTGAACATAATATCCGATCTACTTGCGTAAGATAAAGCAAAAATCCAATCATAGAGATATAAAGCTTTAAATCAACACACTTACCTCCTTCATCTTTGTCAAGCTTTGTATAAGAGCTCATTGGTGTGGCTTGAGGTTTTATATTCTCCAAGCCAAACTTCTTGAGCATATCCTTGATGTGGTTAGCTTGATTGATGAAGATGTCATCTCTCATTTGTTTGATTTGGAGTCCCAAAAAGAATGAGAGCTCCCCTATCATGCTCATCTCAAACTCAGCTTGCATAAACTTAGCAAACTCTTGGCAAAGCAACTCATTAGTAGAACCAAAGATAAATATCATCAACATAAATTTGAACTACTAAGATGTCTTTGCCTTTTCTTTTAATGAAGAGTGTAGTGTCAACATTTCCTTTTTCAAAATCTTTTTCAATTAGAGAACTTGATAATCTTTCATATCAAGCTCTAAGAGCTTGTTTCAAACCATATAAAGCTTTTGAAAGTTTGAAAACAAGGTTTGGATATTTTGGATCTTCAAAAGTGGGTGGTTGTTCTACATACACTTCTTTATTAATAAAACCATTTGGAAAAGCACTTTTTACATCCATTTGAAAAATCTTGAATTCATGATAACATGCAAATGCAAGAAGCATCCTAATAGCTTCCATTCTAGCTACAGGTGCATAGGTTTCATCAAAATCGATTCATTCTTCTTGAGTGTAACCTTAAGCAACAAGTCTAGCCTTATTTCTCACTATGTTACCACTATCATCTAGTTTATTTCTAAAAACCCATTTAGTTCTTATGATAGACTTATTACTAGGCCTATCAACTAATGTTCATAATTGACTTCTCTCAAATTAGTTTAATTCTTCTTGCATGGCCAATATCTAATAATCATCTTTTAATGCTTCTTTGATATTTTTAGGCTCAATGCATGAGATAAATGCACCATTACAAGCATTTTTAAGAGAAAGTGTAGTGGTTACCTCTTTGGATGGATCACTCAAAATCTCACCACCTTTGACATGGTTGAACTCCCTTGGGTTGCTTACTTTATTTTTCTCTAGAGTCATGTCCTTCAAGGCTTCTAGCGGTGGATCTTGTGCTTCTTTTTCCTTAGATGGAACTTCATCTACCATTGATGATTGCCACCATCATTGGCTTCAAAAATTCCTACATCATCATCATCACAAGAATCCTTCCTTGGAAGGAGGTTATCATCGAAAACCACGTCAATAGACTCTTCAACAACTAAAGTTCTTTTATTAAATACTCGATAGACTTTAGATTTTAAAGAATAATCTAATAAAATAGCTCCATCACTTTTAGTATCAAATTTGCCCAAATTGTCTTTTTCATTATTTAAAACAAAACATTTACATTCAAAAGGATGAAAATAGCTAATGTTAGGCTTTTTGGATTTTAAAATCTCATAAGGTGTTTTCTTTAAAATCGGCCTAATCATTAATTGGTTGACAATGTAACATGCACTATTAGTGGCTTTTGCTCAAAAATACTTTGGCAAATTATTTTCACAAAGCATGATTCTAGCCATTTCTTCTAAGGTTCGATTTTTCCTCTCAACAACCCTATTTTGTTGAGGAGTGCGAGGAGGGAAAAATTATGGCTTATACCTTTGAATTACAAAAATCCTCAAAGCCTAAATTTTGAAATTCAGTGCCATGGTCACTTCTAGTATAAGAAATAGATTGACCAACATCATTTTGAGTAACTTTTGAAAACGTGATGAATTTTTCTAAAGCCTCATCTTTGGTACTTAATAATAGAACCCAAGTGTACCTAGAGTAAACATCTACTAAAATAAATGCATATGATTTTTCACCCAAGCTCATAGTTTTAATAGGGCCAAAGAGATTCATGTGAATCAATTGTAAAACTCTACTAGTAGAAACATCATTAATAGGTTTAAAAGAAACTCTTTTATGTTTGCCTTTTTCACAAGCATCACAAATTTTATCAAGAGAAAACTTTATTTTTGGCAAATCTCTTACTAGATATTTTGAAACCAATTTTTCTAAAACACTCATGCTTGCATGCCATAGTTTTCAATACCATAACCATGAGTCATGTTCATCTTTTGCAACAAAACATGCATTTGAAATATGAATGTCATCTAAATGCACCATGTAAATGTTTCCTATGCAATGACCAATAAGAACAATTTTGTTAGTTCCAATGTTTAAAATTTTACAACCATTTAAATCAAAAAGAACATTGAAACCTTTATCACAAAGTTGGCTTATGCTTAAAAGGTTATGTTTTAGACTGTTGACATATAAAACATTATCTATAAGGACTGAAGAGTGATTACCAATGGAACCAATTCCTTCAATGTAGCCTTTGGAGTTGTCACCGAAAGTCACTACTACTCCACTCTTTGGTTTTAGATCCAAGAACCGACTATTGTCACCGGTCATGTATCTCTAGCATCCACTATCAAAGTATGTCGTGACCATTTTTTAAAATCGAAGGTGTAAAAAAAATAACCTGACGATTGATTTCCCTGAAAATCAGGTTTTATTCATTTTAATTTATTAAATCCTGAAAATTAAGGGGTTTCCATGTTAAATCCTTTATTTAATTTTGAAAACCATTTTAGAGTCGCCACCGGTCACTTTGGTAGACTGGACACCATAAAATAACCATAGATTCATTTTAAAACAATTCGGGCTCGAGAGTCGATTACGTGTGGGGAAGGATCAGCACCCCCACAAACGCCCTTTATCGGTACCATATTAATTTCACGTGGCATTTTGTGCAATAATTTGAATTTGATTTGATCATTAATTGTTAATGGAATTTCATTTCGAATGGAAGTATCCTTTTGTAAGAAAATACATTTTTATATGAATATTTGTTTCGAAATATCCAGTTACATTAGGATACTTCAATTCATATTCAAAAATGTATCTCAACACAAAAGGTTTAAATGCATGTTCTTTTATTTTCTTGTCAATTTTAAGTTTAAAACTAACTAAGGCTTCAATTATTTAATTAATTAAAATCTATGAATATTATCAAGTTTAGGGTTTATGTGATAACACCCAAATAATTGGGCACTACCCATATTAGGCCCTAAATTAATAATATTCCTATTATTAACGTCTCTAATTATTTAATCCTAGTTATTAATAATATTCTTCCCCAAAAATTTTCTCAGAGGCTACTGTATCCTTCCCTTTTACCTTCTTTACTTCCTTCGATGCTTCAAGAGAATAACATCTACCACTACGGGTAAAGTGTCCCACTTCATTTATTGTTTTTGTACTAGGCTGTTCTTCCTTCTTCTCTTATGGTACTGAGTTTGTCTCAACTGGCGATTTCACTTTCTCTAATGTTTTGCCTTCCTCAGGTGTAGCTATATTGGCCGTATAATTCCATGGAACTTTATGAGTACTTTTGAAAGCAAACGGTGCAGGAAGTGTTATTGTAATCTTGGGAATCACTGCTGGCTTTACACCAGACGGGCTTACAGCCTTGGACCTAACAAAAACAACCAAAGGCTTATGGATTCTGTATTTGACTCCAGAAGACTCGGCGGTGCATACATCCACTTCTTTCGTCTCTCTAGCCTTATCAAAGAACTCTATTTCCTTGTTTCACATCATCTTTTATATCAGACTTCTGAACTATGTGCAATGTTGGATTTCATGGTCGTGTTCCTGGTGATATTCACAATACACATCGACTGCTTTTCTTTCTCCATTCTCATACCTATTTCAAATTATCTCGGTATTGTTTAACTGTTCAAATACTCACTTTAACGAAGATCTGATTTCTAATACATCTATTTTCAATCTTTTTGCTTAATCCCTTTATTTGATAACATTCACCCCTCGCCCACCGTGATTTATCAATGGATTCACTATAACACTAGGCTCATCAAATTTTAAAATCTCATTGTTGATCTGATTCTGAACCACCTTTTTGAATATCGTACAGGTCTCGATTGTATGCCCTGATATTCCGGCATGGAATTCACAATGGGCATCAGGTTTGTACCATGGGGGATAAGAAGGCTGCATAGGGGTTAAATTATATGGCCTCACCAGAACTGCTTCATATAACTGTGGGTATAACTCAGCATATGTCATTGGTATTAGTGTAAAGTTGATCATGTCATTCTTGAGGCTGCGAGAATCTTTCTTATTTGAGTTTTGGGAACCTCCTGATGTAGAATCGGGCGAAGTAATAGTTACATTCTTTGGGACCTTATATGCGCTAGTGTTGTTAACCTCGTTATCTTTTCTTTTGAAGTTCCTACGGGAGCTCTCCCCACTCTCAATCCTGCCACTTTTAATAGCTGCTTCAATTAGCTCTCCCGTCATCACTATATCAACAAAATTCTGAGTAGCATTATTGATCAATCTATCGAACACTAGACCTCTTAATGTCTATACAAATATGTGAGCAACCTCACTTTCCAACAATGGAGGCTGCACTTGTACTGTAATGTCCCTTTATCTCTTAGCATACTTTTGTAGCATCTCATTACTCTTCTGTTCCATGCTTGACAGCATAACTCGATTGGGGACCATCTCCGTCACATGTTTATAGTGCTCAGCAAAGGCCCCAGAAAGATCCTTCAATGACCGAATATTTGCGCAACTCAACTATGTATACCATCGCGCTGCTGAACCAGTCAAACTGTCTTGAAAACAATGTATCTGCAACTTCCCATCCTTCAAATGCGTAACCATTTTCCGATAGTACATTGTAAGATGAGCCTTCGGACAAGTGGTCCCATCGTACTTCTCGAAATCAGGCACCTTGAACTTTGGAGGAAGAATCAGATCAGATACAAAGCTCATTTCTACTACACTCGGTCATGTCTCATTTACTCGTTGAATCTCCAACAAACGATCCTTTAAAGCTTTGCAGCGTTCCTCATACTTCCTTTCAATCTCCGCACAGATCTTTTCTATCTTATTTAGAGTGTTTAGGTTAGGAACTTCCTTTCGGCTTCCAAAATTAGCCCCGACGTGTATTGGTTGACCGGGTGTAGCTCCTGCAGATTAATTTGGACCTTCTTTACAGTAGGAAGTCCCTGTGTCAGATTACTTTCAAAAACTCATGAGCTTCTTCTTCAGTTACTGGCTTATTTATTTTGGGGGCGGGTTCTTCCCCAAAAATTCTCTCAAGTGCTACCATAGCCATCCCTTTTACCTTCTCTGCTTCCTTCGATGTTTCAAGAGAATAACATCTACCACTACGGGGTAAAGTGTCCCACTTCATTTATTGTTTCTGTACTAGGCTGCTCTTCCTTCTTCTCTTTTGGTACTGAGTTTGTCTCAACTGGCAATTTCACTTTCTTTGATGTTTTGCCTTCCTCCGGTATAGCTATATTGGCCGCATAATTCCATGGAACTTTATAAGTACTTTTGAAAGCAAATGGCGCAAGAGGTGTTATTACAATCTTAGGAATCACTGCTGGCTTTACACCAGACGAGCTTCCGGCCTTGGACCTGACAGAAACAACCAAAGGCTTATAGATTCCATATTTGACTCCAAAAGACTCGGAGGCGCATACATCCACTTCTTTCCACTCCTCGGCCTTATCAAAAACTCTATTTCCTTGTTGTCCATCATCTTTTGTACCAGACTTCTGAACTCTATGCAATGTTGGATATCATGGTCGTGTTCCTGATGATATTCACAATACACATCAGACTACTCTTCTTTCTCCATTCTCATGCCTATTTGAATTATCTTGGCATTGTATAACTGTTCAAATACCCACTTTAACGGAGATCTGATTTTTGATACATCTATTTTCAATCTTTTTGCTTCATCCCCTTCTTCGATAACATTCACCTCTCGCCCATTGTGATTTGCCAATGGATTTGATGCAATACTAGGCTCATCAAATTTTAAAATCTCATTGTTGATCAGATTCTGAACCACCTTTTTAATATCGTACAGGTCTCGATTGTATGCCTCGGTATTTCGGCATGGAATTCACAATGGGCATCAAGTTTGTACCATGGGGAATAAGGAGGCTGCATAGCGGTTAAATGATATGGCCTCATCAGATCTGCTTCATATAGTTGTGGGTATAACTCAGCATATGTCATTGGTATCGGTGTAAAGTTGATCCTATCATTCTTGGGGCTACGGGAATCTTTCTTATTTGAGTTTTGGAACCTCCTAACGTAGATCCGGGCGAAGTAATAGTTACATTCTTTGGGACCTCATATGCACTGGTGTTGTTTACCTCTTTATCTTTTCTTTTGAAGTTCCTATGGGAGCTCTCCCCACTCTCAATCCTGCCACTTTTAATAGCTGCTTCAATTAGCTCTCCCATCATCATTATATCAGCAAAACTCTGAGTAGCATTATTGATCAATCTATCGAACAATGGACCTCTGTGTACAAACATGTGAGTAACCTCACTTTCCAACAACGGAGGATGCATTTGTACTGCAATGTCTCTTCATCTCTGAGCATACTGTCGTAGCGTCTCATTACTCTTCTGTTCCATGCTTGACAGTATAACTCGATTGGGGACCATCTCCGTCACATGTTTATAGTGCTCAGCAAATGCCCTAAAAAGATCCTTCCATGACCGAATATTTGCGCAACTCAACTGTGTATACCATCGCCTTGCTGAACCAGTCAAACTGTCTTAAAAATAATGTATCAGTAACTTCTCATCCTTTAAATGCGCTGCCATTTTCTGATAGTACATTGTATGGTGAGCCCTCAGAGAAGTGGTCCCATCGTACTTCTCAAAATTAGGCACCTTGAACTTTGAAAGAAAAATCAGATCTAATACTAAGCTCATTTCTACTGCACCCAGTCCTATCTTATTTACTCGCTTCATATTCAACAAACGATCTTCTAAAGCTTTGCAGTGTTCCTCGTACTTCCTTTCAATCTCTGCACAGATCTTTTCTATCTCTTTCAGAGTGTTTAGGTCAGGAACTTCCTCTCTGCTTCCAAAATTAGCCCTGACGTATATTGGTTGACCAGGTGTAGCTCCTGTTAGATTAATTTGGACCTTCTTTGTAGGAGGAGGTCCCTCTGGCTGTACCCTGATGTGAGATTTCATTTCAGTATGATCATTCTAGTCATTAGAAGCAACCTCGTGCATTTTAGCTTTCCCAAACACCTTTTGCCCCAATAGAGCAGTGAGCTGATTGATTATCTCTCTCTGAGCCTGAGCGAACTGGTCCTTCATAGATTTCTCAATCCCATCGAAATGTTTTTTTGTTTCCGTGTGATCATTTTCCAAACTTGTAAGCATGTCCTCTACAGCCATTGACTTTGAGCGCAGATGAGTTCTGTACGAATACGGAATGGTTGCAGTTGTAAATCAAATTGTCACAAAACCTATTTGTATTAAAAATTTGCAAAATGTAATGCCATATTTAAATGAATGGATGCTTGAATGCAAAAGACATCGGATCTAGGAACTAGTTTTTAAGAAACATTCATCAATTGAAAGGTTCAAATACAAGAAAAGATAATTTCTTTTACATAAAACTACTAGCTCTAACTCCTAGATTGACTAATTCATGAAGCATATGGGTAATAACTTCTCCATGCTCTAACTCGATATCCTCTTGCTCGAGCAGACTCATTGCTTGTCTCAACATTATCTGCACATATGAAGTGACACCTCAGGCCTGTCTCTTGACGTTTACCAGCTCATCATTTTAGCGGCAGACGATGCTCTGTGCCACTTTGTATTTATCCTTCCACGCTCCACTTTCTTAGTATAGTGCTCCCTCGTAAGCTGTGAGCTTCTTCTTTAAGCCTTGCTCGCATTCTCCAACTCTGATATCTTCTTCTGTGCTCCCTCATTTTCTTGCTCCATCTTGACCTTGTCCTCATTATGATATTTTGTGATGATCTGCTCTAATTGTGATACTTGAGTCATTAATTCAAAATTTTGTGCTTGTTCCTCTACTAACTTCTTCTTTAATTTGTTGTTGGATTCCTTCAGCTCCTTAGACTTCCTTTCATACATCTTCTTATAGTCTCTCTTCTCCTTGGTCATATCATCCAGTTGTTTTGATAAGTCTTTGATTGTTTTGCTTATCCCACCCTTTTGTTTTGCTTTATAGTTGTCATGAATCTCCTGTAAATCTTTCAAAGCTTGATTAATCTTCTTATTCTCTTCTAACAACTCATTTTCTTTACCTTCGTGAACATTTACTTGTAATTTCATCATTGTCAGCTCGTTATTGAGATAATTGATCCCCTTCTCATATTTCTTCAAATCTAGCTCTCGGTCATGACGTAATTTTTCCAGTACCAATGGTGCACTCTTATCAAATGAAACAGATGATCCTATGTCTTTCTGTCCTTTTCGAGGCAAATTATCATTTACCCTTTGAGTCCTTCATTCTTCGTACCTTGGCATTACCTCAAACCCCTGATATGGTTGTACTCTTCTTGGTTTTTGCCACGACCTCGCAGTTTGAATTACCTTCGCTTTGTAGTCATTGGTTTTGTGTGGATATTCAAAACGGGCCAGACCTGCAGTGGTTGGGATGAATTGCCTCGAAGCAAATTATCTTGACACCAATAAAGGACAGTAAACGGTCCCTCCCCAAATTCTTGGTAGTGGGACCCAATCCCTATCTCCACGTCGATATAAGAAATGCGTTCCCTTAACCAACCATGGTGCCTTCCAAACAATATCAGCATCCTTCATTTCCTTAAAGTGTTCTTTCCACTGTTCTTCGCTCTTTTTCTCTATCGGGCAGCTAGCCAAATGCTCTTCTATTGGTGAATAAGTGTTGAGATACTTGAGGGCTCTGTATGGCGTGTCACATCTATGTCCTCGAAACCATATCTCAAGCAGTTGCGTGTAACCCTAAATTTTCCCTTTGCCAGATTTCTTGCATGCAGTCAATGATCTGTATGTTTTAGTCAGGATAGTTGGCACTGGATTCACCCCCTTCACTAGCCTTTCAAACAGTCCCACTGTAGATGGATCTATGTGCTCAAGAGTTATGGGGAACAATACTAACACGTATATGCACAAAGCATATAAATTTCGCATCCTACCAGACTCATCTCATGTCATAATTAATTCTTTCAAAACCCTCCAATTCAGATGTTATTTGTCCTTGTTCTGATCAATGTTGTCACTATTGGCTATTTTCTTTTCCAACCATTATTTACTTTTCCTGGTGATCATTCCTAATTTCTTTATAAATCCTGAATTATTGCTTGGCCTTGTATAAACCATATCGCTCTTAACTCTTAGGCAATGTAGTAAGGCCTCATACTCTTCAAGTGTCGGTGTCAAATCTACTTGTCCAAAGGTAAAGCAATTATAAGATGGATTCCAGAATTGGGCCATTGCTCTGAGAAGACCCTGATCTATCAGAGTGTATAACAGTAAGGCGATATCCCCAAACTCTCTCTGAAACGACTCTTTCATTTCCTTATCCAAATGCTCCCATATTTCTCTAACTTCTGGCAAACAAGCATTCTGATCGGTGTTTATCCTTTCCTTGTTTTTCATTACTGAAACATCATCTTTGCATAGATTGTCCCCTTTCTCGTGTTGAATCTGTTCTGACCACTCCCAAACTGTAGTATTATCTTCTCCTAATTTCTTGGACCCTTCTGCCATATTGAACACTTCTTACTTAAACTAACTCCTACACCGATGTCAAATGATGCAGCATGATGCAATTTAATAAGAAAGACAAAAACAAAACAAAAACAAAAACTTGTGTCAGTATGGTGAATTAATATTGAAAACAAGCTAATAGAAATATTAACACAAAATAAACATTTAATATTAGCAGGAAAAAAACCGAGAAAAGTATTTAAATTGGCATCACATGTCCTAGGTCCCTGTCTGGCTTTAGCGAGGTAGGCTTCTAAAATAATATATGGTGTTTGTTCTAGACTCTGGGTTCCCGAACTATCGTTACTGTCGACTACAACAGCAAGACATCGGTTCGGTAGTATAGGTCCCATATAACAGAGGCGTGGGCCCCACAACGCACAAGGTTAGTAATGCCGGAGGAAGACAAAAATCTGATCTTGAAGCTGGAGAGCATCACGTCGAATAATGTCTTTCTCCCACTTAAGGGTGAAAAGCCCGGGTCGAGGGTTTATGCATGAATGACAGATATATCACACAATAAACTTCATTCTTCCTAAAAAATCGAACCAACAATTCTCGAAAAAATTTAAATTCAAATTATTGCCCAAAATGCAAAAGTACCACGTGAAATTAATTAATTAGGCCTGACTCTCATTTTTATTCCCCAGCGGAGTCGCCAAGCTGTCGCGACCATTTTTTAAAATCGAAGGTGTAAAAAAAATAGCCTGACGATTGATTTACCTGAAAAGCAGGTTTTATTCATTTTAATTTATTAAATCCTGAAAATTAAGGGTTTTCCATGTTAAATCCTTTATTTAATTTTAAAAACCATTTTGGAGTCACCACCAGTTATTTTGGTAGACCGAACACCATAAAAATAGCCAGAGATTCATTTTAAAACAATTAGGGTTTAGAGTCAATTACGTGTGGGGAAGGATCAGCACCCCACAAACGCCCTTTATCGGTACCATATTAATTACACATGGCATTTTGGTATTTCGAGCAATAATTTGAATTTGATTTGATCATTAATCGTTAATCGAATTTCATTTTGAATGGAAGTATCATTTTGTAAGAAAATACATTCTTATACGAATATAAGTTTTGAAATATCCAGTTACATTAGGATACTTCAATTCATATTAAAAATGTACCTCAACACAAAAGGTTTTAATGCATGTTCTTTTATTTTCTTGTCAATTTTAAGTTTAAACCTAATTAAGGCTTCAATTATTTAATTAATTAGAATCTATGAATATTATCAAGTTTAGGGTTTATGTAATAACACCCAAATAATTGGGCACTACCCATATTAGGCCCTAAATTAATAATATTCCTCTTATTAACGTCTCTAATTATTTAATCCTAATTCCAATTTTATTAAATTAAACTAACTATGTGTAATTTCCATTTTCTATGTTTAAATGAAACATTGAATCTTCTATTAAAATACTCCCCTTGATTAGTATCACATTGCAATGTGACACTAATCAACTTAGGACATTAAAGTTTCTATTCAATTTTCATTTATTTTCTATAATGATCTCACATGTTAGATTTATTAAAGGGGACTAAGTTCTAAAGGCTCTAATTAATTAAATCTAAATGATTAATGTTATCTAACACATATATTCTAAATGCTTAGTTTTAAAATATACAACGTTCATATAATTTAAAGTAATTAATTAAATTAAAAAATTAGTAAAAAGACTAAATTGAATTAATACTGAAATATAAGTACTGAATTACAATTAAAAGGACCAAATTGAATTGTTATTAGAACCGAGAACTCAATTTACAAGCTTTAAGTGACGAAATTAAAACAAATGAAAATTAGAGAATCTAACTCAAATTTCCTTAAAATTTTGACCCAAATCCAATTATACTCGGCCCAATACCCAGCTGATCAGCCCAAACCGAGGGACCAGGTCGGAGTGCAGACTCGTATCCTGACCCGCACAAAAACGCACGGATCCCCACTCGACCCGGCTCTCAAAACTGCATCGTTCCCACTTACGCATAAAATGGGAGACACCGGGCCAACTCGGTCATTTGACCAGGTAGCTCTCTCTCTTCCCTACCCTCTCACTAAAATTCTCTCAACTCTAACATCTTTTTCCTAGAAAATCAAGCCCATTTTTTATCTAAACCTCACATTTAAACCAAAATTCATCGTTTGTTCTTCATTTTTTCTTCATGTAATCCATTCAAACACTAAAAATCCCTTATTTTCTTGTTTATGGAGATCGAACTCCTAAAAATAAAGAACACCACCCAAAACCTTTAACCCTTTCCCATTTCGATCTTCTACCACCACCTCAACCTTATTCCAGCCTGTTCACCGGCCGCTGGAGGTAACGTCGGCCGCCGGAGGCAACGCCGGCCACCGATCGTCGTCTCCAGTCGTCTTCTCCGACCTACCTCATACCTTCTGACCACCGCCTGAACATTTTGGCCATCCCTAACCTTCCTTCGGCCATCGTGCTCCGCTGCTGGAGCGATTTTCACCACCAAAACCATAAAAATCACCATAAAAGTTATTTTTTTATCCTAAACCCTAAATTAGTCCTCGATTCAACAAAATTGACCCTCTTCACCCAACCTAAGCTACCTACCCAAAACCAGAAACCTATTTCCTATCATTTTCAACTCCGCCTTGAAATCCTAAATCTCCATGCTTAGAAAATCCACTTCGGCAATGTTTGAACAAGCTTAATTCTCAGATAAGTGATCTGAACCCTTTATACTTCAGGATTGTTCTTTCTGTTTTAGATCTATGATTTTCTAGGCTTTAGACACTGTTTTGTTACTCTAAATGTACATTTAAGGCCTGAATTAGATGTTTCTATTTGTTTTACAGCAGGAAAAAGAAAGAATAGAGGTGGAGATATACCTCTAGATGCGTGTCTATAATTCCGACAAACTTCCGGTGGTATTGAAGCTACTCCGATCATCTCCAGGTGATCTTTTTGGTAACCTTTCAAATCCTTTCTCTCTCTCAATTATTACCGCCTTTAATGATGTATTAATGTTTAGCCATTCATTATTTTTTCTCTCTCTTCACAGATATTTATACTGGTCAGAGGATGACGTCAGCTGGGGCAGCTGATCCTTGTGAAGGGCATTCTGACCAATGTCGTTTTAACACGTGGCATTGCTGGGCGGTAAAAAGAAACACAAGTGGGACCTTTGTGTTTCTTTGACCGGCTTATTATGTATTTTGGGCTTATAATTTTGTAAATGAGCCTCTCTAGATTTGCAGGGAAGAATTATTATGTAAAAGGACTTTTATATATCTAATTTGGACTATTTGAAGGTTGTAGAAAGAACTTTATTTTCTAATATTATATTTATTTGGTTTTATTTATAGAGTAATATAGTATATGTATTTATATAAATATACTCGGACAAAATTCGGGTATTACAAGGTACCATGAGTTTGCACATGTAGTTTTGGCCTTGTAGCAATGCTCCCCCTACAAACAAAGATTAAGTCTTAATTTTTGGTACCCAAATCATTTTGGTTCCATGAGTATTAGCTCCCCAAATCTTGGTTCCCTTAGGAATCCAAGAAGACAAAGCACCAATGTTGTTAGAAGCAATTAGTTCCTTAGGAACCCACACACTTCTAACCTTCTTACCATATGAGGCATTGGGAAGCCTCTTTGTTGTACCCATTAAAGTTTCTCTTTACATAGTTGGGTTTTGAAGAACTTGCTTTTTCAAAACTTTGTTTCCCAACCTTGCTTATAGAAGCTTTAAGATCACTCACCTTCTTATGGTGATCATCATGAACTTTGGAAAAAAGGTTGTTTAAATCAAGATTTTTCTTTTCAAAATATTTTTGTTTTTGTTGTAAATCAAAAATCTTCTTTTCAAGTTTGGAGTTGGTTTTAGAAAAGGAATCGTTTTTGGTTTTTCAAATCAAAAATAGTTTTCTTGTTTTTCAAAACTGATTCCTTAAACTTTTCCACCAACTCGTCATAAACCTCTTGTAACTCATCGCATGCTTCTTGAAGTTCATCAAAAGATAAATCAAATGAAGATGAGTTAGAGGTTACCTTAGGATCTTCTTCAAGAGCCATGAGGCAAAGGTTGACAACTTCTTGCTCCTCTTCATCGGATGATTTCTCATCACTCTAAGTAGCAACATTTTCCTTGAGCTTCTTCTTCTTCTTCTCGAAGCTCTTATTTTTGAGTTGGGGGCAATCCGTCCTTATGTGCCCCAGCTTCTTGCACTCAAAGCAAATGAGTTGATCATTATCCTCCTCCTTGTTCTTGTTTTGAAGTCTCCTCTTCGATAGAACTTTCTTCCCTGGTTGGACTTTATGATCCGAGTGAACCGTTTGGCTAGCATGGTCATTTCTTCATCTTCTTCTTTACTAGAATCACTCTCTTCTTGTGAAGCTTTGAGAGCAATTCTCATCTTTTTTTCTATTTTTTTCTTTTTGACCTTCTTCTCTTCTCTCTTTTTCTCATCTTTTCTTCATTTTTCATGATCTCATGGGTTAGAAGAGATCCCATAAGAGTATCGAGCTTCAAGGTTTTGAGGTCCTTAGCCTCAATGATGGCGATCTTCTTTCCATCCCATGACTCGTAAAAGGAGTAGATGAGCTTCTGGACTAGCTTGTCTTCAGGGATGACTTCTTCGAAGCCTTTAAGACCGTTGACGATGACGAAGAAATGATCGAACATCTTGGTGACACTCTCCTCGGCCTCTATCTTGAAATTCTCATAGCTCAAGTTGAGGAGTCTAATCTTGGTCTTCATTACATCATTGGTGCCCTCATAGGTGGTCTCGAGCTTTCCCCACACCTCTTTTGCACTCGTACTAGAAGACATCTTCGAGTACTCATCTGGTCCAAGTGCACAAAAGAGCATGTGCAAAGCCTTGTCATTTACTTACAACTTCCTACTTTCTTCATTGGTCATTTCTTGCTTGGTCTTAGGAACTTTCCTTTCTCATTCTTGTTTCATTAGAATAGATAGTTTGTCTTTGATTACATCCCAAAGGAGGTAATCGATGGATTTGATGAATAGGCTCATTCGATTCTTCCAATACGAATAGTTGTCCCTATTGAAGGAGGGCGGTTTAGTGGTCGATGGAGACTCGTACAAGTTGTGGCTGGCAGTAGACGACATGGCTTGAATATCGGATGGTTGAATCACCTCTAGGATCGTCTCAAATGGATGTTAATCCCTCAAATGAGCTAGGATTTGATACCAATTGTTGGGATGATTAAACAACTCGATTTGGCCAAGAGGGGGTGAATTGACACTTTTAAAATTGAAGGAAAACAAAATGATAAATGAAAAATGTGACACAATGAATTTATAGTGGTTCAAGCTTATAACAAGCTCTACATCCACTACCTTAGCTCCCCACTAAGGATTTCAAACAATTTCACTAAGAAATTATTCCCCTTTTCTAGGCTTAAGAGGAAACTGTTACAAAGATCAAAGCTTTCCACCCAAAGCTTGATCAAGTTCACTCACTTTACAAGAAAGAATGGCAGATAATAAAAGACCTCTCAAAGGTGAATAATTTGCCTAAAATACAATTTCACTCTACCCAAACTTGAAAAAAATACAAATATGCTCACTCAAGTGAGTTACAAAGGATTTGACTCTAATAAGCTCAAAGTGTTGGATTTGTGCTTGAATGCTTGAAAGTTGATCAATGGATGTTCAATTGTTGTTGTAGTAGCTTTAGTGACTTGATTTTATAACCCCTCATTGATTTCTAACCGTTTGGGTGGTTGAGATCATCAATAGAGTCATTGGGCTGCATTATTCCCGCGATAAATGTTGTTTGGTAACCTATCGTATCGGTACATGAGGAGTTGTATCGGTGTTGCACGTAATAAGAGCTCAACAATTGTGCAAGTGTACACGTCGCAAGTTATAGTATAAAAGATATCGTCTCCACGGGGATTGGTGCCACTTCAAGAATCTAATCTCGTGCACTATAAAAGTAAAAACACAAGTAGGTGATTGTAGGAGTTCTAATTAACAAGTAAACTAAGAAAGCAATAAAGTAAAAGAAGATGTAATCAAATGAGATAGAGTAGGCCAGGTTATCGTGAGTTGAGGAGTGATAGCCGATTGGACCGTCTTGGTAAAAGAGTGCAGAGGCAACTCAGTTGCAGTGGCAACTTGCGCAGTTGGGTTGCCTTGGCAACTAGTAGAACGGTTACCTGGGCAACTGTTTGGGCGACTGGGCAGCAAACTTCAAGGTTCAGCAGAGCAATTTTAAATGGTTTCTTCTTATCCCTAAGTCAAAACTCTAGCTAATTGTGCATGCCTTGACAATACATCCTTGCGTGAATCAATAACAACAACCAATCTTGCGCTCCTCTTAGCCGCTGAAATCCTAAACTTATTCCTAAGTCAGATTAGTCTTCATCATCGATAGATTGAATAAAAACCATACTCATTCGTTTCTTGAATCTATCTCTCCTGATATTAGATAAATAGATAGATTTACGAGATCCTCTCCCAATTCACTCGCAAACAAGAATAAAAACCAAGAATGAGTAAACCTTGAATTGAAAGTGAAAACTCTATTACCTAAACAAAATCCAACCGTTTCTCACAACCACAAAACACAATAACCTTAGCCAAGTAGATTAAGTTCATGGATAGGTTCCAAAGAAACACAAAACAAATTTTTCCTAACATAAACCTAATCGAACAAGAAAGAAAAATATGAAAATGTTTGAAGCCTCTTGTCGATTTCTCTCCTCTATTGCACATCTTGGAGTTGACGGCTTGGGCTCCTTTAAATAGGAGATGGCTAGGTCAAAGTCTTTCTTGGGGAGGAAGTCAAGCTGGAATTAAATACTTTTAAAGAATATAATTCTTTTTTATTATATTTAAATTCATTCTAGATCTTCTCCTATCTTCTTAGGATTTAATCCTTCTTTGACCTCTCCATGTTGGGCATATCCAGTCATCAATTTCAGCTGCCACATCATCTTATCCATTCTTGTCAATAATTGCCCTAGCAACTAGCTCAGCGTATCCTTCATGCACTGCCTTGGCAACTGCGTCGGCATCTCCTTCTTGTATTGCCCTGGCAACTGGTTCCAGCCTTGCTTTGGCAACTGATTCTGCATACACAAAAACAACTATCGGCAGCACCCTTTTTCCTCCACAAAATTAAGCAAAATATGAAATCAAGCTTGTCCACCAAGGAAACAATGCAAACATGCATGAATGGCTAATTATGCAACTAATATGAGCCTAAGTCTAGCAATAATATGAGTAAAAAGGGTGAATAAAATAGTACTTTTACACACTTAACATGCCCCCAAACTCAAACTATTGCTTGTCCTCAAGCAATGCAAACTAATAATTACCTGCCAAGACTTCAATTTTCACAAACTTAGCTTCAAACTTAATTTCAATCCTCAAAACCGTGGCACAAAGTATGATTTTCTTTTCATTTTTCAGACAACTTAGGAGTTACTCGGAATCAAACTATAATGCTTGTGAGCGTGTGCGGAGTTGTGTGCAAGTTGATTTTTCGGATTCTATGTGAACAAGAGGTTTTCAAATTACTTCCTTGGGTTCTTTTAACATGTTTTAACTAGAGCCGGTTTCGGGCACCTCTAGTGTTATGTTTTTAGTTTTCTTAAGTTTTTCTTTTATTCGACTATAGCCGGTTTTGGGCACCTCTAGCGATCAATTTTTTAGCACATACTAGAGCCAGTTTCAGGCACCTCTAGCATTCCTCCAATTTTTATTTTAATCCCCCAATTTTTTAACTATCAACCTAAGTTCGCTAGAATTTCTTAAATCAATCAAACCACAACAGTGTTTCATCAAGTTTAGCATCATAGTAAGATTCTAAGTGCTTCCATGGTTATCCTAGAATAAAAAGTTCTATCAATTAAGTATATTGGAAAAGTCATCATTGGATACTCATCAAATCTAGGCAATTCTTGTTCCAACTAAAGGCGTGGCAAGCAATTTATGTATCCTATATGCAATACTTAAGATGAATGAAACTAAATATGACAACTAACTAGTAACAATCCCTCCAAACTCGAGTGAAGCATTGTCCTCAATGCATGCAAAGGAAAGAAAAATAAAAAAAGGAAAAAATAAAATGCAAACGATGACTTACTCCAAGAGCTCGTCGTCGTGGATGATTAGTTTCCTTTTGGCTGGTGTCTTGATTCTTTTGCTTGAACGCGGTGGATACTTCCTTGTTACCGATGGTAGAACCGATCCTCATACGGGTGTCTCCTCATCGTCTTCATCATCCTCTTCCTCAATCTCATTGGCTTTTCGTTTGGGCTTGGAGGATTCGACTGGTGTGGTCTTTGTTGGTGCAATGGAGGACTCGTCTGAATCTGAAAAATTGGAAAATGATTCAGTACGAGTTGGTTCGGGCATAGTTGCTTTACCTTTGTCTTTTGCAGTGGTTACCGGGGCGTCTTTAGTCTCGGTTACCACGACATCTTCAGTGTGGGTTGTCGTGGCAACTGCTGGGGTAGGTGTTGTGTAGGTTGCCGCGACATCATCTGTTGTAGTTGCCATGGCAACAACTTCTGCGGTTGCCATGTCAAGAATGTCGGTAGGAAAGATAGGGAACGGTACTCGGTTGTCCGGGTATATTTCCAGGATGACTTGGGTGATGGCATTGTTGTGGTCTTTCATGTATCGTATGAACATTAGTTGGCGGGTTTCAATTTGCTTAAGACGATCTACCAACGGTTGTAAGAGTGCTTCAAGTTGTCCTGGGGTTACTAGCCGAGTTGCCTAGGCATCGGAAGTTGCCGAGGTGGCAGGAGTTACCACGGCAACTGTAGGCGTTGGGGATTTTACTAGTGCCTCTCCCATTAACTTTCAAATTTGTGCTCGATTCCAACTAGACTTTGGTAGGGCCTTTTCATCGGTTGACTCACTTGGGACATGCATCTCCTTACAAAGATTGGAGATTAGGCAAGGAAAGAAAAGATAACCCTTGTCTTTTGTGCTACATACAAAAATCTCGTTACAAATAATTTTTCCAATGTTGATGATGCGATTATGCAAGATAGAATGTATGAGCAAAAGGTGAGGTGTATCGATGGTAGTATTGTGTGTGGTGGGCATTAAAGAAGTTTTAACAAACTTATTCCATAATTTTGCCTCGAGTTTAAGCCGAAGGAGATTTACTGTGCCCTTGTATTTACCGTCGTTCCAATGTGCTCCTGATAGAGTGAGTTCTTGAAGCACCTTGTCGAGTTGCTTGGGCGTGAGTTGATCAACAAAGGCTTGATGCTCGTCCTTCTCAATGTGGAGCCCGTAAAAGGTGTTGATGCTCTTGATGCTTATGAGGATAGCTTTGTCGCGAACAAACACGTAGGGATTGTCTGGGTTAGGCGAGTGAGCATAGAATTCTCTTAGCCATGAGATGTTGCCCGATTCCGGTTGATGCCAAAAGATTTGCCACTTTTGGTGTGTAATCTGTTCGAAGATGAAGGGCTCAAGACTGAAATCTTGATGAGAATTGGAGTATTCGAAGCCTTGTTCTTCGCAAATCTTCTGGCTTTCAAACTTGGAGTGAAATCGTTCTTGAACCGTCGGTGTAGCAAATTTCTTGTATGTCGGCTCCTTGGAAGAACTTGGGTGCACCAAAAACTTGATTTTTGTTGCCCTGGATGAACTTGGTTGTGAGTTGGGTGGAAACAAATAAAAGAAATCAAAAGAAGCTAAAGAGTTGCAAGGTTAAAAGTAGGAATAGGATTCTTGGAAGTTAAGGTTGATGGGTTAAATAGAAAAGATAGGTAGTAAATATGGTGGGTAGGATTGATTGGAAAGAAAGAAAGCAAGGGTTTTAATTGGGGGAATGGGTGGCAAAGGGAATTGGGGAAGGGGAAGGGTTTGGCCAGCTATGTAGGTGAATTAGGGTAAATTGGAGGCTTAATATAAGCCTTAGATTTAGCTCATTAGTTTCCTTGTAGAAGAAACTTCCTTCTTGAATCCAATTCCTTTTTATCTTGAACTCTTTTCCTACAATTCAAAAACAAATAAAATAAGTATTAAAATTAAAGATAAACTAATAAATGAAAAGAAATAAATAAAGATGTGGAAAGAAATTCTTGAACCTAAAATTCAAAAACAATTAGATAAATATGAAAGAAAGATGTAGTCTTAACCTAAAGGAACTAAATAAATCTATCCTAAGAATAGCCGACATTAATAAAAATAAGTTCAAAAAATAAAAATAAAAAATATCAAAAGGAGAGCATGATCATGCATCTCCTAAGGTGACCACTTCTTTGTTACGTTCCACAAGGGCACCGTTATAGTGCTTCAATCTTTGTCCGTTAACTTTGAATTCATGTTCGTCAGTGATGGACTTGATTATCATGGTAACATGGGAGAACGGTTTGACAACTTCGAATGGTCCCGACCATCTTGATCTCAGTTTTCCTGAGAAAAGTTTTAGCCGTGAATTGAATAGAAGAACTAGTTGCCCTGGCATGAATTACCGCGGCAATAGTTTCTTGTCATGCCATTGCTTTGTTTTCTCCTTGTAGATTTGTGCATTATCATAAGCGAGTGCACAGAATTCTTCTATCTCGTTGAGATCTAGTAAACGTTTTTGTCCGGCACTCTCCCAATCCATATTCACGTCTTGATTGCCCAATATGCTATATGTTCGATTTCCACCAGTAAGTGACAAATCTTGCCATAGACAAGGCTAAACGGGGACATTCCTAGCGTGTTTTGAATGCGGTTCGATAAGCCCAAAGTGCTTCGTCTAGTCTTGTAGACAAATCTTTTCGGGAAGGATTGACAACCTTCTCGGGGATATTCTTAAATTCCCAGTTAGAAATTTCTGCTTGCTCATTAGTTTGTGGATGATATGCCGTGGCAATTTTGTTTGACATGCCAAAGCGTTGCAACATATTGGCAATGAGTCTGTTGTTAAAGTGCTTGCCTTCATCACTGATAATTGCTCTCGGCATCCCAAACCGTGTAAATATATTTTTCTGCAAGAATTGTTGCACGGTCTTGGAATCATTGGCGAGAACTACAGCTGCCTCAACCCATTTAGACCCGTAGTCGATGGCAAGTAAGATGTAGAGGTTGCCGAATGAAGATGGGAAAGGTCCTATGAAATCGATCCCCCATACATCAAACAATTCCACCTCAATGATGTTTTGGAGCGGCATCTCATGTCGTCTAGAGATATTGCCCGTCCTCTGGCAATGATCACACTGCTTGTAAAACTCTTGGGCATCTTTGTAGAATGTGGGCCAATACAAATCGGATTGCAAAACTTTGGATGCGGTACGTGTTCCTCCAAAATGTCCTCCATAGGGTGAAGAATGGCATTGCCGGAGTACATTTTATTGCTCCTCTTCAGGGACACATCGGCGTATAACCTGATCTGCACATTGTTTAAACAAAAGAGGCTCGTCCAAAAAATAATGCTTAGCATCATGGCGGAACCGCTTCTTTCCTTGATGAGTAAGGCCATAAGGTAAAATACCACAAATAAGGAAATTAACTAAATCAGCGTACCAGGGTATTGCCGAGGCAACTAGACTTGCTGAGGCGTGTGCTTCTGGAGTTGCCGAGGCATCAGGGGTTACTGAGGCATGTGTTGTCGTGGCAACTACTTCAGTGGTTGTCGAGGCGTGCGTATCTGGAATTGCCGAGGCATCCGGGGTTGTCGAGGCATGTGTTACCGTGGCAACTACTTCAGTGGTTGTCGAGGCGTGCGCATATGGAATTACTGAGGCGTGCACATCTGAAGTTGCCGAGGTGTGCGCATCTAGAGTTACCGAGGTATTAGGGGTTGCCGAGGCAACTAACAGTTGCTCATCCGGAAATGCATCGCATATCTCTAAATCTGCATCCTCTCCCTATTGCGTTGTAAGCGTGATAAGTTATCGGTAACTTGATTCTATGTTCCTTTTGTATCCTTAATTTCAATGTCAAACTCTTGTAAAAGCAATATCCAACGAATCAAATGAGGTTTGGCATCCTTTTTAGCAAATAGATACTTAATTGTCGAATGGTCCGTATGGACAATTACCTTTGTACCAATCAAATAGGACTGAAACTTGTCAAATGCAAAAACTACGGCTAGTAACTCTTTTTCCTTTGTTGTGTAATTCACTTGGGCGCTATTAAGAGTTTTACTAGCATAGTATATCACATGAAAAATCTTACATGTGCGTTAGCCTAGGACTGCTCATACCGCGAAATCACTCGCATCGCACATGAGCTCAAAAGGTAGTGTCCAATCGGGTGGAATTACAATGGGTACCGAGGCAAGCTTTTTTTAGGGTTTTGAATGCTTGGGTGCAAGAATCATCAAAATTGAAGACTTTATCTTGTTTAAGCAAATTGCACAAGGGTTTAGTAATCTTAGAAAAATTATGAATGAACCTCCTGTAAAAACCTACATGTCCAAGAAAGCTTCGGATTCCTTTAACCGAACTTGGTGGCGGTAATCTCTCGATCACATCCACCTTGGCTTTGTCTACTTCGATTCCCTTGGATGAGATCTTGTGGCCGAGCACGATTCTTTCATCTACCATAAAATGGCACTTCTCCCAATTAAGGACTGGATCGGATTCTTCGCATCTTGCCAACACCTTCTCCAAATTGCCAAGGCAACTATCAAAGTCATCACCAAATATGAAAAAATTGTCCATGAAGATTTCAAGGAAGTCTTCAACCATGTCTGAAAAGAGTGCCATCATGCATCTTTGGAAGGTTGCTAGGGCATTGCATAATCCGAACGGTATCCTTCGAAAAGCATAAGTACCGAATGGGCATGTGAAGGTTGTCTTTTCTTGATCTTCTGGTGCTATGGCAATTTGATTGTAACCTGAGTAACCATCAAGAAAATAATAAAAGGGTTTACCTGCAAGACGGTCAAGCATTTGATCAATAAAAGGTTTACCTGCAAGACGGTCAAGCATTTGATCAATTTCGGTAATCCATACAAACCCTCCAACCGGTCACAGTCTTTGTTGGAACGATTTCATTATTTTCATTGCTTACCACCATTATACCTCTCTTTTTTATACACATTGTACCGGACTTACCCATGTACTATCAGAGATGGGGTATATGATGTCGGCGTCAAGCCACTTGATGATTTCTTTTATTACAACCCCTTTCATGGCATGATTCAATCTCTTCTGGGCCTCAATCGAGGGCTTGTGATCATCCTCTAACAAAATTATATGCATGCACACTACCGGACTAATTCCATTCAAGTCGGCAATTGTCCACCCTATCGCCTTCTTATGTAGCGTCAACATGTTGATCAGCTTCTTTTCCTATTCGGGCTGTAACTTAGAAGAAATAATTATAGGAAGTGTATTATCGGTTCCCAAGTAAGCATATTTTAATTACCCTGGTAATTGTTTCAACTCGAGAATTAGCAGTTGTTCAGTAGAGGGTTTTTCGAGTTTACCTTCCTTACCTGAGTAATCTAGTGGTTCAAAGTACGTACCTGGTCGATTGACTAACCAATTTGCCTCTTCTTAATGTTCCTAATCGATCGGTTCTTCATACTCCTCAGGTTCCTCTAAATCGGCAATGTAGTTGCCAGGGTAACTAATTTCCTTGTCGAAGTCAAACTCTGCCATGGCATGAAGAAGTTGGCATTCTTCTGGATCATCGACATGCTTTAGTGTTTGGAAAACATTTAGTTTAACTTTCTGGTCATTCACCCTCATTGTGAGCTCTCCCTTTTCAACATCGATCAAGGTTCTCCATATTGCTAGGAAGGGTCTGCCGAGAATTATAGGTGCATGCTTATCTACTTCACAATCTAAAACAATAAAGCCAGCGGGAAAAATAAATTTATCAACTTTTACCAGTACGGTTTCGATTTTCCCTCTGGATGCACATAGGATCTGTCGGCTAGCTGTCGCATAACTATTGTGGGTCTTGCCATCCTGATTCCTAGTTTCTGGAAAACCGATTTAGGCATCAAGTTTATGCTTGCTCCAAGGTCACATAATACTTTCCCAACATAGTGATTTCCGATGGAACAAGGTATTGTGAAACTTTTATCTTTCAACTTGGGTGGCATGCGACTGTGCAACATGGTCATGCATCCCTCTGTTGCAGCAACTGTTTCAAACTCTCCTAGCCTTGTTCTTTTGGACACAATGTCTTTAAGAAACTTGGCATAGTTTGGCATTTGTTCAATTACCTCAACCAACGGCAAGTTGATATGGACTTGCTTTAGGATATCAAGAAACTTCTTGAATTGATATTCTTACTTTTGTCACTTCAACCTTTGTGGGAATGGTGGTGGAAGTCGGATATCTTTGAACCTTTCATTGGTCTGGAACCTGATTGACAGCATTGCCGGGGCAACTAGAGTTGCCGAGGCATCATCAACTGGGGTTGCCGTGGCATGTTTATCGTTGGTTATCGTGGCATGCTTATCGTTGGTTGCCGCGGCATGCTTATCTGACGTTGTAGTGGCATTCCCTGGTTCAGCATCTGAGGTTTGGCCGCTGAGTTCATCTTGTTCTTTTTGTGGAGTTTTGTTTGATAAGCGAGCTTGAGCCTTCTTAAGTTGTCGGCCACTTCTAGTGCTGATTGTCTTACATTGCTCATGGACAGTTCCTCTTGTGATTTTAGTATCGCTGGGTAAACCTCCTTGCGGTCTAGTATTCAGGTTTTGAGCAAATTGTCTGACTTGAGTTTCCAATGATTTGATTGTCGCATCTTGGTCTTGCAATCTCATCTCGGTCCTGTTAATAAAAGAATCAGTTCTTTTTATGAAATTACTATTCTCAGCCATATAAGATTCAGTTTTTAATATGGAAGCGTTGAGAGAATTTTCCAAAGAACTAGATGTTGTCGGTTGTTGCTGCAGAAGCTGTTGCCATGGCATATTCTGCTAGAATCCCGATGCTTGTTCATTCTGATTGTTCTAGTTTAGTGCTTTGTTGGGATTACTCCATGAAAAATTCAGGTGCTTCTTCCAAGCTGGATTGTATGTGTTGGACATCACATTGTTGTTTCGGTTGTAATTCCCCACATAAAAGCTGGATTCTGCATACATTCAAAAGAATCATGGTCACCACCACATAACTCACAAAAGGAATCTACTACCTTGACCTCCTGTGTGTTGTTTTGTTTCTGCATGTTCTGGACCATCTTGGTTAGAGTGGCCAATTATGCCGAAATTGAGTTTGATGATTCCAGTTCATGTATTGTGGCTTGGCGTCTAACTCCTCCTCTTCTAGCAGTTGGGAACTGATAATCATTCTTGGCAAGCCTATTCAAAATTTGCATTGCTTCTTCCGGCTACTTGTCTAGGAGTATGTCGTTTGCCGAGGTATCTAGCATCATCCTTGTTGGTGTACTCACAGCATTGTAAAACATCGTCACTTGTGTCCACACTGGGAATCCGTGTAGGGGACATTTGTGTAGAAGTTCTCTATATCGCTCCCATGCCTCGTACATGGATTCGTCATCTGCCTGCCGAAAAGAAGTAATTCTGTTACGAAGCTTATTAATCAAATTTTTAGGATTAAATCAAGTAAGAAAACCATGACATAGATCGGTCCAAGATCCTATTGATCCGGCCGAAATACTATTCAACCATGCTTTCGCCCTATCCCTCGGTGAATAGGGGAATAATCTTAGCCGTAAAACATCTGGGGTGACTTCTTGTATTTTGAATGAATTACAAATCTCGAGGAAAGATTTAAGATGTTGTCGTGCATCTTTAGTTGCTGAACCGCCAAATTGACCTATTGTGTTGATCATATTGAACATCACTGGTTTCAATTGAAAGCGGTTGGCTTCAATTTCAGGTGTGACAACTCCTGAATTAAGTCCTTCAAGATCTTTCTCAAGGTAGTCTCGAATAGTTCTGTTTTGTGCAAAATCATTCCACCTCCATCTGGAACGTCCTGATTCATATTGCCGTCTTGATTAGCCATTGCTACTCTTAACCTTTGTCTGAGTCTTTGCAAGGTACATTCGATTTCTGGATCAAAGGGATATTATGGTGCAGTTGGTCTCGCCCTGGTCATATACCAATGCAAAACCAAAGTTTGTTAACCCTTCGAATCTTAAACAATAAAAATAAAAAGTGTAAGAAAATAAAAACAAAGTCGTTATTGCCAATCCTCGGTAACGGCGCCAAAAACTTGTTGCGCGTAATAAGTGCTCCGCAAGTGTACACGTTGCAAGTTATAGTATAAAAGATATCATATCCACAGGGATTGGTGCCACTTCAAGAATCTAATCTCTTGCACTGTAAAAGCAAAAACACAAGTAGGTGATTGTAGGAGTTCTAATTAACAAGTAAACTAAGAAAGCAATAAAGTAAAAGAAGATGTAATCAAATGAGATAGAGTAGGCCAGGTTATCGTGAGTTGAGGAGCGATAGCCGATTGGATCGTCTTGGTAAAAGAGTGCAGTGGCAACTCAGTTGCCGTGGCAACTTGCGCAGTTGGGTTGCCTTGGCAACTAGTAGAATGGTTACCTGGGCAACTGGCTGGGCAACTGTTTGGGCGACTGGGCAGCAAACTTCAAGGTTCGACAGAGCGTTTTTAAATGGTTTCTTCTTATCCCTAAGTCAAAAATCTAGCTAATTGTGCATGCCTTGACAATATATCCCTGCATGAATCAAGGGTGAACAACAACCAATCTTGCGCTCCTCTTAGCCGTTGAAATCTTAAACTTATTCCTAAGTCGGATTAGTCTTCATCATCGATAGATTGAATAAAAACCATACTCATTCGTTTCTTGAATCTAACTCTCCCGATACTAGATAAATAGATAGATTTACGAGATCCTCTCCCAATTCACTCGCAAACAAGAATAAAAACCAAGAATGAGTAAACCTTGAATTGAAAGTGCAAACTCTACTACCTAAACAAAATCCAACCGTTTCTCACAACCACAAAACACAATAACCTTAGCCAAATAGATTTAGTTCATGGCTACGTTCCAAAGAAACACAAAACAAAGTTTTCTTAGCATAAACCTAATCGAACAAGAAAGAAAAAGATGAAGATGTTTGAAGCATCTTGTCGATTTCTCTCCTCTCTTACACATCTTGGAGTTGACGGCTTGGGCTCCTTTAAATAGGAGATAGCTAGGTCAAAGTATTTCTTGGGGAGGAAGTCAAGCTGGAATTAAATACTTTTAAAGAATATAATTCTTTTTTATTATATTTAAATTCCTTCTAGATCTTCTTCTATCTTCTTGGGATTTAATCCTTCTTTGACCTCTCCATGTTGGGTATATCCAATCATCAATTTCGGCTGCCACATCATCTTATCCATTTTTGTCGATAATTGCCCTGGCAACTAGCTCGGCGTATCCTTCATGCACTGCCCTGGAAACTGCATCGGTATCTCCTTCTTGTTTTGCCCTAGCAACTGGTTCCAGCCTTGCTTTGGCAACTGATTCTGCACACACAAAAACAACTATCGGCAGCACCCTTTTTCCACAAAATTAAGCAAAATATGAAATCAAGCTTGTCCACCAAGGAAACAATGCAAACATGCATGAATGGCTAATAATGCAACTAATATGAACCTAAGTCTAGCAATAATACGAGTAAAAAGGGTGAATAAAATAGTACTTTTAGACACTTAACAATCGGTACCTGCCATAAGAAGAAATAGCCGTTGTACAAAGGGGTATCGATACGCTTAAGGGTGTATCGAAACGAGTATAGTGTAAAAACATAGGCATATCGATACGGTATAGACGTATCGGTAAAATTTAGCTCACTGGAATTTGAGAAAAAAGTCCAAGGAAAATTGCACCGGTACGCCTAGGGGGCGTATCGATACGGTGTAACCAATTTTCTAAGATTGGTGATTCCAATAACTGACAAGTGACGGTCATAAAATTTATTGCAAAGATTTTTAAAATCTTATGACCCTGTATCGGTACGAGTAAGACCGTATCGATACAGATAACCAAGAACACAAACTCAGATGAATTTCATATCAAAACGAGATCAACCGTATCAATACGATTTTGTAAATGAAATTCCAGTAGTCAAAAATCGTATCAAAACACCTAAATGTGTATCGATACTCCTGGGCGTTTTTGGTTATCTAAGTATAAAAAATACTTAGAAAAACTTTTGGGGTTTAAGTTTTTGACTTAGAAACATTTAAGTTCGATTCTTTGTCATTTTGTGGGACTTTTTGAATACTTAAAAATTTATCCAATTTTACAAATTGGTCCTTAAACACTTTTTATATCAAAATCAAACATAGATTTTACAATCTATAATATAAAAATATTTATATATAAATATTTTATTTATTATTCATATATTAATATATGTATACTAATAGAGATTCACTAATTGACATAGTGGCTAAGGATGCCTTGTATGGGTTTGAATCCTGGTATGGGAATGTTAATCTCTATTTAATCAAAAGAATATGTACATATTAGAAATAATATATTTATATTATTTATATAGAGTAATATTATTTATATGATAAATTTCAATTTGGCATATATATTGTTTGTGTTAGAAATAAATAAAGTTGTTAAGTTGGCTTAGTAGTTTAGAGTTTGTTTTTCATTCTGAAGGTTATAGGTTTAAATCTCATTGAGTGCATATTTTTTTATTCCTCCAGCAAAGCAATGTCATTTTGGGCCATTTAGTATCAAAATAACAGCACTAAAATGACGTCGTTTTGGTCTAGCATCCAAATCATTACGCCGTACACCATGTCATCGCCCCGTTAAGGAGTTAACGACGTAGTGGCATAAACGGGTCAAAAAATAAAATTTAATGACATATTTGAACCAATTAAATCATTGATGATAAAAACGAGTCATTTCCAATAGCAGTTTACACTTTTCTTTATTAAAAGGTGATACACTATGGGTACCATTGTATTCATGACTGTTTTTTTTACTAAGTACGGATGTATGAAGTCTCCAAAGTAAGTTGAAGTAACTGCATGCTCATATTTTAGAAAATTAAATTTAATATAGTGTTAATTCTTTTAAAAAATTAATTTAGTGCGTAAAGATAAAAATATATATTCAATTGAAAAAAATATTTCACCTTTATTTTAAATTTTTTATTTTTAGATCTATGTTAATTTATCTAATTTCAATATTTTCTTCTTTTTTTTTTTGCTCTCTCGATCTCAGGACTTTGCCTTGACTGATCCGGATTGACCAACGTCACACACCTAACTTTGAGTCTCCTAACAAGGACTTTCTGTATGTATAAGATTTCATAATAAAAATCTGCTTAAACGATACTAAATTATCTATCACTTGGACCAACTCATTGATAATTCCAATATTTTCTTTAGTATATCTTTTCATTACATAGATATTAGTTGGGGTCGTATATAAAAATACAATAGCCTAGATCCGACCTAGTATAGGGCAAATTCCTCAACGTCGGCTTAACTATTGCCCCATAGTTATCGAACTAAAAAAAATTATCGACCAACTATAGCTACAAGAATGTATAATATTAGTCATTTCGAATCATTTAAAATTAATGAGAATAAGAATATGGACTATAATCTCTACATCCACCCATTTCTATGGTTAATGACATGTACTACTTAAAGCTAAATAGACGTGACGGTTTTAAGGTTTTTCTTAATTTCTACTTGATGTTGTTGTTGTTGTTTTATATATGCATGGAATCCACTTTTAATTCAATTAGCATCACTATAATTGTAATAATGTGAAGACGTAAATTCGAATATACTCAAATGTATAGTTATCTTTAATCGAATTAAAAAATTAAATATGAATATAATTTGGTCTCTTTTTATTTTTTTTCGGATGTCGGTTACCTCACTATTTTTGTGTTGGTCGACAATCATTAGAGATCTTTATTATTTTAATAATTTTAATTTTCAAAAAGAATCTTCTCTATATTGAATTTTTTCTTTTTTCACATTTTACTACGTCTGTTTTCTGTTATTGTGGCACAATTTTTTATTTTCTTTTGTTATGGCATGATTCTCGTTTATCTCTATGATAGTTTGATGTTTGTGTAGCGATTATCACGGCACACATTTATGACTAGAAAATGTCGACGGTCTAGTATGGTTATATTTTTCTTGTGACAGTCAGTGGCGGATAGGAAAATTCAAGAACGTGTTCAAAATAGTTTTTCCAATATGGGTATGCATTTTCTTTGCATTTACCCATTAAATTAAAAAAATAAGGAAAAAATCCATACTAATTTAAGTTTATTTTTTTGAAAAGATGGAGATACAATTATTTTACTAGAAATTGCATGCATCTGTCACTGATAACAGTTTACTAATATGTACAGAACTATTAATAGAGCAGTATACAAAATTGATTCTTATCTATTACCGCACCTATTAAATTGTTCCACTAGGTCAGGGAAATGAATGATTGGCATTGGCATATATACCTTATTAGCCGAGTCGGACCACCCATTTCTATTACCAATATACAATTAAATGTCCACCCACCATATTATAGTCACTATCGACCGGTGAGAATGTGAATAAGAGCAGATCGAGGTACGTTTCAAGTATTGATTCAAAATTATAGTAATATTTAGTTTTAATTTTTGGTGTGATTCTATTCACATATATTATTTCACAATTAAGTTTATTAATGGACATTTTAGTAGATAAAAGGTCTTAGTGTATAGGAACTTTTTAGTGATCAAGTACTAAGTTCAAAACATTTCATCAATATTTAAAAGTAGTCGATGAGATATTGATATAAAAATAATTAAGAGGTTTGAAAATTTTGAGATTTCAAGTTTAATTTTTATAGAAGAGTTATTTAAATTTATTCTAATTTTTTTAATTAGATAGTTGAATGTATTACTGCACCTAAATCACAAAGAGGAAAGAGGCTTTGTGGATTATGGAACCCTAATAGTTTATGTTAAAACTTGATTCTTGGAAAAGTTCTACATTTATATGTACTAGTTGTGAGTTTTTAAAATAAATAAAATATGTGCATAAAAAGTATAGTATTTGTTATATTGTCTATTTTCCTCAGTAATATAATAATTAAATAAAATGAGAATGAAGGTAGGGACGAAATTATAATTAAAATTGTAAATTGTATAAAATTTTAAGAATCATTTAAAAAAAATGAAGCGACAAAGGCTCAATTTAACTATTATTAAAACTTATAGTACCTAAAATTATATTAAATCAATAAATTTTGGGACATTAGCTCCTCCCATACCCCACTTAGGATGCTTTTAGTAAGAGATATACAATTACTTATGAATAAGTATGAACCGAGCGTACTGGAAAAGTAGTCACATCCCTAAAACTTTTATTTTTCCTATAATTTTAATATTTTTTATTGACGATTTAATTTTATACTCATAAAATTTTATAATTTTATACTTTTATAGTTCTAATATAATTTCTTATTTCTCGAAAAAAATATATATTTTTTTAATAATTTATACTTCTTTACATGAAATTTTACTTTTACGAGTGAAAAAAAAAATCTTTTGATTTCATAATGTGGGAACAAAATAAGTGACAATCTATCATGTCTCATGATTAAATTTATTGTTTTACATTAATTCTTACTTCAGATTTTTAATCTTTAATTTGCATTTAAATTATTCATCAACTTTTTAATCTTCATTTAAATAATTCATACGTAAGCATATTAAAAATATGTCCAAATGTTTATTTATTTATTTTTTTTATTTTTTCGGCTCTTTAGAGTTTTGTCCCGACTAATTCAGATCGATCCGCATTTCATACTTGATTTTGGTAAGTGAATATTTCAACGAAATTTTTTTTACATACATGCGATTTCCAACTCAATCTTATTTAAGCGATATCAAACTACTTACCGTTTGAACCAATCACGTTAGTTGAATGTTTATTTATTAATAGAAGTTTCATATGTGTAAAAATCTATGAACTGACGTCGTAAAATTTTCATTTAACATGCGTGTGGAATAGACCCGTCCCGGCCTTATGTAAAACTATTTTCTTATATATTTAACCCGATCATATGTGTGGAATAAACCTGTCCAAGGCTCCAAGCCTTGCCTAATACTATTTTCTTGTTTAGATCTATTCAACCTGATCGTAACTGTGGAAAAAACCTGTCCAAGCCTTGTGTAAAAAAACTATTTTCTTATTTAAATTGAATAGTAATAATTGCAAGGGATTGCGATGGAAGTAAGAATAGGTCATAAAGGAATACAAATCTTTTATTCTTTTTTAGTGTATCTTTCAATGTTTTATATTAAAAAATTAAATTTAAAAAAATTAAATTTAACATATAAAATTAATGTTTAGAATTAAAGTTTAAAAAATTACGAATAATGTATATTTTTAAAGTTTAAGATTTAAATTTTAGAGTTATAACTTAAAATAAATTTAATGTTAGAATATAAAAAATTGAAAAGGGGCAAATAATTTGTGTCTGTCATAAAGACGTTAAAAAATAAAATATGTATTGTGAATATAGATATAGTTATTTTTTAAAATAAGAAATCAGATTTCATTGAAATAAAGATACAATAAGATATAGTGAAATTATGAAGATAAATTTAACAAATTATATTCACTCTTAAAATCTCATACATAAAAAAATAAAACATATCGACAGAATGTGTTTTAAAACATGAAGATAAATTTGGCGACTATATACACTAATAAATTTCAACGAAATAAACGCTCAAATAATGATGTAGGAGAGTTGATCTAAAACTCAATCTACAAATCGCTCAAGTAATAGTTTTAAAAACATCAACAAACTGTCACAAAAAAAAAATTTAACTATACGAGAATATCGAACTTTTCTAATGATCGTTATATGAATATCATACTACTACAAAATTATATAAGAATCATGTCACAAGACAAATCAAAAGCATGTCATGCGATAAAAGAACACAAAACCATACAAAACAAAACTAGGAATAGAAATCTTTTATTTTTTGGAGCCCTTTTCTAGGCCTTATACTAAAAAAATAAGTTTAAAGTTTAGAGTTAGAATTTAGAATTTAGAAAATTAGAGGTAAAGTGTATTTTTTAAAGTTTATGTTTTAAAATTTAAGATTAAGATTAAAATTAAAAATTTAAATTTAAGCATAAAAGATGTCGAAAAAGTGTAAAGGATTTTTGTGCCAAGGAAGGGGCATTAGTTATGTGAGGGACTTGACGGGCAAATCTACCAATTTCCATCACTTGAAACGAACTCAACACGGAAACAAACTTCCATATATATTCACACGAATCAAACCCTAAATTTCCCAAATGAAAACGGAAGGGAAAAGAAATCAAAACCCTTTGCTTTAATAGGTGTTTAAAGCCTATCCTCAATCCCTTGTCTCCCCAATTAAATTCCCAAAACGCTTCTCACGCCCTCTACCTACAACAACAAACGAACGATTCTCTCCTTTATTTTTTGTCGAAATCCGAGTGACCCAGAATTCCTTTTTTTTCAGGCTTTCCCCCCTTTTTTGTTGGAATAAAAACCATTGATCTCTTGGTATTTTTGTGAATGGTGGAAACAATTGGGAGCTGTAGTATTTTGATGCTCTCCCTTTGTAAATCGAGGGCGAGCGCACTCCTCCCTGTTCCCGCCGCTTCTGCTTTCGCGTTCGGTTCTTGCAAAGAAGGCTGGTACTACCGCTGCCTCGGCCTCGACCCATAAACAACAACCACCGGGAAAAAAAACCCAGACTTTCCCACCAATAACCCAGATTTTGTCTTTTTGTTTTGTTAATATCCCAGAAAATTACGAAATAAATCTGTTGTTTTCGGGTGTTGGTGAAATACCCATTCATCTTTCTTGATTTAGATTTAGATTTTATTTTGGGTTTTTGATCAAAAGCTGGAAAGAATGTTGCTTTACAAGCAGAAGAAGAGCCAGGGTCCCAAGGGCAACCGGCTCTTGATTAGCGTCACCGTTCTCGGAAGTGCTGGGCCGATCCGATTCGTTGTTAACGAGGAAGAGCTCGTTGCTGCTGTCATTGATACCACTTTGAAATCGTATGCTCGTGAGGGTCGTCTCCCTGTTCTCGGATCCAATCTTAATGATTTCCTCCTTTATTGTCCCAGTGCTGGATCAGAAGGTATTGAGTTCTTGTTACCCCATATCAATTTTTTCACTCCAGAATACGAAATCAATGGTTTTGATGTTTGGGTTTGTTTTTCATTGCAGCACTGAGTTCATGGGAGACAATCGGATCACAAGGGTCGCGGAATTTCATGCTGTGCAAGAAGCCGAGGACCGAGAAAGTGGAAAGCGATGGAAAATCAGCTGAATCGATTGCTAGGAAATCGCCTGGGAATTGGAAGTCATGGTTTAATAAATCCCTCAGTCTTAAGATTTCCTCCCACTAAATTAAACCCAAAATCCATTATGTTTTCTTGGGTTAGCTTTACTTATGAATAAAGTACTGAAAATTAGGCTACCATCTATGATGGCCATGGTAGAATGATGTTGGTTTTATGTTTTTCACCTTATTTTTCTCATTTAACTGAGAAAAGACCTGCAGGAATAAATTCCACTTGTTTTCCAGTGTTTTTGCATTGCAATTGAACATTTATGGTGTGCTTATATGGATGATTACGTTCATGTCAATACATATCCATTGTTTGAAATGTTCTTCTGGATTGCCTTTGATATTGCACGTTGCTTTCCGGGGTGCTTGTCGTTTTCTAGTTGGATATGGCTATTTGCTTAGAAATATGTAGGACACTATAGTTGGACTGAATCATTCCAACAATGACAGTTCATGAATTTCATTTCAACTTTATCACCTGATCGATGCCTGTACTTGGGAATCAATTCTTTTTTAGGCGATGCGATGCTGTTTATTCGAACTTAGACCAAATTCAAACCGATGTTGGTCTGGGATTAACATCCATTATGGAGAAGCTGATTGTTAGGCACTTTTTTCTGATGGATCGGTTGGTGAACCAAGATAACTTGCATTTGTTTATTCATGTTTGGTCTCATGTCATTACTTGATAGATACAAGTTGGTTCTTTCGAAGCGCAAGTTACCCTCGACGGTATTAACATTTCTGTAGTGGATGTCATTAGTTGGGGCTTAGGAAACTGGTTGTCGATGCTGGGATTCGAATCTTCAGAGTTACAAGTTCATATTTTTAATTGTGTGAACCAATTAGGCAAAGCAAATATGGTTTGTTCACCAATATTCAACGCTTACAAACAAGATGGCACGTTTAAGATTCTGGCATTTGGACATTTGGTGATGAAAATGAAGCACACGATAACATGTGTTTGAGCCAAAGAAGTAGAACAACCCAGAGAGAGAGGTGTCCCCACCAAGCCCTTGTGCTTATCATATAGTACACAATGACTTGCGGCCAGCACGGTCTTTCTTTCAATGTTTATGTTCCATTGTTCTTTCCTTTTCCTTGTAGTAGTTTTCGGCAAAACGTTTGCAGTAGCTAAGGGACCATGGCCGATCGTTTGTGTTCAAGATGCTGTTGTACCAACAATGCTAAACAGTTTTAGTTAATCGAATATTGAACCGTTAAAAAATTAATGGTTAGTAAATTTAACAATCACTATAGTACTTTAAAAAAAACAATCGTTATAGTGATTAACTGACTGTTTAGACTAAACTACACGGTTAACTAATCATGAACATCCATATGTACCAGGATATCTAGCTATAGATTTTTTTTTTTTTGGTAAACGTGGAACATAAAAAAAAAATTCTGGAATAGAGAAAGGGGAGTGAATCCACCCAATCCCACAGTCCTCCGGGTCCGGTTGCTGACCTGAACAACCAATATTTGCTAATTTTGTGGGGTTTAAGTAACTGGCACGCCCACCTACCTCTATTAAACGTGACTAAACCGACAACTTTCACTTGAAGATGCTCAAGTCCAAAACACCATTTGTCACCGAATGACCAAAGAATTGTAGCACCTCTTCCAGCTTCATATTAACCTATACCTGCATTCATACGGTCTTATCTTTATTCAGACTTTATTTTTTAATAGTCTTAACCCTTTGATAACACATTTTATAAACAAAATTATTTAAAGTCGAATTTTTTAAGAAGAATGTCATCTCTTTTTTCATGCAAACATTCGTTGAGTTCAATTTTATGTTATTTTTAAAACATTAGTATTCAATACATGCGCAATACATCTTTTAAATATGAGATCAGATGTTATTTTTAAAATAAATAAACAAATATATATCCATTTTAACATTTTATCTTAAATATGATGAAAGGACCAATGAGTCCCTTTTATTTTTTTATCTTTTCACATTTTTTTATTTTTCACTGTCGACGACGAAAAAAAGTCTATTCCTCCTAAATTTCAGCCCACTCATTAAAGCCTTAATATAGGGTAACTTGTTGGGCTGTTATAAACTCCCAAGTGTAAGGCCGGCCTTTAGTTTTTGAACCCAACGAAATCTCTGGAACCTTAATAATGTTTAGTTGTGGGTCTAAAGCCCATTGTGGGGATCAAAAGCCTACACTTGCAATTACATAATTTTTTTGGACATTAGTTCGTTGTATAGGGATTATTACATGGTATTTTGTCCGTGAAAAATTTTGAATTATTTTCTGTTCATTTACTACTAAAAAATATGATTCATTACCAACAAGTATTGAGTGCATTAGTAAGGCACATTAAACTCCCACCTTGGAGGCGATATTGTTGAGAGAGACAGCCTCGCACCTCGTACATAAACCATAAAATGGACATGCATAATATCAAAAATATATATATGATTCATTGAAAATGGAAGGAATGTTTTAGTTTATTTACATGCACAATAATGTATTCAAATAATCAAAATGTTAATTTTAAACACATCATGTACCCGAAAATATTTTTATTTAAAATTTTATAAGTGCGTATTTGTTGTACAGACAATGTATAATTCTATGAATTATCGGTGGATTATATAATGACACGTCATTAAAAACATATTCAAATTTATTTAAATTTAGTTTCAAAATTTTACGACAATGCATCAATATTAATTCATTAATAATACATAAAATATGTATGATTGGTGTATAAAATAGGGTTGGGCCTTCGATCGAGTCGAGTCGAGTCAAAATTTTGAGTTATTCGAGTTTGCAAGTCCTATTTTATGATTCAAACTTTATTTGAAAATTTTTCGAATCGAGTCGAGTCTTTGAGTTTCTGTACAAATTGAATTGTACATATATATGTCTTCATATATATTTCTATATGCATATACGTAGCGGTGCACATATATATTTCTATATGCATATACTTAGGGTTGGGCTATGCACATGTTGATTTCAATTTTAACGGCTTTCTATATGCATATACAATATACATATATATTTCTTCATATTTTCACATGTGATATACATAATATATAGTGCAGGATTGATAGACTCGACTCGAATATGAAAAATGATCAACTAATTACTAAAAATTTCAAGTTATTTCAAAATTCCATTTCATAACTCAAACTTTACTTGAAATTTTTTCGAGCCGAGTCGAGTTTATAAAATTACGAGTCGAGTCAAAACGAGTCGGTTTTTTTCGCTTCAAGTCGAGTTTTGCCCAACCCTAGTATAAAATATTAATCTGAAATCTATTCATGGCACTTGTACGTTTATAACATATTACTTATAAAATATTATGGATTATTATCCCATACACATGTCACAAACATCTTAATTTTAGAGTTTAGGGTTTCAATTTGGGGTTTAGAGATGAGAAGTTTTAGCATATAAGTTTAAAATTTAGGGTTTATGGTTAGAATTTAAGGTTTAGGTTTTAGGGTAATATGGTTAGGGATTTAGATTTTAACCAATAAACCTTAAATTTTAATCCTAAACATGAAATTCTATCAATGACCCAAAAATTCAAAACTACTACTTAAACCCTAAACATGGTCTCTAAACCCTAAAACTAAAGTGTAAACAAATTTTCTACAAGAATAATTACCCAAATATTATTATATTGATGTTTAAGGACATACGCAAAATTTTATATTGATGTACAAATTTCTATAAGTTATATAAGAATTCTTAAAGATGACAGTACCCAACTAATGTTATAAATAAAACGAGACAATTTGCGAGTTGCTCGAGTATAAATCGCTCAACACTCAACTCGGTACATTTACCCCTAATTTCAACACCTCACGATTCATTATGTGCGGACTCGTGTTTGACCATTCTAAGTTGCCTGATAAAACGTGTTGAAAATGGTATGATAAATCAAAAAGGTCAAAGAAGGGAGACCGCTATACAAATTCCACAATAGCAACTCCAATTGGTGTAGTGCCCGACATAGGAAAATTACATACGATTCAACATCAATTGAATGTTGAGGGGGAAAAAACAACGAAAATAGAAAGATGTTGAAAGGAATAATTATAATTTTTACTGTATAATCATAAATTTTATATAAAAGCTAATAAAATAAATTATAATAATGAAGTGCCTTATAAGTTTAAATATAAAAAAATCTTTAAATTAAAATTAAATAATTATTATTTTATTGCAACTCAGTTAAATACTAATAGTTATATAAAAAATATAAATTAAATTAATAAAATAACAAAGCAATCAAGAGTTGTAAGTTGACTAGGTTTTCCTAATAATCGATAAACATGCCAAAGATGTTGGACCACAAATCTCCACACACAAAAGTAATTAAAAAATAAGTTAAAAAGAAATAAAATTATATTTAAACCATTTTTCTTGGCAAAAGAAGGTTGCATGCCAAGCTTTTTAATCTTCTTTTGTCAATTTCCTTTTATATTAATAATAGAATGAAAAATAAAATAAAAGTAAAGGTGGGTTGAAATGGGATGTGATGTGATAGTTCAAAATGGCAAAACATGAGTGAATGGTAATGCAATGCAAGTTGGCAACTTGTGGTCAAATATAGAATTTCATGTCAAATTTTTTTTGGATAAGCAATTTCATGTCACAATTATAAGATTAAGAAAGCATATTTCATAAAAAAAACAGAATGTTTTTAATTTTATGGTTGGATTTTTTTATAAAGTACATATTTTTTGTCTATATTCGAGATTTATAGCTTTTCCTTTTAATAATATCGTTTTAAGGTTTAAATTTAAGTTTCCTCTTTAATTGTATGGTTGGGTTTAATAAATCATTACGTTTTTCTAATTGAAATTTCAAAAAATATAAATAACACTTGTTAGTTTTAAAAAAGTATTTATGAAGTTAAAAAGGTTTAAAATATGTTTTTTTTAACTATTTCCACCTAGAGGGGAAGAAAGTACTCTTGCTAGGTCTTGAATCTGAGACCTAAGGAGAGAGGGATGGAGCAGGTGAGCAGTTTTGATCAATCGGCCATCAACACTGAACTTCTATTTAATTTTACCTTTAATTGATTACTTGACAACTATAAAAATGTAATATAGATAGTTGAAAAATAATATTGTTTAATTAGTGATATTTTTTTATTTTTTTTAAAAAAATAAGAGTCAATTTGATTAAAAAATGTAAACATCTGAGGAAAAAATGTTTTTGTCTTTTGAAAAGTTGTCGGGTGAACAATCGGCGATAGAATTAGACAAAAATTAAAGGAGAAACAAAATTTTCAAATAAAAAAGAATACTTCATTAATTCGATCTTGTAAAAAATACATAAGCTATATTTTAAATTTTGAAATGATGCAAAAATATCTTACTTTAACAAACTTTAACATTAGCTTATTGAGTTTAGTAAAAAGTATAGATTTAAGTTTGATCGGCATTGTCGCATCTACAATAAACACACAAAATGATGTGAGCTAGAGTATGCTTAAATGGTGAATATCTTCTCATTTAAAGCAAAAAAGAGTGGATAGTATAAACATTCACATCAAATTGTATGTTAAAAAGTCATAACATTAATATAAAGGATAATAATCCGTATATATTAATTATCCTTTCTCATTATTTAATATAATAAACTTAACTGAGGAAGTTTATTTGGCCAGTTGGCCAAACTGCATCTTTGTTTTCTTATTTTCCTAAGGTCATGGGTTTTAGACTAACCAAGAATTCTCCCTTCCTTCCTTCTTCTAGAGTCTTCCTTCTCTTGCTCCCTAGGTAAGATTAGGATTAAAACTAAGATTTGCCAAAAAAAATATAACAAATTTAACTAAAACAAGTTTATATCAATGTAAGGTAATGTATTGTAATAAGCTGGTGCAATCCCTAAAAGGCTAACATGAGAATGTGGCATCTCCTTCATTTATCCCCCTCATCTACTAGTCTGCATAATACCATTATAATGCCTTCTTTTGGGTTGACAGATCTTCTCCCATCTGTCCCTAGTTGTTTTTATGCAGCCATATATATATATATATATATTTTTAATATGGCATAAAGTTAAAAAAATCTTATAATATTTGAGAGAATAATTACTTTGGCTCTTATTTTTTTTTCAAAGTAAATTAACCATCAAGTTTTATTTGGGTTAAAATTGTCCCTCTGCGAATGAAAATTATTAGTCAATTAACGGTAAATAGCTTGAAATGACGTGACAAACTTACATGGTAATATCATAAAGACAAAAGTGTTGACTTAAAATAATATCACAACAGTCAAAAAATAATTATATAAAATATAAAATTATTTATTCTGATGACGTATCGTTTTTGTCAAATTATTTCAAGTTGTTTACCGTTAGTTAACTGACTGTTTTCATTCGTTGATTGATCGTTTTTACCCAAAATAAAACGTAAATAAGAATAAAGGCCTAAATAATTGTTCAATCAAACACTAGGGTATTTGTTGACATTATACGTTTTTATATCGATTGAAATCACGAGTTAAACAATAAGAAATTAAATATTAAAATTTCAGTTTTATCATTCTCAAATTTGTTCTTTAAATAATTTATTCTTTTTTCTTATAAAATATAAAATTCATTTTTATATGATCAAAATTTAAACATGAACGGTGAATAAAATAATTAGATTTGTAACATGGAGAATGGGAGCATGGGCATTGGAGGATATGTCATCCAATAACTTTGCCTAGCAACAAAGTTTTTGAGCACCCTTTGCCCATTCATAATGCCATATAAAATATATGTATGTATATAATTATAATTGGATAGATCCAGATGTGTATCTCATTTTTTATATATAAAAATTCTTCTCACCAAGAAAAAGGTGAAGAAGGAAATAAACAGAGACAGACAAATCAGTCCCACATAAGCATATGAGCTTGATATTATTGTCCATATATATGCATATATTGTATGTATTAATTTAATTAATTAAACCACATATGGTCGAATAAAGATTCAATTTGAAGACCTTTTCATTCACCCGGGTTAAGGCAGGGCACAATCAGAAAAATTAAACCCTAGTTAGCGATGTTGATTTTGTTAATATTAGATTGTTGTAAGCTATTATACAATATATATACTCAACCACCGATTGGTCTGAGGCGCTAGCCGCTAGGTTCATTAAAGTCGGATATTGAATTTTTAACGTTTGGAGTAAATTAAGTTAAAAAATTGAATTTATAACGGACATTTATGGTACCTGATTTAGATTAACAAACTAGTGAATTGAATACACATAATTATATCATACGTATGTATGAGAAAACGAGGATTGAGAATTAAATTCCTATTCATTTCATTCTCATGGAGTTGCTTTGCATGAACCAAAAAGGAACTCGTTTGAGAACAAGTGGCTAAAACCCATGGGAGATGGCGGCTTCTTCTTCCATGATCCAGCAAAGCAGCGGCCAACAGATCATACTTGGATGTTGACACCCATGGCATGGCAACACACACAAAACACCATTTGGGATTTGCCTGCCCACTCCCATGGTGGAGAATATTGCCTACTTTAATCAATTAGTTTGTTGTATTTCCCTTTCACGAATAGAGATCATATGTCCCTTTTTGATACCCCTATTTATGTATTCACACTAAAAATTTAGGTTTGAGTTTAGAGTTAAGGGTTTAGTATTAAAGTTTATTTCATAGGGTTTAAGATTTAAAATTTAGAGTTAAAACTTAAAATTTAGTATAGAAATGAGCATAGAAAAAGGAGGATTTTCCCCTTTCCCTTCCACTTTTGGCAAAATAGATTTTGATTTAGAAATAGAGAGAACTACATTAAATGCCTCGAAACAACTGACATTCTAAATTAGTCCTTCAAACTTTGAAACATTTTGATTAAAAAGATTAAATGAGTTTTAATTACAAACTGGCCATCACAGTCTATCCTCAGTGCAAAAGCAACACAACTCATTGCAGAAAGAGGGAAAAAGAAGAGAGGTAAAATTAAAAAGCTTTAACACAAGACATAATCAGTGAAGAAGTGAAAATGCTTTAACGCAAGCCTTTTTAAATAAAGTTGAAACACATAAGTATGAACTTGACATTTAAGTGAAGTGGGCATTTCCTTTTCCACTTTTTCTTATGATTGTGCTTTTGCTGACAGTAAAAATAGTGATGGGGTTCTATAAATAGTTGTTTCCTAGCAATATGCAAACAAAAAACCCTCGAATATAGCTTCCTGCCAATGTTTTCATTGTTGTTGCCAAGGTGTTTGATTAAATGCCTGAAAGGAGAGTATATCACAGATTTGGTAAATTTTCAGTGCTGTGCCCTTATTGCAGCCAGCAAGCTGGTGATAGTTGCAGTCGAATATTTTTGTCAAGTAACTGCTGGGTTTTCAACCAAGTTTCTGCAATTCTTTTTCTTCATTTATTTCCACCAAAGCTAAAATATATATAATAAATACATTAACCCATTTTTGATTTCACCCTGGGAATTACGAAATGATTTCCGAAAATAAGAACTTCGAAGAAAAATTTACCTAAGCAGAAAATTAGAAAAATGATGATAATAAAGGGGTGGGAAACTGGGAAAGGCACCCAACATTCACAGATAATTAAAGATAAGGGTTTTCGTACTAGGCACCAGACTTTGAGTTCGAGTCACGACTCGTTGAGTCAACTCGAATGAATTCAGTGGGTTATGGTGGAGGTGGCGGTGGTATTGTTGGCGGGCTTCCAAGCTGAAGTTGTAATGAGTGGGCGGTTATGCCATCCCAGCATCAAACACCCATTGTTCTCCTCCACGCCGTACCCATCTCCGCCGGAGAACAGGGCGAGTAACATACCAGCTTGCTTGAACGCGTTGGAACCCAGATGGACCGGTGAGAATCCGGCGGAAACAAATCGGTTTCTCCACTGAGTCAACGACTCGTGCCTCTCGGTTCTGTCTACCCCTTCGCAGGCCACCACATTGCAAATCTGTTTCCCCAAATACACCTCCGACATAACCTTGTCCTGACTACTCACCGACCCTTCCAACGAATCGAACAGCGTCGAGTAATAATGCAATGACTCAGTGAACCGGTCTAAGAAAACCGGACCGTTATGGTTCGCTTCTTGCTCCACGATGGTAACAATTTCAGGCTTCATTTGTTTCACCACGGAGAAGACTTTGTCGATAGCACCGGGCCGAGCCAACAATTTATTTAACTCGAAAACTGAGTTAACGGCAAGCGCTTCAACTTCACTCGGCCTAAGATCAAGCATTGAAGCATCCAAATCAGCCAAAGAATTAGCTACGAACCCACGATACTCGAACTCAACGTGAATCGTTTCAGCTAACTGAGCCAACTTCCAACCAACCTCCTGCAAATGATCTGAGTTGTCGTGGCTGGGAGGTCCGATCCCGGTTAACCTAAAAGCCGGCGGACCACCGGCTCTTAACGCTAAAGCTTGCATCAAAGCCGGCCATTGCATGCCTTGGTTCATCGAAAAATCGATAACATGGACTCTTTCTTTGCCTTCAAAAGCTTCGAGAATAGCTTGGTTAGCTGTGAAATGAGCGAACTTGAGATAAGGGCAAGTCTCGTAAAAGTGCATGTGAAGAACATCTGATAAAGACTGATCGAGTGGGTTTTTCGGATATAATCTGTAAATCCGTCGAGCTAATGCTTCGGCGAAATACGTAGCCACTTTCCGCATAGCCCCAGCTTGAGAAACCGCTAAGAATCCGATTTGTTTCACCAGAGCTTCGGCGAGATTGAGATTGTTTTGCTGCACAGCTTCTGCACATGCCATTAAAGCATGAACAAGCCGGATTCCGTTCTCTTGTGAGTCGACAAGGATAACAGGACGAATTGAATCAGTCTGAACGCCATAGGAAGCAGCAGGAGGAGGAGGAGGGAAGATGTCCGAGTGCGACCCGGACGTGGGTTTCAAGCGTTTTTCGGATTTGACGTTGTTGTGGGTCGAAGAAGACGACGAATCGTGAGTGTTTTGAGAATAAATAGCCTTACCGGGAATTGCTTTGAGATCATAATCGGAGCAAGAAGCTTCCTCAAAGATTTGTTGTTGGCCATTTTTCTGATGTTTCCGGTTGTTGTTCTCGAAATCCAACGTCGTTAAAGTAGACGACTCAGCCGGGGGAAGAAACGAAACAACCAACGATCCCGTCGCCGCCGTTCCAGCAGCAGCAAAAGGGTCAAAAGCAGGAGGAACAAGTTCAGAAAGCATACTCTCCAGATAAGTCCACAGATCGGAAGGATTATAATGAACAGTCTCGGAAGCAAGATGCAAAATCCCATCATCCTGAACACTACCCATAACTTCCTCCAAGTGCTCCAACTTCTGAGCCACTTCCGCCATGTCCGAAGTCTTAACCTTGTAACCCAGAACCGCCAGAAGCTCATCCATCCCACAGTCTTGTTGAGCAGCTTCTTCCTCCCAAAGCCTCGCCTTTCCGGTCGAGGAACCACCGCAGAGGGAGGAGGACGGGTCTGGGTTGGGTTGCAGATGATTATAGTCTCTCTTCATGGTCGATTAATCTCTGTAATCTATGGATTCGCGTTGCGATTGCTCAAAAACCAAAGAGAAAAGATGAATGGGTGAAGAATCTGAGCATTGGGGATTGGGGGGTTTTTGCTTGGTTTTTCACTACAACTCCCACTTCATCTTCATCAGATCAAAAACCATAAAAAATAATAAATATAAAAAAGAAAGAGAAAGAAACGCTCGTGATGGACGCGACAACCGATGAACCACGGTGGCTACTAATTACAACAACTACAGCTCAATCGAACAAGATGGTAATATACACTTTTACCCCCTCACTTAATCACTTTTTTATAAAATTATTTTTTACGGAAAATGCAGTACAACTATTGTGGGGCCTGTTATTATTATTTTTTTTACCTTTTATAGACAAACCTTTTTCAGTTATTTTTATTTTACACCTTAATTTCTGTTTGGTTACTAGGTTTAACCACTTACCTTCCCCTCGTCATTTATCAGGAAAGTTACTGCGTCCTTCCTAAGGGCTCCCCTACCCTATCCACCCCTACATTATATCTAATAATTCATGTGCTCAAATTATTTTTATATATTATTTAAATTAATATGAATATTCGACCGTCACTTTTTTTTTCTTTATGCTTTTCAACCCTTGGAATTGGAACTAGTTCCTGTTAAATTAGGGGAAAGGGTATTTAAAAAATTAGAAAATTGTACATTCGAATAGCTATATAAGTAAAATGGTCGAAATTTACAGTATCAGAGGGAGTCGTCACCCCGATGTTGTCAACTTCTATGGGGGTGGGGGAGTCACCAACAGCTGCCAGTGACTTTGGATAATTTTCTCAGGATTAAAATGTAAAAAATATAAAATTACAATAACTGAAATGAAAATTTTGAAAACTCGACTCAAAACTCACCCTTTTGAGATGGATAATTAAGTTAAATCATTTTGACATTTAATTTTTTTTTTTATCTTGATTGAAACTTTTAACTCTTTATCTTTGATTTTTTAATATGTCGGGCTTAAAACTTCAATTCTTCTATATATTTATATCATTATTCACAAAGATTTGATATGTGTACTTTTACTGCATTTAAAAATTTTTTTTTAGTCCTTTTATATCATTTTGTAAAAATATTAACATGTCTGGCTTAAAACTTCGATTCTTTTTTATTTTTATTTTCAACATCATAATTAACAACTGTAGCACTAACGTATTGATAAAGTTGTATATAAAAGTCATTTTCTAAAATTCTATTTATATTTATTCTGTGAACTATTAATGAATAATTAATGATGTAGTATTAAAAGAATTTAAAATTATTAACATGGTTGATCCAAGTGCTAAGCAACTTGATATAACTTAATTAAGTCTTGAGTTCGAGACTTTATGTATGCAAAAAAAAATCATTAAAAGACTCACTCACTAAAATTAGGTGTGCGAAACGAATTAATTCGAATTAATCAAGACAAAGCCCTAAAGAACCTGAAGAGCAAACAAAAATTAATCTTAACTGATTAATTAATAGTGTATGAATTATTAAACTCCGCCCACATAAACATAACATAGCTCCCATCCCCATGGATGTGCTTTTTTAAAATTTCAACTCTTTCACTAATTTCTGTAGCCTTTATTCTAATAGTAGCACTTTGATTAAACTACAAGCTTACGCTACTAAACTGGTCCTAAGCTGTAAATTGTAATTATTATCTTTTAATTTTATTGATCAACCTTAGGACTTAGACACGTCCATTTAATTTAACACTAATCAAGGCAACAGCGCCCGTAAATTACCAGGAACTGGGGTTAAATTGGGCCATTTTTATAAAATGTTTTTTTGGAAAATGGTACATTCAAACAATTATTTAGTGAAATGGTAGAAATCTACCGTACCGAGGGGAGTCATCACCAACGATTGCCGATTTCCTTAGGGGTGGGGGATTCGCCGGGAGTTGTCGGTGGCATCCATGTGGGATGGGAGCTATGTTATGTTTATGTGGTTGGAGTTTAATAATTCATACACAATTAATAAGTTAAGATTAATTTTTATTTTTGCCCTTGAGGTTCTTTAGGGCTTTGTCTTGATTAATTCGGATTAACTCGCTTCGCACACCTAGTTTTAGTGAGTGAGTCTTTTAATAAAAAAAAATTTCATACATAAGATCTCGAACTCAAGACTTGATTAAGTGATATCAAGTTGCTTAGCACTTTGATCAATCATATTGATAATTTTAAATTCTTTTAATACTACATCATTACATTATTTATTAATAGTTCACAGAATAAATATAAGTAGACTTTTAGAAAATGACATTTGTATACAACTTTATCAATACGTTAGTGCTACATTTGTTAATTATGATGTTGAAAATGAAAAATACATGTTTCAAGTCAAACACCTTTTTAAGTAAAATTTATAAGGCATCACATTTCACAAATTTGATACATGCCGCTAATTTGCTCCAAATCCGTATACTCTAAACATATTCGACTTCGTATTTTTATAGTAACAAAGATATCATCGATCGAAATTAAATAAAAAATAAATTACATAAACCATTATTAAATTTTATTCTCAAATTTATTTTAATTACTAAAGTTTTAAAACGCTCAATTTACTCACTAAAATTTAAACATGAATATTTTTTGTCACTCATATGTTAATTTTTAGACATCCATTTACCGGAAAACAATTTTTTTTTAAATTCGAACAGTAAAAAATTTCATCGGCACGAGGGAAGCAAAATATTAAAAAACGAGCTTCATCTGACGACGAAATAGAGAGATTTACGAGAGAGAAACTAAATTTTTTTTGCCTTATTCATGAACTTTGAGGTATTTTTTAGAAAATAGAGGCAGGATTCAAACTCATGGATCGAGAAGAACCAACTGATGAAATTTGAAACTGAACAAACATCATTTACGCCCGTCAACGGTGACGTTCGACAATAGTAAACAATGGATGGCGTCTAGGTCGTAATGCAGTCAAAAAATTAATAAAAAAATAATAAAAATATTTAATATCTAAATTTCAGTGAATAAAATAAAAATTTTAAAAATCAAAATAAATTTAAAAATAAAATATAATAATAATTTATGTAATTTATCCTAAAAAAAGTCAAAACTGCAATTTTATCCTAAACAACAGTGGACACGAGGAAGGAACATGTGGATCCTACTTTTGTGTGTGTTAGTAGGGCACTGTAGGGAGTTCATGTGGAAAAGGGTGGTCAACAAAGAATCCAGGACTAGCTCAGCCTGCTGGGGTGATCTGATCATGCAAAACTTGTGGCTTAAGAGTTGATTTTTTTTGTTCAGGAGTTAACGTCGTTGACCGCTTTATCCCAAACCCAAGTTTCCATGTCGATCCATTAAGTAATCATGCGGCTGCCGTGCCATGGTATTGGTACCGCCAATAATATATTGTTTTTTTGACAAACATAAAAACACGTTTTTGGTTGGTTCATGCATGATGGCCGCGACGTGGGGGATATGCTGCCAACTTGTTTTACCCTTTGGTAAAAAAAGAACTTGTTTTACCCAATATTCGGATAGAGTAGCGCTGCATGAAAACTCTTTGATAAAGGTGACTGACGAAATTAATTTGTTTGGACGGATAAATTGATTAAATTTTTAAACTTACAATTAGATTTTTTCAGACATGTATTACATTCAATCACAAAAAAAGTTTTGAGTTAATTTCAAGTAAATATATATTTTAATGTTTGAATTTGATCTTAATATTTAAATTTGTATTTAAAAATTTTATTCAATTAGATAGTTGAACGTGGTCTTGATGTTCAATTTAACATTTAAATTGTGTTTTATCTAATTAGATGCTTTAACTTAAGTTTTTAGTTCAGATTAATACTTAAAATTGGATTCGCGTTTCAAATTAGATGAACTAAATCAATTGTCGTGATTTTGGATCGAAAAGCCAAATGCATGTACCTATTCGGACAAAAACAAATCTTAAATACCAAATTGAAACGATAAAACCATGTTTTGGTACCAAGTTAGTGCATATTCCCTTGTTTGATCATTTTAAATCACTATGATTTAGTAGATAACTATTTGATGCACTGTATGTGATTTTTTCCTACAAGCGAGTTTCTAAAACTGTCACATGTCTTTCTGGGACATGAATTTTAACCCTAAATTTCAAATTATAAACTCTAAACATTAAACCATAACATCTAGTCACATACCTTAAAATTTAACCATGAATATTAAAATATCAACCTTAAACCCTAAAAACTATGCATGGATAGAAAACAAAACCTTTTTACCATTAGTGCATAGACTATTTTTTTAGACTAATTATAATGTGCCTTTATCAAGGACGAAACAAGTATAAGATATTGAGGGGTCAATTTGTCAAAAAAATATATTGAGGGGTAAATAATTGAATAGGAATATTCTACTTTTTTGGTGCTCATATTTATGCCCTTATATTAATAAACTAGGTTTAGGGTTTATTATTAAGGTTTAGAATTATGGTTTATGATTAAAATTTATGAAATTAAGGGTAGGGTATATTTTTAAGGTCTAGGATTAAAATTAAAATTTTTTAGCGTTAGTACATAGAAAAAATACTAAGAAGAGTAAGTATTTTTGTTTCAAATAATCTAGATACATGAGAAATATTTGAACCCAAAATTTGGAATTTAAACTACAAAAGAGCAAATATTGGAGCGGTGTGGGTAGGAGTGAGTGTTTGATAGGATCGAGTCGAGTAAAAAAATTTTGAGTTATTCGAGTTGATGCGTTGTATTTTACAACTCAAACTTTATATGAAATTTTTTCGATTCGAGTCAAGTTGATGAAATTCGAGTCGATCAAGTTTTCAAGTTCATATACAACTTTAATTTTAATTATTTATCATGCTATAATACATTTTGATTCTAATTTAAACGACTTTCTCTAATCATATAAAATATGCAAATATATTTTATCATTTTTTTCATATGTGACATATATTTCTTTATATTTTTATATTGGTATATATATCAGAAAAAATTGAGGAACTTGACTCGAACTTAAAAATCAATCCACTAATTATTAAAAATTCCGAGTTATTTAAGTTATTTGAATTTTCATTTTACAACTCAAACTTTATTTGAAATTTTTTTGAGTCGAGTCGAGTTTATGTAATTTTGAGTCGAGTCGGAATGAGTCAAGTGTTTTTGCCTCGAGCCGAGTCAAAAATTTTGATTTTTTTGAGTCGAGTCAAATTTTGTTCACACCAGATCAAACTTATATGTACCTTTAGATCACAACTAAAATTTAATATATATTAACTATCGTTAATCAGTTTAAAATATAATAACTTAAATTTATATAAATAAATAATTACATAATTTCACCGATAATAAAATTATCTCCAAATACTCACCCACATGAATTATATTTTTAATTATTAGTAAATTAAATTGAGGAAATATTAATAACGGCGTCAACCAACTCAAAAGTTGACATGAATAATTAAATGTCAGTTTTATGCCTGCCCTACATGAGGGTGACTACTCCACAAAAACGGCCCCGTCGTCACCGTCAGACGGCCTTGCACTGCCCATCTTCTAACCCCCGTTTTAGTTAACGGAAAATAGGATTGAGAGTAGTTAGAGACGTATTAGTCTCCGTCCTGAACTTAACGCCGTTAGATAGGTAGCCCCATTCATTCATTTATTTCCGTTCTCGGCTCTCAAATATGAAATACTGTAATTTTGAGAGAGAAAATTAATGGGTAAACAAAAAAGAAAAGGGGATCCGTGAGGGCAACACTGACGATAGCACGGCACAACGTGGTTCCTACACGTGTGAAAACTTGGTTTGATGGGGAATCAGTACTTGGGTATCCTATTCCTGCTTGGTGGGCCATATGCACCATGTGTTGCTTACACGTGTTAAGATTCTCCGTCCGGGAGGGGGTCCATCTCCCTACCCCCCTTTGGTGGTGGAGGTGGCCGTTCACTTCTTTGTCCCGGAGGAGGGACGACGACGTCACTTAGCTGACACCTGTTTCCTTTTCATCTCTCATTATATTTGTTTAATTTTAGGTGCGGCGGCTTAAATGTAAATTTAGAAACGGAAATTAAAATGTTAAAAAACATAGTATATAAAATGTTATTACACAATTGAAATAATATATTTTTATAATATTTTAAGTTTTATTTTTTACGATAATTTTTAAAATTTGTTATAAAATTATAAATTAAATTTTATAATTTTTCAAAAAACTGTTAACATAAAATATTATTTAAAAGTACAACATTTCGATACTACTGTTTTCCCCCTTTAAATTAAGTTATTGTATCACTCACCAATTATATTTTCCGTTTTATTTTAGAACTTTGCTCGGTAAAAGCTTTATTAATAAAATGGTAAAATACAAGATAAGTCACTAAACTTTAAAGGCAATTTTAATTTGGTAACTAAAATAAAAAATCTTTAATTATACTCACTGAACTTTTAATTCACTCTTATTATGACTACTACCGCTAGCTTCCATTAAGAAAGACTGACGTGACACGTTGAAGTCTAATTTTCAAAATGAAGCATAATTTTCTAAATTTATTAGTCGCTAAGATCAAATTTTTGATGAACATAATGATTATCGGACAATCCCAATAGTAAGAAAGATCCGTTTGATCAGAAGATACATATTGTTTGGTATATTTTAGTTCTATTAAAATTCATAATTTAGTTCTGACTTCTAAATACAATTTATGCCTTTGTCCTATACAAATATTTAATAGAATGTGGGGATTTGATTTGAAGCAAAAGCTCTAAGAAACTGACGTCCAAGAACTAAAACTTGGTCAAGCTAATTTTCTCTTTGGTGTTCAAGTGAGAATCAAAAGAGAAAGCCGTCTGCGAATAAAACTAAGCTTAGGACCTTTCATATATTGTTTAAACAAATAATAACAATAAGGGTAATTATGGCGTGGAAACATTTTGTTTCCGCGGGGTCTTAATTTTAGGGGTCATAGATTTATTTTAGGGTTTATAGTTTAGGGGTTTAGGTGCTTAAAATTTAAGGATTGTGGTTTGGATTTAGAGTTTAGGGTTAAAATTTAAGGGTTATAGGTAAAAACCTAAATTCTTTATATATCACCTAAAGCCTAACCTATAAACTCTAAATTCTTACCCTAAACCATAATTCTAACATCAAATCATAAATTCAAAACCCTTAAACATAAACTCCTAAACTATAAACCATAAAATAAATCTCTAACCTTAAAATTAAAGCGCTTGTAAAAACAAAATATTTCTACCTAGGGCATCATATATCTCCCCAATAATAATAATAATAATAATAATAATAATAATAATAATAATAATAATAATAATAATAATAATAGGGGGCTCGGTTTTTATCCAACTTATAGGTGTAGGCTTCCGCGATCTTGCCAACTTTGCTTAATCTTAATTAAAGATAAATTAATCAATGTTAACCTAATTGTTTAAAGCTAATTAAACATCAATAATGTATGCCATATGTCATGATCTAATGCTTAAAAAAATTTAGCTGTCAATCTCGTTTCATGATGTGTATTTTGAGTAGAATATTTGGAAGATGATTGTAATAGTATGAAAATTAAGGAGATTTATTTAGGGATAATATGATTTTAAAGTATTTCTTAAAATCACGTCATTTTCAGGATAATTTACAATTCCCATCCTATACTCTTTACTTCAATAATATATTTTAGATGTGGTTTCAAAACATGTATAAATATACCAACGAGGTTAGTCCAAGTGGTAAACAACATGCTTTCACTTAAGTGTGTTTCAAGTTCGAGGTGTTGTGTATACAGAAAATTCTTGCTGGGAGACTCACCTACCAAAGCCTTGAAAACCGGAAGGACAACAAAAAAACATGTATAAATATTTTTTAAAAAAAAGTATATGTCTTGCACCGACAATTTGATGTACATATAACGTACAAGCAGAGACGAAGCTATGATTGAACCACACAAATTAAGAGAGTTAAAGTTTAATTTTATTAATTTTAACATTAATATGTCTTAAAATATAATTACACTAAAAAAATAAGAGGTCAATATGTAATTTCATTAATTTACTCTGACAAAGTCCTAAAAAGTTACAAATCAAAAGGAAAAAGACCTAGTTACGATGATTCTAAAACTATCAATACCTAAAATTTAATTAAAAGGAAGTGGTTCTTGTACTCCACACCCACCCAAGTTCTTTTTTATCTTTTATTTTTATGTATATTTTAAAAATTAATTAATTATAAATTCACATCCATATTTTTTAACATGAACGAGGGTTTCATTCAAACAACAACAATTACAAAGAGGAGGAAAATGTAATTGAACACAATGTCAAAAATAACAAACACATACGATGTGAGCAACAACTTCAAACCCAAGTGATAAATAAGAGACAGAAATACAAAAAAATAAACACAAACAACAAGAACAAAATATAGAACACACCAGGGGAAGATACAAACAACTTCCAAATTCAACGAGAAACCGAAGCACATAAAACGAAGCTCATATCAACATTCTTCAACTTCATGACATTTAGAAGGCATTGAAAGAGGATTCGTGCGGAGGAATACAACAAGAAAGCCATCGAAAGGTCGCCGCGTTTGAATGTAAAAGTCGTTGATGACATATAGACTATAAGAATGAAGGGGATAAGATCCTAGCCAACACTCTTCCGTCGGCGAAAACAACGAAGCCTGGCCACCGCTGAAAGAAAACAAAATACTTGCAAGACAAGAACCCGGACACAAAATCATCAAAGAATCAGAATGAGATGAAGAAAAAATAAAGGAGAAAGAGACGAAATTCTCCTTTACACCTATATTCACTTTTTTACCTCGTCGAGAAGGCCTGAAACAATGTCATGGTCGTTGAAGAGGACTTCCATTGAACATGCCAATACTGTACGTTAAAACACCAAACAACAGAAAAAAAAAAATCAAAACATAAAAAAAGAAAAAAATAAAAGAGGGCGGGAGACCAACCGTGGACAACAGCAACGACTGATCGTCGAAAGAATGATCTAAATTTTTTTATTTTTAGAGGAAGTGATAATAGAGAAGGTTTACAGAAAAAAAGTTTTTACATTACATCCATGCTTTTTAAACATTATATTTTGTCCCAATTTCGAATATAGCTTCATCCCATTGTAATGATGCAAGCAAGCGTTCAGAAAGTGCAATGTGCCTGTGAGTTTAGGGTACATCTTAATTTAAGGTTAAAAACAACATAATCGAAATATTAGAAAAATAAAACTTAAAATGTTATGCACACAACCGAAATATTATATTTTTTAATAATATTTTAGGTTATAACTTAAAATGTTATACAAATATTTTTTCATAACAAGTTTCAGAACTTGACTATGATTTTAAAACATACTATCTACGTATAATATTATAAAAAATTATAATATTTTGATTGTGTGAGTAATAATTTATGTGTTATTTAACATTTTGATTGTGTGTTTTTTTACCACATACCGTTGTTCTATGATAGCCGTAAAAAAGTTGAAATGGTGTCAAATCAGAGGCAAAAGGCTCGGAAATTAAGAACCTGTCCTTTCCGCCCACATAGAAAAGGAAAATCACAGCTCACAGTTGTTTCCACTATGGCAAAAGGAGAACGGGGGTTATCATACCACTCAAACTTGATGGGTCAAATATAGTTCAAGTTTGAGCAAGAAATTTGGGAATGAAATTTCCAATTCAACACTACTTTTTCTTGGAATTTCATATTTCATTTACTACAATTTTGTAATCCTAATATTTACCTTTATAATTTTTTGTTAATGTGAGGCTCTGTCAAGATTTTTAGTATGCTTTATTTAATGATTAATAAAATTTGTGAAAAATCGTTTAATAAGAGTCTCTGTGTAAATTTACATCATTAAGACATCGATATTAAGTATTAGCTTTAATTGAAGTTTTGTCGAGGACCCACAATGTATTCATAAAGTTAAGGGTGCTTCTAAGTATCTAACAAGATGAAACCATGAAGATTGAAAAGTTGATCAGATGTTCGAATTTCGACGTTGTGATTAAAGAAAATTGGGCTAGAAAGATTGTCTTATAATAAACCTCTATAAAATTTGATTTAAATTAATTAGTTAATAAATCAAATATTAATAATTATAAAAAAGCTCGGGTAGCAAACTCTTCAATTTTCGCGTTTTGCCTTTTCAGATACTTCAAGATTCTTTCAACTCTGTTGAATTTTTAGGGTTTTCAGTGAAGTCATGAAAACATATTGTCAATATTGATATCTGGACTTTATAAACTTACATGTAAATTTAAATAACATAAGATTGTGTTAAGGACAACAAACCATAATTAGAAACATCTTGTTATAATATTGGATTTAGGGATGTGGAATCAGATAATCGTTCAGGTTTCAGGTCGGGTTATGTCAGGTCAAGTCAGGTCAAATCGAATACAGATTATGTCAGGTCAATTTAATAGTCTGACTCGGATCAGGTCGGGTTCGGGTCGACTCGGATTCAGGTCATTGTCAGGTTGATTTCAAACCAGATTGAGTTCGGGTTCGGGTCGAGTTAATTTCAGGTCGGATAAGTTTCAGTTCAGGCCAAAATGGTTCGGGTCCAAACCAGTTAATTAATGGGCTAATTAAGGTTCAGATGGACTTCAGGTCGGGTCACGTCGTTGACATATAAAATTCAGGTTGGGTAATATCAGTTTCGGTTGCAGTTCAAGTCAAGTCTTACGTGTACAAATATACTTCGGTATGGTAATTGTGGGTAAATTTTGGATAAAAATAAATTTTTAGGGATTAATATGAATCAAAATATCTCTTGGGATGTCGGAATATGTTACAATTCAAAATATATATAATTGTGACTAAATTAAATAAAACTAAAATTTAAAAGTGAATGTTACAATTTAATATATATATATATATATATATAATTGTGACTAAATTGAAAAAAAAATTTAAACGAGTGAGGACTTAAAGGGTAATTAATCAGTAATAAAAAAATTGGGCGCCAAATTTTAAAAAAATAGACGGCTTTTATATATATAATATAAAATATATATGTATTGTTATAATTAATTAAATGTATGTATGTATGTGCATGTGTGTATATATATATATGTGTGTATATATATGACTATATGTATATGAATATATATACATAATACATATACATATATTATATATATATGTACGTATGTATGTATGTATGTATGTATGTATGTATGTATGTATCTTTTAGACTTTTAGTATGTATATGTATGTATATGTATATATATGTATGTATATGCATGTATGTATGTGTATATATATACAATATATATGTATATATACATATGTATATGCATATGTATATAGAAATAAATATCGACAGTTTTAGTATGTGTATGTATATAATATATATATGTATTGTTATAATTAATTAAATATATGTATGTATGTATGTATATGTTACGTATATATATATGTAAGTTTTAGACTTTTAGTATGTATATATATACACAGACGTATACATACATATGTATATATATGTATATGTATATAGAAATAAATATAGGTAAGTTTTAGTATGTATATGTATATATATAATATATATATATATGTATTGTTATAATTAATTAAATGTATGTTTGTATGTGTATGTGTATATATAGTATGTATATGTATATATATATACAAATACATATATATTATGTATGTATGTATGGATGGATATAAGTTTTAGACTTTTAGTATGTATATGTATATATATATGTATATGTATATAGAAATAAATATAGGTAAGTTTTAGTATGTATATGTATATAATATATATATATATGTATTGTTATAATTAATTAAATGTATGTATGTATATATATATATATATATATATATATATATATATATGTATGTATATATATATATATATACATATATATATATATATATATATATATGTAAGTTTTAGACTTTTAGTATGTATATGTAAATGTAATATATATATGTATATATATACGTATACATATATATAGGTATATGTAATATGTATATAGAAATAAATATAGATAAGTTTTAGTATGTATATATATAATATATATATGTATTGTAATAATTAATTAATTAAATGTATGTATGTATGTATATGTATAGTTGTATACCCCTAAACTATACCCATAAAACTCAAACCTTAACCCCTAAACTATGTATGTTATGTATGTATGTAGTATTTATGCCCCTAAACTATACCCATAAACCCCAAACCTTAAGTTCTTAACCCCTAAACTATGTATGTATGTATATTACATATGTATGTATGCATGTATGTATTAATGTATGTATTATGTATACCCCTAAATTATACCCATAAACCCTAAACCTCTAAACTATATATATGTATGTATGTATGTTATTTATGTATGTATGTATTATGTATACCCGTAAATTATACCCGTAAACCTTAACCTTAACCCCTAAACTATACCCATAAACCTCAAACCTTAGCCCTTAAACCCTTAATCCCTAAATTAATCCCATAAACCCTAAATAGTAACCCTAAACCCCAAACTTGATTTTAAATCAAATAAGGACCAAATCGAAAACAAAACAGAATTTTAAGCTTAATTTCAAAGTGACTAGGACCAAATTGAAACAAATGTAGAATAAGCGTGCTAGCGGAGCGAGATCCGAATAGTTAGGCGCGACCCGTATAACATTGCGCAGATCTTTTAACCCGACCCGACCTTCTATATAAACCCAAAAAAACTAAAATTCTCTCATTTCTCATTTCATTTTTCTCTCATCGAAACTCTGCCCACATTTTATCTCTCATTCTCTCTCTAGATTCTCTGCCTTCTCTCTACCCATAAACCTCTTATTCCCAGAAAATCATTCATTTTTTCGATTGAAACCTTTGATATTTAACCCAGCTCATCATTGTTATTCAACAAAACCCTTCCAAATCTTATACAAACACCAAAACTCATCCCAAACTTGTTTCTACTCGATCAAAACCCAAATTTTCTTAAGAACAACCTCATGTTCTTCCACTTTCCCCTTTTCAATTCTTCCAAACCTTAATCCCCAAATTTATTATGTTCTACCTTAAACATTTCTCTAATCCCCAAAATATTGTCATCTTTTTTCTCTATTCCCTTCAACTTTTTTTAAATCCATCCATATTCTTCTATAATCTCTTCAGATTCTCTAACCCTTCAATTTCCAAAAACTCTTTTTTTCTCGAAAATTATAAACCCTAATCCTTAATTTTTTTTCTAGAAACTAAAAACCCTAAACTAAAGCTCTCAGACTCTAAAGCTTCTCCTCTCTATCATTTATGGGTTCTGGTTTGGGTAATTTAAGTAACACTTAGTTGCTTTTTCGATTTCTGTTTTTGTTGTTATTTCTGTTAACTTGTCATTTTTGCTAACTATGTTCTATCTCTCATCTCTCAAGTATATCTTTTAATCTGAACTCTCAGGTATATCTCTGAATCTGATCTCTCTAAGTTTTTTTTTTCGATTTCTGTATTTTTTATTTCATTGTTCATATATATATATATGTTATAGGTTCTGTTTCAATGGTTTAATCCGAGTATATTGGCTGGACATCCCGTCCTGCGATGCTACTGGTGTCAAATGAGGTTTTTAAAGGACCTTGGGGGCTAGTTTAACAACGCCACGTACAAGGATTAAATTATTGAGTTTCTATTTTTGATCGAATCTATTTCAAAACCCTAAATATGTCTTTTTTGATTTATTTTCAAGGTTCAATGGATACTCAATCTTTTGATATGAACTTTTCAGGTAAAAATTCCTTTCATATTTGTATCTATGTTTCTGTTTTTTTGTGATATGTTGGTTTTTATTTATGTTTTTGTTTTTTGTATTTATGTAGGACACGTGGAAAGAGGCCATAATGATCCTCTCTCTGAAAGAGGTAAATTATGTTTTAATGTTTATGTTTCTATTTCAGTGATTCAAATTTATATATGTACTAATGTAATTTTTTTCAAGGGGATGTAAATGATCTGCTTTCTCAAGCAGTTGATGGCATTAGTTCCTCTAAGAGGAAGGCTGCAAGTTCAACAGAGTTCGGGAGAAGAACTTCTCCTGTGTGGGACCATTATACCTTCATCAAGGCCCCTGAAGGTGGTCTTTATGTCCAATGTAAGTATTGTCAAACCAAAAGGTATAAAGAAAACTCTTATATTGGTACATCTATCCCTAAAAGACATACTGATAAATGTCAAGCCTATAAAAATTATCTTGCTGGAAATCTTGGAATGCTATATTCTTTCGATCAAAATAAGTACTGTGAATTATTTGCTGGTGCTATTCTCTGTCATGGTTATGCTTTGAGTATGGTTGAGCATGAAAAATTGAGGGCTTTGCATCATTACCTTAATGCTAGTGTGAAGGATATTTCTAGGTTTACCATTACTAAATATTGCATGTTTGAGCATGACAAGCATAAAAAATATCTACTAGATTCAATGCATTCTGTTTCAAGTAGGATTTGCTTTACATGTGATGGTTGTTCTGCATGTACTTCACGTTCTTATTTTGCTCTCACTGAACATTATGTCGATAATAATTGGAAACTGCATTCTAAAATATTAATTTTTTGCCAGTTTCCTCCACCCCATAATGGCGAGTCAATTTATAAGTTTGTTAAAACGATGTTATGTGTGTGGGATCTTGAAAAAAAAGCTTTTACCATAACTCTTGACAATGCATCTGCAAATGATAGAATGGTTAAACGTCTTAAAGATGATTTGCATGCCATTTCTCTTCTTCCATGCAATGGTAAGTACTTTCATATAAGGTGTGATGCCCGCATCTTGAACTTGATAGTTCAAAAAGGTTTGAAGGTAGTTGATTCTTCTGTTATTAAATTGCGTGAAATTTTGAAATTTATTGATTCTTCTGATTCTAGGCTTTGTGCCTTTAATTTAGCTGTGAAAGTCTGATATTCTTCTTTTCGTGGTAAGTTGTTGTTGTTGGATGTTCCTACTCGATGGAAGTCTACTTACTCAATGATTTGCAAGGCACTTGATGCTAAGTTAGCCATTAACTTGTTTGTTAATAGGGAAAATGACTTGGATATGATTAGTGATTCTGAGTGGGAAACTATTCAGATGATTTGTGATTTTCTAGAGCCTTTTTATGAAATTACAGCTCTGTTTTCTAGATCTAAGTATCCAACAGCTAACTTGTACTTGACTAACGTTGTTGCAATTGAGAAGTTGTTGTGTGATGCTCACAATGATCCTTTCGAAGGTATTTCTGCAATGGCAGGACCTATGCTTGAGTTATATGAAAAATACTGGGCATATCACTCAATGATTATGTCTTTTGCTATTTTGCTTGATCATCAATATAAATTTACTACTTTTGAAAGAGTTGTACAATGTTCTTTATGTAGACGATGAGGTACAACGAAGGGTAATTGCTATTTATGCTGAGTTTGTTAATTTATATATATATTATTCAAAATTTGCACCTTGTAGTTCTTCTTTTTCTGTCCAAAATAACACAACTCAAGTGACAAGTGGGTATGGTTTCAGTTGACCTCGACCATTTAAAAGATCTGCTCTATTTGAGGTTAGATTACATAATTTAGTTTTCATATTTTCTTTTATTTGAATTACTTGTATTCTATTTTTTAAATACTAAATTAGTTTATTTCTGTCCTTTTAGAGTTTTGATGCTAATATAGCTGCTTCAAGGAGTGGGAATTCTGATGTTGAATCTTACATTATTCTGCCCCATTGTCCCTCGTAGTGAAGATTCTGAATTTGATATTTTAGAGTATTGGAAAACACAATGTACTTCTTATCTGGTTCTTGCTCGCATGGCCATAGATATTTTGGCCATTCCAATTACTTTTGTTGCTTCAGAATCTTCCTTTAGCATGGGGAGTCGAATCTTGAACAAGTTGAGAGCTAAACTCATACCTAAAAATGTTGAAATTTTTGTAACAACTCGAAAACTGGTTGTATGGATTCGAACCGAAAGAAAGGGATGAGGAATATCTCACTGTGGTTAATGATTCTGCCCTTTAAAGGTAAATATATGGTTTACTTTATTTTTATTACCTTTATTTTATTAATATTTCAAATTGTTTATTGTTATTAATGATTTTTTTTCTTCTTTTTGTAGGGTGTCTTTGAGGCTTTAAGTGTTTTGATGCTTGCTGCTTGCTGCCTACACTGCTGTCTGGTATGAAATGTTTACCACTGAAACTGTTTTATTATCTTTATTTCTTTACTCTTTCAAATGTCTGATATGTTTACCACTGGAATGTTTATTGGTTTGAATGATGAATTGTTCCTTGCTGCCTACAGTGGTCTAAACTGAAATCTGGATGCTGCTTGCTGCCCCTAAACTGGTCTGGATGTTGAATTTACAATGTAAATAGTAGTCTAAGTAGTTGCTAGTTGCTCATGATTGAATTAGGCTGGTGGCAATTCAGCTTTTTAAAGCTGAAAAGTTACCCTTAATTTATTCATGTTGGTAGCCTAAGTTAAAGCTCGATGAAGAAATTTTTGGTAGCAAAGTCTGGCTTTAGCCTTGTAAAATTTTTGCTATAAGATCTGAGAGCTTAAATTTTAATATATATTTATTTAGTTGATTTAATTGGAATTTTAGTGTACTAAATTGTAATAAATTTAATTTGTACAATTATAAAGTTTCAAAGTTTCAGAATTTGTTTAGTTGCTATCCCATTTATAAAATTTCTCATGTTTTGATATTAATAAGGTGCAATCATGAATTAAAGTCACAATTTATAAAGTTTTTGATATTTAAAGTCATTTTATATAATCTGTCCCTTAATTTATAAAGTTGCTATCCCATATAATTATTTTTATTATCACAATTCACAAAAGTTAAATCACGTTTAATTATATATATATATATATTCTAATATAATAAAGTTATTGATATAATAAAATTATTGACTTAATGGTTATAATCTATTTTCTAATATATATTTACATACATATATATATTTATATATCCCATATATATTTATAAAATTATGAAGTAAACTTATTAATATTTAAAGTCATTCTACATAATCTATTTTTTAATATAATAAAGTTAATAATAACGAATTAAACTTATCAACTTAACGGTTATACACTTTTAATTAACACTTTAATATAATGATCATGATCTAGGAAACAAGTTTATTAATTTAGTGATCATAATTAATATTTTCAATAACAAATAAATTCATGATTTTAAATAAATTTATTAATTTAATGATCATGTACTTTAAATTGTGAAGATATATTTTTTCACATTTTAATAAAGTAAATTCATATTCTTACACGTTGCAACTTCATCAATTGTAAATTTGTAATTTAAAACTTACAAGTCAAGTAAATACCAAGACATGTAATTATCATATCGGTTCAATAACAAGTCGAATCATTAACATGTTGAGTCAATTACAGATCAGGTCCATAACATGTCAGGTTGATAACAAGTCGGGTAATATCAGTTATTTACCAGGTTAATCTCGGGTTCAGGTTCATATCAGGTCGGATGTAGGTCGAGTTCGGTTATCACATTATCAAGTTGAATTCAGGTTCAGATCCAAAATTTATAGGTCGAATTCAGGTTCAGGTCAACACCAGGTTGGACTCGGATCAGTTTCGGATCACCAGTTCTTTGGGTCACAAGCAGTTCTGACTCAAGTCAGTTCCAGTCAGTTTTGCAGGTCGGGTCAGCTTTTTACATCCCTAATTGAATTTACATGAATCTCTTCTATTGTGCGTGACGCATGTCTAGTTTTGCACGTAAAAGGAAAAATACTTAGACAAATAATAACTAGGGTAAATTACTTAAATCATAATTGAAATTTACTCTTAAACATATTTTGGTCACTCAAGTTTTAGAACGTTCACTTTACTCACTGAAATTTTTTTGTCACTAAAGTTTATACATTAAACGACTTTTGTCGCTAAAGTTTAGACATTGAACTTTTTTGTCACTCTTAAACCCCAAGCGGTCGTCCGGTCTTAAAATTTACAATCACTTCATCTTGGCCACCTGAGTCTGAATTCAACCTCCATTTTGTCGAAAAATGCTTCAAAGTTCGTGAATTGACCAAAAATTTTCTAATTTCTCTCTCGCCGATCTTCCCCCTCCACCATCAGATGGAGCTTGTCTCTCAATATGTTGCTTCTCTCATGCCAATAAAAATTTCCACCGTTCGGATCTTAAAAAAGTTCCTCCGCTTGCTGGTAAATGGACGTCGTAAAAAAATTTAATAGAAGAGTGACCAAAAGCGTTCAAAATCTAAACTTCACTGAGTAATTTGAACGCTTTAAAACTTTAGTGACCAAAATATATTTGAGAGAAAGTTCAGTAATGATTTACGTAATTTACCCTAATAATTAATCAAAAACTTGTGGCAGTTGGCCCCAGGTAAAGGTGCTTATCGAGCGAGTCGATCATGAGTTGAGTAATGTTCAACTCATGCTTGATTTGATAATCGATAAACTCGATAAAATTTTGCTCTACTCGTTGCTTGTTAAGCTTGCCATAAATTTTAACTAGTTCTTTTAAAAATATATGCAAAATCTAGTAATATTATATAAAACTTAATATAAACATAGTTTAACAAAAAAAAATATCAAAATAATGTGTGAAACAATTCCATTGACTCTGGCCCGTTTGGAGTGGCTGTTATGGTTCAAGAATTACCTATCAGTTAATCCTAGCTGGGCTGTATAAATATAAGAGTCCATTGACTCTGGCCATATCTCGAATATAGGCCAACATTTTTTATTTTTCTAGAACCTTCTCTTGTACCCGTTCGTGTATTTCGTGTTTTACAACTGTTATCGATTGATAAAGAAATCTTTATTGTTTCATAATATCTCTTCCAATATCCTGAAGGTTTCAAATTCTTCTCATTCTTCTCGTTTAACATGGTATCATTCGCCTGATCTGATCATGTATTTTTTCATCTCTCTCGCTTTCGTTTCATCTTTCTCCTTTGCTCCTTGTTCTTCTTAGTTTGTTTCTTTTTCCCATGACGAACCCTGTTGAAATCCGATCCGACGATGGGGATGATTCGGGATTGTTAATAAAAAGGTAAATGTTCTTTTTGGATGAAACTAATAAAATGTTCTTTTTGGTTTGACTCAGTCAAAAACTAATTTGACTTGAATATACGATGACCTAAAACCGATCTGTAACCGGCTGGTGTTGACCCAAACTTGAGTTGGACATGTTACTGTAGTAATCGAACCTGACGTACATTCGACAGAGAACAACCTGAACTCGAATTGAACATGTTACTGTGGACCCGAAATCTAACTTGCACTCGACTGAAACGAACTCGAGACTGACCTGGCAGATAACCGATATTACCCGACTGAATCGACCCGAGATTCGATTTTACCCAACCTGTTTTGAACTGTTGTTGTGTTGATAAATATAAACTATTAATCTTTTAAATTAATTTAAGGGTTGAATTATCTTTTTATTATATATACATATATAATTAATTAAAAATATATAAAAAACTATAAGCCAACCAACAATCAGCAAAAGACAGCAACCAACAGTAGAAAATAATCAACAATAAAAAACAACAACAATATTAAGTCAGTAACTCATTAAACTAATATGTTTAATTTATATTTATAAATTATAGTACATAAAATATTTAAAACAAAATTTAAATTAATTTGTTAATTATAATTATTAAATTATTAAATTTATTTTTTATATTAAATATAATTATTATATTTAAAAAAAAAATTATAATCATTAAATTAATTATATTAAGCAATTCATTTATTAATTATTAACTAAAGCATTTGAGGTTTTGAAAAAAAATTAAAGTATTGAAATTGGGAGGGAATTAGCCCGCCCTTTTTATTTATTTTAAGTAAATCACATTTTTAATTTAGCTTACCCTTTAATTTGCTCCTGCTAGGAGGGAATCAGCCCACCTTTTTAGCTTATAGTATATTTACACCTTAGGTCCTTCTATTTTTAGGTAGCATTTCATTTAGGTCCTTATTTTGCATGCTAAGTTTAATTTCCATTCAATCGAATCCTAATTTTAGTCTTTGTGTTTTAGATTTAGATCCTCATTTTTAGGATTAATTTAATTAGCTCATTTTAATAAAATTTATTAGTAATTAGTCTTTGTTGCTCGCCTATTATTTAGGTTAGAGATTAATTACCCTTTAGGTTCTGTTGCGTTTAAAATGTTGCATTTTAGTCTTAATATTCACTTTTAAGTTTTAGTTTAATTCAATTTAGTCACAAATAATCTCGCGGTTTGGACTTCGGATATAGCAATCCCTACCTCAAGGTGATATTTAGTCCTTAAAAATTTACTTTTAGCCGAAATTGACCCCTATATATTTCTAGTTTTTGTAATTTAGTCTAATAATTTCAATATGCTGATATTTTTGTTCATTTTAGTTCCTAAGAATTAATTTTTAGCCGAAATTGACCCATATTTATTTCTATGGTAAAATTGGTCACAAGACTCAAATTTCTCCACTTTCAAATGGTCAACTTAGTCCTTAATTTCGATTTTAAGCTATATTTTATGGTGAAATTGGTCACTTGACTCTCAAATTTCCCCACTTTCAAATTGGTCCCTAATTTCGGTTTTAGGCTATATTTATGGTGAAATTGGTCTCTAATTTTGGTTTATGGCCTAGGGTTTAGGCCTTAGTGTTAATGGTTTAGGGTTTAGGGTGTGGTTTAGGATTATTAGTTTATGAGATTAATATCTATGGCTTAGGTTTATAGTTTAGGATTTAGTGTTTAGTATTAATGGTTTAGGATTTATGGTGTAGTTTAGGGTTATGAGATTAATTTTTATAGTTTAAGGTTTAGAGTTTATCTTAGTGTATGCGATTATTTTCAAGTGTTATACAGTCTATAGTATATAATCTATATATAATATATCATATGCTATGATGTTATTATTAATTATTGCTATAGTCGCCCATATGGTCTATAGTTTATATTGGTTTGTGTATGTAATAATGGTTTTTTGAACAATTATAAAAATAGTGAAAATAGGGTGATGGAGATGGAGTCGCCACCGGCCACTTTGGTAGGCCAGACACCATTAAAAATAACCAGAGATTATAAACGTTTGGGGTTAGGGAATCAATTACGCGTGGGGAAGGATTAGCACCCCCACAACGCCCAAAATTGGTACCGCGTTGATTTAGTGTTGTCTTTGCAAGAAAATAAAAATTAGAATTTAATTTAAAATTTAATCCCAAAAAAACGGTCTAAGGAGAATATTTCCTCATTTACGAAAACCGAGGAAGATGACACCTGAATGAGTCAGGATACCACTTCCTAGCCAGTTAAATTGGGAAATATACCCTTAATATTAAACCAAATTTAATATTCTAAAATTACATACAAAAGAGAAATCAAAAGGAAAATCTATTTTAAAAATTATAATTTAGAATCAAATATATTTTATTCATGTGAATAATTCATACAACTTAAAATATATAAGCATGGCATACAAAATATAGGAACATACCGATAATTAAAAGAACATTGTAAATAATTCATTCAACTTAAAATATACAAACATGATATACCAAATATATTTATTACAAAAACATGCCAATATATATTACCCTATATCTAAGCTAATATTAAAATAAATACAAAGATAAAAATTTACCCTACTAAAAGCTCGAATGATGAACTTTGACACCTCTAGCAGGATCTTCGCATAAAAAAACAACCCCAACGAATCTCAGCAGGACCCCGATCGAATGATTAATCGAACCATCGGAAAAATAAAAATTCCCCATAAGAGCACTTCTCTCAAAGGTTCGAAAGGGCACTGCCCTTTGCGCCATTTTCAATGGCATTGTGCCATTTAAAATGGCTTTTGTGTTGTGTCTTCAATTGGCCTCCCCCGACCTTTTACAGGCAATTGGGGTGAGGTGGACGCCTACATGGCGTCCACATTTCCCTTTTTTTTTATTACTTTTTTGCCTTTTATTATTATTATTATTTCGAATCTCGGGTCCTTACATTCAATTACATTTAAGTTTTTATAACCCATTTTTACAATATATCTAAAATATCTCCCATTTGTTCTTGTACAAGGCGGTGAAGCAGATTTTGGGTGGTGGCACAGTGTGGTTGGACAGAGGGTTAGGTTATTAGGGTTTATATATATATATTTTTAGGGTTAAGGGTAGTTTAGTCTTTTTTAGTGTATTTGGGTCTGATAGGTTTTTTTTGGGTTGTAAATGGGTAATGGGTTTGGATATTGGGTAATATTATTGTAATAGGTTTATGGGTATTGTATGAGTTATTAATTTAATAAAAATGGGTCTTAATTTTTAGATTGGGTTTAGTTTGGGCTTAGGCCCGGACAAAAATGGATTATGACAGTGTAACATGAATATGTCTCATACGTGTTACATGATTATACTTTTTAGGGGTTATAGCCTATAGGTTTATGTGATTAGTTTAGGGCTTAAGGATGAAATTTAGGGTTTAGGAGTTTAATGTTCAATTAATTCCCTACAAATATGTATTTAAATCGAAATTGATATTTATTTATTTTTAGATTTTGTAATTTAGTCCAATATTTTTAATATAATGATATTTTTGTTTATTTAAGTACTTAAAAAGTTAATTTTAACTAAAAGTGACCCATATTTATTTCTAATTTTTATAATTTAGTCTAATAAAGTAAAGATGGTGTTGTTTTTGTTCATTTTAGTCCATAAAATTATATTTTTATCCAAAATTGAACCATATTTATTTCTAATTTTTGTAATTTAGTCCAAACCTTTTAATTTTTGTAATTTATTCCAAACCATATAAATCATAAGTCCCTATAAGAATTCTAAAATAAAGCTCGAATTTCAATTATAACCTAAATTGGGACTCGATTGAATTAAGTTAAAAGCAAAAAGTAAAAATTTGGGACTTAAACAAAAAAACATCTAAAGTTATAATGACTAAAAAATAAATTTTCGCTAACCGAAAAGAACAAGCGAGTTCTTTCCTTCCAAAATCCAAATGGAATATTTTTAAATTTGATCCAATAATTAATTGCCCATTTGGAATTTGCCGCCTAATTTTTTTGCTTAGTGATTAATTACCCTTTATGTCCTCATTCGTTTATAATTTTTTATTTTAATCTTAACATTTACTTTTAAATTTTAGTTTAATTCAATTTAGTCACAATTATATATATATATATATTAAATTGTAACATATTCTAGCATCCTAAAAGATATTTTGGTGATTAGTCACAATTTAGTCAATCAAAATGACCCAACCCAAAGTCTATCGACTGTTTGTACCAAACTCAAACTTAATACGAATTCGAAACCCGAATTAACCCGACTTGAAATGAAACCGACCTAAAATGAACCCTACTTGAAATGAAACCGACCTAAAATGAACCCTACTTGAAATGAACTCGACCTGAAGTCTACCCGAGCCCGAATTAACCCGTCAATTAACTGATTTAGACCCGAACCGTTTTGACTCGACCTAAAATGAACATGACCTGAAACTGACCCGCACCCGACCCGAATCGAGTTGAAACATCAAATTGACTTGAAATAACCTGTATCCGATTTGACCTGACCTGACAGGACCCGACCTGAAACCCATCCAATTACCTATTTTTACATCCCTAGTTCGTAGTTATTGCCTTGAAAAGTTTTTGAATGGTGCCATCTCTGCTCTGCCATCCACGGTTCTCTTTGTTGATAGGATGCTTGGTGAGAATGAAGCATATGAGATGTTTGTGGCTTAGGACAGTGCCTTCGCGTCTTGACTCTTATGCACGATGAGTCCGCTTCTTCTTAGCAATTTTGTTGGTGCTGAGACGTTCGTTGAGACCTGGAAACTTGTTGTGGCATTCTTTAGTAGCTGGTCCACGACGACAGTTATGAGCCTCAACTTTAAGCTTCGATCGGTTCGCAAAGGTGATATGATTATGCGTGTTTACATCTCGAATGTGAAGGAGATCTGCGATGCTTTCGCAAAGGTGATATGAGTATGCGTGTTTACATCTCGAATGTGAAGGAGATCTGCGATGCTTTAGCATCGTGTGGTAGCCCGGTCTCGACAACTAAGTATATTGCATCGATCTTGAATGGTCTCCCTGCCAGGTACAAGCCGTTCGTCGTAGTCATCACCGCCAGCCGTGAGTCGTTCTCTTTGGATGGTGTCACCTCAGTGCTTGTGGATGCTGAGGCGCAACAGTCCATCTTTGATCAGGATCACTCAATCTCTATGAGTGTTCATACGATTCAATATTTGTCTGATAATCATGGTGTATCTGATAGGGGAAGTCATGACTCCAATCAACGTCCTTATCGTTAACAATCTGGATCTGGCTTTGGTTCTGGTAACACTGGTGGCCGGGGGTGAAATCGTAATCGTTACGAATGCCAGCTCTGTGGTAAGATAGGACACTTGGTAGATCGCTGCTATCGAAGGTTTGATCAGAGTTTTCCAGGCTTTACCGCTTCCTCTCAAAGTCCATGTTCTAATTAAGGGTTATCATCTGCTTTTGTTTGCTCTTTAGACACTAACAATGTTACTGCCCCTATGTCTCATACTGGAGGGATGACTTCTTCTGCTGCTACATGCTCTTAATGCCCTCATGGTCACGCTTCTGTGGCTGATGGTTCTGGTGCGTGGTATGTTGACACAGGTGCTACACATCACGTTACACCGGATGCTTCTGGTACTCACCATTCCACTAATTACTCGGGCCCAGGTAAACTCCTTGCTGGAGATGGTAAGGGTCTAAAAATTTCTAAAGTTGCTAAATCATCTTTACTTTCTAATTCTAGAGTTTTGATGTTACACAATATACTTGTTGTTCCTCAAGTTACTAAAAACATGCTCTATGTTTCTAAGTGTGCTAGAGACAACCATGTCTACTTTCAGTTTCATGCAAATCGATGCGTGGTTTGTGATGAGTTTTCTGGTGCGAAACTTCTACAAGGTGTTGAGCAAGGTGGTTTGTATGTTTCCAGTAAACCGAATCATCCGGTTAATGGTGTTGAGATGAATCTTCTTCAGTTTAATTCTACAGAGTATAGTCTTTGGCATTGGAGGTTAGGGCATCCTGCCCACTCCACTTTAGCTACTGTTCTTAGGAATTTTAATATTTTAGTTCCTATTGATGGCAATAAAATGATGTGCTCTGCTTTCCAACTTGGCAATAGTCATAAGTTGCCTTTCTCGCAGTCTACATCAATTTATACCAAACCTTTCCAATTGGTCTTTACAAACTTGTGGGGTCCTGCTCATGTTGCTTCTCCGGGTTACTGTTATTATGTATCTTTTGTTGATGTTTTTTCAAGGCATACATGGTTATACTTAATTAAAGATAAGTCTCAAGCTATTTTTGATTTTTAGTTGTTTTTGAAGCTTGTACAGACTCATTTTGAGACAAGGATCAAAGAAGCGCAAAGTGAGTTTCGCATCCTATCTTCTATCTTGGCTTAGTCTGGAATCAAACGCCGAGTTACATGTCCCCATACGTCCGAAAAAATGGTGTTGTGAAAATGTTGTCACGGAATTTTCACCTAACTTTTGGTTTTTGCTTTCATTTTATTTCGGTTTAGTAGTATTGTAGTGGTATTATACATTTTTGTTAATATAATTAGTGTATTATAGTTAGTATAATTGTTAGTGTAAATGGTTAGTATAAAACCCAAAAAATAAAAATACACAGCCCATTTGTATTTATATTAAAATGTCCATTACAAAAAAAGAGGTCCAATATACAATGAAGGCCCGTCAGGCCTAGTCCAAATTAAGCTAAACCCTAATACCCTTTCTTTATGCGCAGCTGAAGTAGGATCGTTGGATCAAGGGGTTGATCTAATGGCACAGATCACGCCAGCAGGGAGTTATAGCCCCGCACCACCCATAACCGTTAGATCAGATTACGATCTAACAGCCCAGATCGCATCACAGGAAACCACATAGATCATCACTCGCGCGTGGCAGCTACGCGCCCGACCTTCCAGCTTCCTCCAGCAATATCGTATTCTCTGATGGTGGCTGCGCCATTTCCGCCTTGAACCGCTCTTCGCCGGCACCAGTTGTAATCACTAGATTCATGGAAAAGGAAACAAAAGGGGATTAAAACCCTAAATAGAGCATAGTTGAAATAATAGAAGACCAAATCCCTAATTCGAAGCCCTAGCTAGAAAATTAGGATTAAATCAGAAACAAAACGGGAAGGACCAATCCCTAAATTGGTGCCATGGAAAAGATCAAGCAATCAAAGGGGAAGAAATCGGGGATTCATGCTTGGAATTCAAGCATTTTTTATAACTATAAATACCATGAAATTCTTTAAACAACATTCATACGAAAACATATAGAAGATTTATACGAATACACACATACATACAACACATAGGAATAGGCATTCAGATTTCCAGAAGTTGTAAGCAATCAAGCAAGCAATTTTAATCGAAAGTTCATCAGAGAAATTAAGCTCATTTCTTCTTGATATTTTCAGTTTTAAATAAAGAAAGGGTAACTTTTTTTTACCTCTGTTTTGAATAGCACTGCCGTGAATTTGGTTTCGATGTAGCTCCGGCAAAAAAAATACGATTTTGGGGTCACTAGAATATGAGAAATTAGGGTTTTTTTTGGAAAATTTTGCCACCGGCAACGGTGATCGGTGCCTGTGGATGGCGGCTGACACGACGGATCATCACCGTGTTCTTCAATTCATGAAGAACACATATGAACTTATCAGAGGATTTAAAAGGGGGTGGCTTTGATCTGTTTTAATAAAAGGAGAGAAAATGATTTTTGTTTCTGAAATGTAATTTATATACAAACCCGTTTGACCGACCCATACCTGACTTACAACCTGCGCCCTTCTCCGGGTCTTATACCACAGCTCTTCAGTTCTCAATCTTTTTAATTTCGTCATTTTTCTTATAAATTGACCTCCAAATTTCACTCATTATTCAATTTTAACCTTCACATTTTGCTTTCTTTCAATTTAATCCCTAATTCAGATTTTCTATTTTAAAAATAAAAACTAAATACCATTTTCTTTATTTTAATTTAGCAATTGTTTAGTTATTTATTTTAACCTAAGTAATTAGTTTTTTTTATGTCTTTTATGTAAATATATGTGCGTTAAAGACTTTAGGAATAAGATCTTTAAATACTTAGAATAGAGACATGTGTGCAGAAATATTTCCTTTATAATTTTAATAAAATACACTTAATTTTATTATAACCTTAATAGTTAAAATGAATATAGACATTTCTTTAGGTTTATTCACTAATTAGGTTTTAATTAAAAGATTGTAACACACCTAATCCTTTTGTTGATTTGTTTAAAAAGTGAAAACTTAATTAATGCGGTGTCTTATCAAACGGGAATGATAGGTTAGCGCTAGGAGTGCTGGCAGTGATTGAAGTTCAACGCCCGGGCGATAGGGCCGTTAAAATAGATTTATATTCACTAAACAGACGAATGAATTGAAACTCTTGAACTTGCAAATTCTAATTTTCAAAATACTTATTTTGAAATCAATTAGGTACCAATTTTTAGGCATTGTGGGGGTGCTAACCTTTCCCCACATGTAACCGACCCCCGAACCTATTTTTTCTTATTTTTGTAGACCAAAAATGTTATCTTGATAAATAAAATGTTTTATTAAAATAACCATTGTTTTTAAAAAGTGATCCAATCACACTTTTTTTCAAAAAGATTGGTGGCGACTCCGTGTTTTTCTTATGTTTTCCAAATAACGTCAAAACCTTTCTAAAATAGGGTTGCGACAGCTTGGCGACTCTGCTTGGGATAATTTTTTTAACAAAAGAGGGTCAGGCCATAAATTGTTTTCAAAAAATGTTTTTATAAAAGGAATTTGCAAGTTCACAATTCTTTCAATCTATTTGTCCATTTAATGAATAAAACTCTATTTTACGCATTTTAAAACTATTGCAAAAAAGCTCTATTCCCGAGCTTCACCCAATTGTTAAGTGAGGGGAAAATGCTTTGCTCATGTCAGAATATTGATTCTCCGTATGAGCCTAGCAAGTACCTTCGTGACTCATATGCCTCATGTCTTTGTAAGGATACTGATCCTTTGAGAAGACATATGAAGTGAGTCCTCTTGAGTTGAACTTGGTTCGTTTGAAGCCTATAATGGGTGGGAACCAGGGGCCCAGCTACCCTTAATAGGGGATAGCAAGGACAACTCGGGTACCTTTTAGAACCTAACCATGATTAAGAATATAGAGCCTACCCTAATAGAGCCATGCGGAAAACCTAGGGTCTTAGTTTTAAGTCAAAATTATTTCGTAAGGATAATCTGTGGAGACATGTCCTGGAGTGTTGGAATGTGCTGCCCAGAATTATTCATATATGAAATTATTTTTAACCCTCTGTGTTTTCTTAATTATGATCTTTCTTCCCATTGTTTTGTTGTTTTGCATATTCATTCATGCAACATCATTCCATATCAGAAGGGGTTGATTCTAAAAAATATTGGCTCAACTTTGAAAAACTCTCGTCATGGATGGAAGGATCTTGAAAAGTGAAGATGAGAATGCAAAAGTGCGACATTGGTCATAGGTTAACCAGCGAACATTTGGGGACAATTTAGCAGCTGATCATGAAACATAGACTTCAGAATATGCCCACATCAGCGTCAAACAGAATAACACTTAGGAGCTGCGAGAAATCTGGGATCATTTTGATTATGAAACTAAGCAGTTGTTCCATGAAGTCTACGGTGATATAGCATATATTCTGCACGTGAAGGTGGATGAGTCGTTTCTGAAAGCCTTGGTACAATTATGGAATCTCTGGTACTACTGTTTCACTTTTAATGGAGAAGATATGATGCCTACATTTGAGGAATACTTGGCTCTCTTCATTCTACGCGAGGTCAAGAAGAGCTGGGTCTATGCCAAGCCTCCTAAAAACAAAAACCCTTACTTAAGACTTCAAGCTTTTACTTGTATGCGTGACGGATTGGTCAAAGGGCTGATACAGAAGAGAAGAGGTAGCTTTAACTTTCCTTGGTCAAGTATCTGAAAGATAATTCCAGTTCATCCAGATAAAGAAAAGAGTGTGGATCTCTTGGCAATTGCAATTTACGGCTTAGTTATCTTTCTGAAGGTCTTAAGAAATATCGATGTAGCGTTGTTAGATTTCTTTGAGCAGTTGAAAAGAGGAGTCAACCCAGTGCCAGCTGTACTTGCTGAAACCTTCATTTCCCTTAATGCATGCCAAAAAGTGGAAGGAGTGCGTTTTCGTGGATGTGCTCCGTTACTCTAGGTTTGGGCCCTTAGTCACTTCTGGAAGTGCCCAACATTGGCTCTATCAAATGTGTTTTCTTCAAACTTTTCTCCTATCCGAGAGTTCTTGGCGAAGGAATGGCCCGTTGTTAAGAAAAGTAAGTGGATTGAAATTTTCAAGGACCGTCATGACGAAGACATCATATTGAGGGTTCCTTAGATGGGTCATACCAAACTCCTGTATAAGTATGGGAATTTCAACTTCTTGATGCTGCTAGGTCTATGAGGAGGAATTGGATGTGGTCCTTTGGTAGTATCTCGTCAGTTTGGATCCCGACAGTTCATCCTGTTCACTAGTAGTCTTGGCTCATCATAGTTCGAGTTCCAAGGAGAGTTCAGACATAAAGTACAAACAATCAGTGATGCATGGAATCACTGTTATCATATGGAGTTAGAATCTGATAGTCATTGCATGTACAACCCCGATTATGATATTTGGAGGCATACAAGAGTGAATGACAGAATCATAGCACCCACACTTGGACAGGCCAAGTCTTTGGAAGAACATTTGAAGATAACCCCTACAGAAGCTGAAATCCTAAGAGAAGAATTGAGAAGAGCCAAGTTGGAAATAGAAGCCCCGCGAGAGCAGAACCAACATGATCAGTTTGACTCAAGTCTTGACGTGGAAAAGTATAAATGAGAGATGAAGCGAGTGATAAAATTGTATGAAGACTTAGAAAGGAAGTTTGAAATCCAAAAGGTTGATTTCCTCAAGTTTCAGACTTCTGTTCGAAATGTTGATCTAAGAAAGACCCCAGAATAGTGGAAACGAGAAATTGAGCATGCTGTGAGAAAGGAGAAGGAGCGTGGAAAGCGGGAAGTTGAGAAGTATATACGGGCCCTTACTGAAGGAAAGAAGAAGGATAAGATGTCAACTGAAAATGGAAATGACAAACGGGTTCTTGAAAAAGAGAAAGAAAGTGTGGCTGCATGGAAAAGGAAGGCCCATGATAACAAGATCCATTTATTTGAGCTATAGACGACATATGACAAGACTAGTGAGAAGCTTAAGCAAAGCCAGACTTGTGTTGCTGAGTTGCAAGAGAAGGTAGATGACTTGAACCATTCGCTGCATGAATTTCAGAACCATCACACCTACATTGAACTTCAAGACTGTTTAAGTAAGAAAGATACCTTGAAGAAACATGTTGAAGGAATGGACAACATCATCCAGGAATATAGGACGAAGATCTTGGTCCTTGAAGATATAATAGAAGGAGGTAATGACTACTAGTTCACTCGCCTTAGAGACAATGCCAGAAGATTTCAATAGTGGGATAAGTTCGATAGGACCGTCATGACCCAGGTTCAGGATGTGGCCCGACATGTGACGATATTAGCCAGTAAAGCTTCAGCTCTTCGACAATACATCAAACCAGTAGGGGAAGTTGGACCAAGACTTATGTGGCTCATTGAGGAAGTCAAGGAATTAGGAATTCGTGCAAAAAAGTATTTGTAGAAAATATGAAATTTGATGTAATAAAGACCTTTCATATTCAATAAAGGGTTGTTTCTTGAGTAGATATTTCATAGAATTAATAGCCCTTTGCTTACATTCATGCACTTACATTGTTTTTTGGGTTTGCTGATTTACTTTGCATTTGTGTGTTTACATTCACGCATGCATTCATAACATAATAAGAATCTAATTCAAATAAAAACATGACAAAAATTCAAAATTGTAAAAACAACTCACAAGTACAGTACCCAGTCCCAAGCCAAAGCGATGGAAGATAGAGTGGTAGCCTTGGAAACTCGTCACAAAAGTACCCAGGACAAGTTAGACAAACTGGAAACGGACTTGAAGCAGCAAATGGAACTAGTTCACCAAAAGACAGTTAGCTCAATTATGGCAATGTTGGGATTCAAGAACCCAGATGCAACAGATGTTGGAGAGGAAACCAATGCTCTGCCCCGATTCTAGGGAATGACTTTCACTCATCTTGGAATACAAAAGGAAGCTTCAACACCAAAGGCTAAGCTGACTCCCCATTTTGTTGAGTCCTTCGGCCGAAATGATTTTAAGGCCAATACAGATGAAGCTCACAACTATGAAGTACCCGACCTGGATAAGATTACCAATAAGGCTAAAACTGAGAAGAAATGGGAAGACCGTTATGAGAAATTAGAAAGAGTGATTAAGCCTTTCCAAGAAGGAAGTATTTATGGTAGTGTGGATGCCAAGGACTTGAGCCTGTGACAGACTTGGTAGTACCTCCTAAATTTAAAGTTCCAGACTTTGAGAAGTATAATGGAACTACGTGCCTGTCAGCACATCTAACCATGTATTGCAGAAAGATATCGATGTATCTTGATAATGAAAAGTTACTCATTCATTGCTTCCAAGACAGTTTAGTAGGGTCAGCTGTACGCTGTTACAAGTAGCTAAATCGGGTTAACATCAGATATTGGAAGGATTTATCCAGAGCTTTTAGTGAGCAATACAAGTATGTCTCAAACATGGTTCCAACCCGACTGGTCCTGCAAGGGATGGAACAAAAACATCATGAGAGTTTCTGCCAATATGCGTAGAGGTGGAGGAATGTAGCTGCTCAAGTTCAGCCACCATTACTAGAGAATGAAATCACCTCAATGTTTGTGGAGACATTAAAAGGCTCATTTTATGACTGCATGCTCAATCATACCATTAAGAGCTTTGCAGACCTGTTAATGAATGGAGAGTTGATTCTGGCAGCTATGAAAAGTGGAAAGTTGGATAACGGAGAAACACAGAAACCCTATAAAAATAGGGAAAGCTAAGTTAGTGCCACCAGTGTTTATAATCCCAATTATTCAAAAAGTGTGGTCTTTAATAAGCCCAATGTCTCAACTGCAACTCCGGTAGTAACAAACCCTCCGAAGGAAGAACGAAGATATCAAGGGAATTCAAAGCCGTATTTCCCTCATATTCCAATGACGTACGCGGAATTATTTGCTGAATTGGTCAAATCCTTGATGGTGTTGCCAAGACATATCCCTCATTTCTCACCACCATACCTACCATGGTACGATGAGAATACTCAATGCGAATACCATGGAGAATTGCACCACATTTAAGAGAGTTGTAGATGATCTAGGAAAGTCAGGCATGTTGTCTTTCGACACGTCAGAAGATAAAGGAAATCTTCTGCCAAATCACCAGAAGGCAGGAGTGAATGCAATCATTGAGGAGGAAGACAAGAAAACTAAAGAATATGTAGCTGAGGTCAGAGCACCCATGAAGTGGGTATGGGTTCAAATGGTGGCAGCTGGGATGTTGGAAAGAGAAGCCTGGAAGCTGAGGATTGAAGATGGGTTGTATTGTGAGTACCACAGAGTGAAGGGACATAGGATTGAATGTTGCTTAGAATTCAAGCAGTTGGTCCAAGTTAAGATGGATGAAAAAGAACTTGAGTTCTTTGAAAAAAAAACAAGGAGTGTATGTTAGATGTTTGTGTGTCAGACGAGTCATCTTCTAAGGGAAGCTATACTGGAATGAAGCCTATGGTTATCAAGACCAAGGAAAAATCAAGTGAATCCACAAGGGGTGTAACTCCGCGACTCATAATCAAGGCACCAACTTCATTTCCATACAAGGACAGTAAACAAGTTCCTTGGAAATATGCTTGCACAACAGTGACCTCGGAAAGATCACTTGTTGAAGAAAGAGCAAAAGACGAACCAGTCAATGAAGTAAGCCGTTTTACAAGGAGTGGAAAGATCTATTCCCAGCCAACGATAGAGGATATAGGTGCAGCGCAAAGAAATGATGCTATTGAAGAGCCTGAGAAAGTAGATGATAGAGATTTCTTCAAAGAAAAGTCGCCAATGTACCATGAGCCAGTGATGGAATCAGAGGCTCAAGAATTCTTGAAATTCTTAAACATAGTGAATACAACATAGTGGAGCAAATCCACAAGCTCCCAGCCTAAATATCCATGTTATCTCCGCTGCTAAGTTCTGAAGGTCACTGTGAGGCCTTGTTGAATATTCTGAATTGAACGTTCATAGAAAAGGAAATCACAACCGACAAGATGGTCATGTTAGTTGGTAACATTGCTGTCAACAACTTTATTTCGTTCAATGATGAAAAAATACCTAGAGAAGGAAATGGATCGTGCAAAGCTCTACACTTCACCACAAGATACAAAAGATATATGCTAATGGGCGTCCTTATTGATAATAGGTCAGCCTTGAATGTTCTGCCATTAGCAACTCTAAAGAAGCTACATATAGACAACTCTCATATAAGAGCCTATCAAAATACAATAAGAGTGTTCGACGGAACTCAAAAAGATGTGTTAGGGAAAATTGAAGTGCCTTTGCAGATCGGACTATCAACCTTTGATGTTGAGTTTGTGGTCATAGACATTAGGCCCAGTTATAGCTGCTTGCTTGGGCGCCCATGGATTCATACAGCAGGAGCAGTCCCTTATACCTTACATCAGAAGTTGAAATTTGTGATTGACGGCCAATTGATAACTGTAGGTGTAGAGGAAGAATTTATTGCATCAGAATTACTGCTCGAGTATCACTTTAGGACATTAGAGCTAGTCAATACGACTTTTTTCACCGAAGGGAGTAAGGTGCCTGAACTAGAATTATCCAGCTCCGCAAAGATGCAAGTTAAACAAACTCTAGGAAAAAAAGCTGAAGTTGGAAAAGGATTTGGGAAGAGACACCAAGGGAGGCTGTATCTCGTGGTAATCCCAACAAAGAAGGATCGATTTGGCTTGGGTTTCAATCCCAACAATTGGAAAATGAGGGCAGAAATAAGGAAACGCCAGGAAAGAAGACAAACAAGGTTGAAAGGAGAGGAAATTGAGTGGGAGCCGATGACATTTCCACCCCTGAGCTATAACTTCAGATTCGGGGGCCTGCTGGATCCAAGTGCCCCAGTTAATGAGGAAGAGAAAGGAAAGAATGATTTCTGTGAAGCGTTTGAGAAGCTAAGCATCAATGCTGTGACAAACGAGGAAGAAGAGAACAAATACCTGTCCAAGATTTGCCCATCTTCTAAACTTGACAATTAGAGTGCTAAAGAAATTCCAGTAGTCTTTAAGACAGTTTCAGAGTAATTCTCAAAACCCACCATTTCGCCTTTAGACCCGAAGGCAATTAGGGATCTTATGTAAAGGGTTTATGTCAAACTTTATAATTTAAATTTCAATAAAGATGTATTCTCTTTCTTCCAACAAATCTTGCGTGGCAAACTCTTCCCCTAAATAAAACTTAAAGTTAAAACTCAAAACATCCATTCTATTTATATCTTTTTCTCTATATATATCTCTATCATTTTTCTTTATAGGTCTTTAGGTATCAATGACATAAATGACTCTCAATCCGACGCTGAAGTTGACTTTGAATTACCTTTATACTTAGAAGAAGTAGATGATGTTGATAATGAAGAAGAATATGACTTGCCCAGAGAACTGCTCAGGATGGTAGAAGGAGAGGAAAAACAGATTCTCTCGTACAAAGAACAGCTAGAAATACTGAACCTTGGCACTGAAGAAGAAAGGCGCGAGGTAAAGATTAGCACCACCATTACAACCAATATTCGACAAAGCTTGATCGAGCTTTTGAAAGAATTCAATGATATCTTCGCCTGATCATATCAAGACATGCCGGGTCTTAACACTAACATCGTTGTACATCAGCTTCCAATAAAATTAGGATGCGAGCCTATAAAGCAAAAGCTTAGGAGGATGAAAACAGAAATGCTCCTAAAATTAGGGATGAGGTAAAGAAATAGTTTGACGCAGGATTTTTTAGAGGTAGCTAAGTATCCAGAATAGGTGGCCAACATTGTCCCAGTTCCTAAGAATGATGGAAAGGTACGTATGTATGTTGACTATAGGGATGTTAGTAGAGCAAGCCCCAAAGACAATTTTTCGTTACCACAAGTAGACACATTAGTAGATAATACAGCTGGACATTCCCTTTTCTCTTTCATGGATGGGTTTTTTGGGTATAACAAGATTAAAATGTGCCCAGAAGATATGGAAAAGACCACTTTCATAACACTTTGGGGAACTTTTTGTTATAAAGTAATGCCCTTTGGTCTAAAGAATGCAAGGGCAACTTACCAAAGATCTATGGTGACTCTTTTCCATGACATGATGCATCGGGAGATAGAAGTATACGTAGATGATATGATTGCCAAATCTCGATCTGAAGAGGAGCATTTGGTAAATTTAAAGAAATTCTTTCAAAGGCTGAGGAAGTTCTACCTAAAGCTTAACTCAAACAAGTGCACATTTGGGGTTACATCAGGAAAATTATTAGGCTTTGTGGTGAGCAGGAGAGGAATTAAGATTGACAAAATTAAGGCCATACAAAAGCTCCTACCACCTCAAACATAGAAGGAGGTTTGGGGATTCCTATGAAGGTTAAATTATATCGCCCATTTTATCTTCCAGTTAATTGATAAGTGTGATCCAATATTCAAAATACTCAGAAAGAATAACCCAGGCACATGGAATGAAGAATGCAGATAGCTTTAGAAAAGATCAAAGAGTAATTAACTAATCCTCTTGTGCTAGTATCGCCAGTTCCCAGTAAGCCATTGATTCTCTACTTGACAGTATATGAAAACTCTATGGGTTGTGTGCTGGACCAACATGATGAGACTGAAAAGAAGGAAAAGGCGATATATTACTTGAGTAAAAAGTTCACTGATTGCAAAACCAAATATTCTGCAATTGAAAAACTATGCTGTGCTTTGGTATGGGCAACTAAAAGGCTCAAGCAATATATGTTATATCACACTACATGGTTAATCTCGAAATTGGATCCATTAAAGTTCATGATGGAAGCGCCAACATTATCGGGAAGATTAGCATGTTGGCAGATGTTACTGTCGTAACCCTTTTTAAGGAGTCTCGACGTTTTTTGGTAAACTTATGTAAACACGGAGTCGCCGCCAATCTTTTTTGAAAAAAAGTGTGTTTGGATCACTTTTAAAACAAGGGTTATTTTAATAAAACATTTTATTTATTAAAACAACAATTTTGTTCCACGAAAAATAAGAGAAAATAGGTTCGGGGTTCAGTTACGTGTGGGGAAGGGTTAACACCCCCACAATGCCCAAAAATTGGTACCTAATTGGTTTCAAAAAGTATTTTCAAAATTGGAATTAGCAAGTTCACGAAGGTTTCGATTTATTTGTCCGCTTAGTGAATATAAATCTATTTAAACGGCCTTATCGCCCGGGAAATAAACTTTAATCACCGCCAACACTCGTGGCGCTAACCCGTCATTCTCGCTTGATAAGACACCGCATTAAATAAGTTTTCACTTTTTAACAAACCAACAAAGAAAATTAAGTATGTTAAAGTCTTTTAATTAAAACCTAATTAATGATTAAACCCTAAAAGAAAAGAGTACGTTCATCTTAACTATTAAAATTTAAATGTATTTAAGTGTATTTTATTTCAAGATAAGAAAGTTTTTTATCACACAAGGTTCTAATCTAATTTTCAAAGGCCCTAAATCTAAGTTTTCAAACATACACATATTTACAAATATTTAAAAGAGAACAAGAAACAAATAAATTGCTTTAATTAAATAACTAAGAGATATAAATTTTAAATAAAGAAAGGGATAACCATTTTATTATTTTTTAAAAAATATTTTTGATTAAGGACTAAGTTGAAAGAAAAAAATTTGAAGGCTGATTTGAAAACAATTGAAAATCTGATGCTCAATTTAATAGAAAAGGACCAAATTTGAAGAATTAAAAGTTGGAGGGTCACAGTACAAGCTCAATGAAAGAAGGGCGCGGGTCGATAAGCGGGTATGGGTTGGATACCGGGTTGGTATAAATAGCCAAAGTTATAACAAAATTCTTTTTAACCTTCCCCTCTCAAATGGATCAAACCGGCTCTCATTTTTTTTTCTCTAAAAACTTTCAACGTGTTCTTCATGATTTGAAGAACACGGTAAGGGTCCGTCGTGCCGACAGTCATCCACCAGCGCCGGCGGCAAAATTTCCCAAAAAACCCTAATTTCCCAGATTCTAGTTGAAACGTCACGCGCGTGGCTGCCACGTGCGAGTGGTGATCCGTGTGTCTTGCTCTGGAGTGGTCTGGGCCGTTTGATTGCTATTGGATCCAACAGTGATGGGGATGAGGCGCTATAACTCTCTGCTAGCGTGATCTGTGTCATTGGATCAACCCCTTGATCCAACGGTCTTGCTTTAGCTGTGCATAAAGAAAGAAGGATTAGGGTTTTATTTAGTTGGGCCGATCGAGCATTATTATGTATGGATCTATGTATATAAAAAAACTATGGACATATAATTTTTTTGGACTCTTTATTTAATGACACTATATTATACCTAATGGATCTTCTATTGTTTTTATAATGGATCGAATAAAGCAAGTGGACTTGGGTTTTTAATTTAATGGACTCTTTTTATATTTTGGATTTTAAATTATTTAACTATTATACTAACTACTATAACACAATGCTAACATTAACAATGTACTAATACTACAATACTACTAAACCAAAAATGATATATATAGAATTCAATAAAATGAAAGTAGAAACAAAGAGTTAGGTGAAAATTCAGTGACAACAACTGCCCCTCTTTGGTCATTCTGGTGAAACAGGAATAGAACAAAGAACAAAATGACACCGATTTTCACCATTTACCAAACCGTTGATGCCTAAAGAGACAGACGAGTTCTATTCTCCTTACGTTCGAATAGATAAGTGGGTTCTATTATCCTCATGCTTGAATAGATAAGCAGGTTCCATTCTTCGAATGCCCGAACGGATAGGCAGGTTCTATTCTCCTCGTGCTCGGATAGATAAGCAGGTTGAAAAAGGTTCCATCCTTCTTATGCTTAGACGGATAAACGGGTTCTATTCTTCTCATGCTCGAATAGATAAGTAGATTGAAAAAAGGTTCTATCCACCTTATGCTTGGATAGATAAGCGGGTTCTATTCTCTTTATGCTTGAATATATAAGCAAGTTTTATTCTCCTCATGCTCGAATATATAAGCAGATTGAAAAGGGTTCCATCCTCCTTATACTTGGATGGATAAGCGGGTTCTATTCTCCCCATGCTTAAATAGATAAGCAGGTTCCATTCTCTGAATGCCCGAATGGATAGGCAGGTTCTATTCTTCTCGTGCTCGAATAGATAAACAAGTTGAAAAAGGTTCCATCCTCCTTATGCTTGGATGGATAAGCAGGTTCTATTCTCCTCATGCTCGAATAGATAAGCAGATTGAAAAAGGTTTCATCCTCCTTATGCTTGGATGGATAAGCGTGTTCTATTCTCCTTATGCTTGAATAGATAAGCAGATTCTATTCTCTTGATGCCCGAATAAATAAGTGGGTTCTTTTGCAGAAAAAACTTTTACACCTGTAAAAATCTGACATATGATGCAGTTATGATGATTATGAACCTAAGGATGTCTAAAACATGGATGCATGTCTCTTTTGCCTTTTATAATCCTTTTATCAGAATTAGTATTTTTTATCATATCATCTCAAACATTTTCTCAACTCTAGTAATAGATGGTAAGTGTCTATTCTGGCCTATCTTATCAGAAGAAGCAGTATGACTTCTTTTCATTTCTCTACACTGAATGGCTTTGCACCATGTTATTTGGATCATAAGAAAGCTTTCAATAACCCATCTTTCAATGCTAGTTGGCTTCACCGATTTCTTGTTGTTGAAATTCCATCAACCATTCCTTGGAAAGAAATCTTCACAATTGCCTACTCTTAACCTCAGGGGCTGTAAGACACGTCATTTGATTTGGGTGAAATTGGAGTTCACCAAAACACCACCATGTTGTACCATAGGTTTGATGCCATAGCTACATTTATCTTTTCCTATGACTTCTACCTTGATTTTTCAACTAGGAAAGCTCTTTGCGAAGTGTATAGCGTTGCTAGGACACCTAAGAGCGAAACTCCGTGGGGATATATGGGGGTGCTTTGGCTTTCCATCATTAATGCGTGGGAAATCATTTGAATATTGCAACTGTATACTACGATGATTGACAAAATAATCATAGATAGTCATCTCCATCGTCTCCTCTTCTCCATTCCCCTTAGTACTTCTTTGCTTCGTAGACAACATTTCTGATCTTTTGCACATTTCCCTCTCAATCCAATTATCTTGTACTCCTAGTTGAAAGGATTGACTTTATCCTCATATTCTTCAACACTCCTTTAGCATTTGTCAAGTTATCATTGTAGTTGATACATCAATGTTCAGTGACAAGATTCCTAGAATCTTGTTGTTCTCCCAATGTCTCATATCCTTAACTATTTCCTCCAATGTCTATAAAATTGTTCTCATCGTTGTTGAAACAACTATCTCATGTAAGCATCTCTGCTTTGCAACATGTTGCCTTAGGGTAACATCTCTTGAGGGTTTTCTAATTCCTACCTCCGCGGAAATCTTCAAATGGAAATCTTTGTAGCAAAACCTATTTCCATCTTGAATCTCTTCATATGTTTGCTGCTCTTTATGCCCTAAAATCTAAAATTTAACCATGAAATACCTCATAGTTCCAATACCCTTATAGAAAAATCTCAAAGTAATTCCCGAAAATCTTTTGTATATTTCAAGTGATGTCAAATTTATTAATTCCCATTTCAATGCAAGATGCTTATACGAAAAAATGGTCTAAGCAAAGAAAGGAAGGCTAAGAAACAAAACTTTATCAATTTGTGGCAAACATAAAAGAAGTTACAAATATTCAAACATCAATGACCAAAACTCCTCTTGTCAAAATGTCGTGAGATGTCCTGAATGTTATTCATGCTGAGCAGACTTTGACAATGTTGACAATGCGAGAAAGTTTATAACTCATATGTGTTATGCTCCCGAGAGAATCTCCCTGGTTATTAACTACCTATGCCGCCCTTTCTGGGTTTTCAACTTAGGTCCTCATTTGGTTTCAAAATGCCATTTGTGGGTTTTCATTTTGAACCCCCATTTTCTTTTTTCTTTTTTCTCTTTTTTCCCTTTTCCTCTTTTTTTCTTTTTCTTCTTTTCTTCTTTTCTCTTTTCTTTTCCCTTTTTTTCTTTTTTTCTTTTTTGTTTTTTTTTCAGACATAATACTTTTTGACTGAATCTGAGTTTATTAGACTTTGAAGTTCATCTCCATCATTTCAGCCAAAATTAACTCCCCACCCGAGAAAACCTTTATTACAATGTAAGGTCCTTCCCAATTTGGTGCCTATTTTCCTCGGGAATCGCTTTGGATTGATAACTTCGTTTTTAGTACCAAGTCACCTTCTTTAAATTCTTTAGGGCGAATTTTCTTCTCGCGAGCCCTTATCATCATTCTTTGATAATTTTCCCATGACACAGTGCTTTAAATCTTTTCATTTCAATTAGGTTCAGCTGGTCATATCTTGCTCGAATCCATTCTACTTCTTCCAACTTTGTTTCCATCACGACACGGAGAGATAGTATTTCAACTTTAATTGGTAATACGACTTTCATTCCGTATACCAATGAGAAAGGTGTTACCCCAGTAGAAGTTCTTACCGTGGTTCGATAAGCATATAAGGCGAAAGGTAGCTTCTCATGCCAGTCTTTATAAGTATCCACCATTTTTGCAACTATTTTCTTAATGTTCTTATTTGCTGCCTCTACTGCCCATTCATCTTCCGGCGATATACTACAGAATTATGATGTTCAACATTGAACTACTCACAGACTCCACTTATCATCATGTTATTCAGAGGTGTTATCGGTGGTGATACTTTCAGGCAAGCCGTATCGATAAATGATTTCCTTTTTCAAAAACTTGCACACCGTGAATTTGGTGACATTTGCATAAGAAGCTGCTGCTATCCACTTCGTGAATTATTCTATGGCTACCAAGATAAAACTATGCCCGTTTGACGCCTTAGGGTGAATCTGGCCAATGACATCGATGCCCCACATGGAGAAAGGTCAGGTGTTGTATGAACCTTGTCTGCGTAGATCTAGCATTTATGGCATTTGCGAGAGTAGTTGATGCAATCACCTTCCATAGTCGACCATTAATATCCAAGACGCATGATTCTTCTAGCCATGGTGAAGCCACTGGGATGGGTTCCACAAACTCCTTCATGAACTTCTTCTATAATTAATTGAGCTTCCTTTGTTCCCAAACATCTCAGAAGCAACTGATCACGACTTCTTTTGTATAAAATTTCTTCGTCGAGGATATACCCTGATGCCATCTTCCTGATCATTTTCTTTTCATTCTCTGTAGCTTGTGATGGGTACTGCTGTAATTTTACATATTACAAGATGTCATGGTACCATGGCAAACCATCTATCTCTTCTTCCATATTACAACAATGGGTTGGGGAATCTAGCATATGTAACCTTATGGGAATCATCTCAGAACCTTCATTTGCTTTAAACATGGCTGCTAAAGTGGCTAAATCATCGACCATTTGGTTGTCTTCTCTATGGAGATATTTCAAAGTGATCTCATCAAATTCTTTGGTCAACTCAAGGACCAACTTGTGATATTCCACCAACTTTTCATCTTTTGTCTCCTATTCACCACGTATCTGATAAATGACCAATGTAGAGTCCCCAAAAACTTTTAAAGTACGAATCTTCCTCTTTATAGCCTCTCTTACACCCATTATACTAGCCTCATATTCTTCCATGTTATTAGTGCAAAAATATTAATCGGATGGTAAAAAGGTAATAATCTCCTTATGGCGAGATCAAAACCGCCCCTATACCTCGTCCTAATGCATTTGTTGCACCATCAAAATTCAAAACCCAAGATTCTGTTAGAGCCACATCATCTTCTACGATACACATCAAATCTTCATCAGGGAAATTAAAATTTAACGCTTCATAATCATCACAAGCGCGACTTGCCAAAAAGTCAGCTATGGTACTCCATTTTATTGCTTTTTGGCTCACATACTAGATATCCAATTATGATAGTAACATCTGCCAACGTGCTAATCTTCTTGATAAGGCTAGAGCTTCCATCATGAACTTTAAAGGATTCAATTTCGAGATTAGCCATGTGGTGTGATATAACATATATTGTTTGAGCCTTTTAGCTGCCCATACCAAAGCGCAACATAGCTCTTCAATTGAGGAATATCTGGTTTCATAATCAGTGAACTTCTTGCTCAGGTAATATATCGTCCTTTCTTTTGTTTTAGTATCGTCATGTTGCCCTAATACGCAGCCCATTGAATTTTTATGCACCGTGAAATGGAGAAATAAGGGCCTCTCTGAAACAGGTGGTACTAACAAGGGAGGGTTGGTTAACTGCTTTTTAATCTTTTCTAAAGCCAGTTGGCATTCTTCATTCTATGTCCCTGGGTTATTCTTTCTGAGTAGTCTGAAAATTGGATCACACTTATCAGTTAACTGAGAGATAAAATGGGAGATGTAGTTTATCCTCCCCATGAAACCTCGAACCTCCTTCTATGTTTAAGGTGGTGGGAGCTTTTATATGGCCTTAATTTTTTCTGGATCAATCTCAGTTCCTCTCCTACTCACCGCAAAGCCCAATAATTTTTCTTATGTGACCCCAAATGTGCACTTGTTTGGGTTAAGCTTTAGCCGGAACTTCTTCAGCCTTTGAAAGAGTTTCTTTAGGTTCACCAAATGTTCCTCCTTAGATTGGGATTTGGCAATCATATCATCTATGTATACTTCTATTTCCCGATGCATCATGTCATGGAAAAGAGTGACCATGGATCTTTGGTAAGTTGCTCCTACATTCTTTAGACCAAAGGACATTACTTTATAACAAAAGGTTCCCCAAAGTGTTATAAATGTGGTATTTTCCATATCTTCTGGGCACATTTTAATCTGGTTCTACCTGGAAAACCCATCCATGAAAAAGAAAAGGGAATGACCAGCTGTGTTATCCACTAATGTGTCTATGTATGGTAACGAGAAGTTGTCTTTGGGGCTTGCTCTATTGAGACCCCTATAGTCAATGCACATGCCTACTTTTCCATCCTTCTTGGGAACTGGGACTATGTTGGCCACCCATTCTGGATACTTAGCTACCTCTAAATGTCCTGCATAAAATTGCTTCTTTACCTCATCCCTGATTTTTAGGAGCATATCTGCTTTCATCCTCCTAAGCTTCTACTTTATAGACTCGCAACTTGATTTTAATGGAAGCCGATGTACAACAATGTAGTGTCGAGACCAGGCATATCTTGATATGACCAAGCAAAGATATCCATGAATTCTTTTAGGAGCTCAATTAGGCTTTGTAGAGTATGGGCTATAATGGTGGTGCCAATCTTCACCTCTCGTTTCTTTTCTTCGGTACCGAGATTTATTATTTCTAACTCTTCCTTGTACGGGAGAATCTTTTTTTCTTCTCATTCTGCCATCTTGAACTATTCTTTGGGCAATCATATTCTTCTTCATTATCAATATCATCAACTTCTTCTAAGTATAAGGGTAATTCAAAATCAACTTCGACGTCAGACTGAGAGTCATTTAATTCATTGATATTTGAAGACCTGCAAAGAAAAGGGATAGAGATATATACAAAGAAAAAATGATGAATAGAATAAATGTTTTTAGTTTTTATCTTTAAGTTTTATTTATGGGAAGAGTTTGCCACACAAGATTTTTGGAAGTAAGAGAATACATCTTTATTGAAATTCAAGTTATAAAGCTTGACATAGACCCTTTATATAAGATCCCTAATTGCCTTCGGGTCTAAAGGCAAAATGGTGGGTTTTGAGAATTACTCTGAAATTGTCTTAAAGACTACAAGAATTTCTTCAGCAGTCTAGTTGTCAAGTTCAGAGCAAGGGCTAATCTTGGATAAGTATTTGTTCTATTCTTCATCGTTTGTCATAGTGTTGATGCTCAGCTTCTCAAACGCTTCACACAAATCTTTCTTTCCTTTCTCTTCCTCATTAACAGGGGCACTTGGATCCAACAGGCCCCCAAATTTGAAGTTATGGCTTAGGGTGGAAATGTCATCGGTTCCCACTCAATTTCCTATCCTTTCAGCCTTGCTTGTCTTCTTTCATGGCGTTTCCTTATTTCTGCCCTCTTTTGCCAATTGTTGGGCTTGAAACCCAAGCCAAACCGATCTTTCTTTGCTGGGATTACCACGAGATATAACCTCCATTGGTGTCTCTTTTCGAATCCTTTTCTGACTTTAGCTCATTTTCTTAGAGTTTGTTTAACTTGCATCTTCGTGCAGCTGTATAATTCTGGTTCAGGCACCTTACTTCCTTCAGTGAAAAAGGTCGCATTGACTAGCTCTAGTGTCCTAATGTGACATTCGAGCGCACCCTCATCAATCTCGATAAAGGGTGCATCAGTAGTTACTGATGCAATGATTTCTTCCTCTGCACCTACAGTTATCAATTGGTCGTCCACCACAAATTTCAACTTCTGATGTAAGGTAGAAGAGACCCCTGTATGAATCCATGGGTGCCCAAGCAAGAAAGCAACTATAATTGTGCCTAATGTCCATGGCTACAAACTCAACATCAAAGGTTGATGGTCTGATCTGTAAAGACACTTCAATTTTCCCCAACACATCTTTCTGAGTTCCGTTGAATGCTCTTACTATATTTTAATAGGCTCTCATATGATATTTGTCTATAGACATCTTCTTTAGTGTTGCTAACGGTAAAACATTCAGTGCCAAGCCGTTATCAATAAGAACGCCCGGTAGCATATATCCCTTGCATCTAGTAGTGATGTGTAGAGCTTTGCACAATCCCCTTCATTCTCATGGTATTTCCTCATCATTGAATGAAATGAAATTGTTGATAGCAATGTTACCGACTAACAAGTCCATCTTATCGGTTATGATCTCCTTTGGTACGAATGTCTGATTCAGAATCTTTAACAAGGCCTGACGGTGGCCTTCATAACTTAATAGCAGAGATAGCATAGAAATTCAAGCCAAAAGCTTGCGGAGTTGCTCTACCACACTGTACTCACTGTGTTTTAGAATCTTCAAAAATTCTTGAGCCTCTGACTCCTTCACTAGCTCGTGGTATACTGTTGGTTTTTCTTTGAAGAAATCTCTATCATCTTCCTTTTCTAACACTTCAGCAGTAGCTTTCCTTTGTGGAGCATCTCTATCTTCTGCCATTGGTTAGGAGTAGAGCCTTCCACTCCTCGTAAAACGGCTCACTTCATTAACTAGTTTTTCTTTTGTTTTCTTTTCAACAGATAATCCTTCTGGGGCCGCCACTGTGCAAGCGTAATTCCAAGGGACATGCATGCTGTCCTTGTATGGAAATGGGGCTGGTGCTTTAATTACAAGTCGCGGGATTACTCCCCTTGTGGGCTCACTAACTCTTGTTTTAGCCTTAATAACTAGAGGCTTCATTTCAGAATAATCTCTTCTAGAGGATGACTCTTTTGACGTGCAAATGTCCAACATGCACTACTTGTTTTCTTTTTCAAGAAACTCTAGTTCTCTTTCATCTATCTTGTCTTGGACCAACTGCTTGAACTCTAAGCAACGTTCAATCTCGTGCCCTCTTCTTTGTGATACTCACAAAACAATCCATATTCAATTTCCATATCATGGGCTTCTCCTTCTAGCATCCCAGCTACCACAATTTGAGCCCATACCCACCTCATGGGTGCTCTGACCTTAGCAACATGTTTCTTAACCCGCTTATTCTCTTCCTCCATGATTGCATTAACTCCTGCTTTTTGGTGATTTGGCAGAGGGTTTCCCTTATCTTCTGACGTATCAAATGACAACATTCTAGAATTTCTTAAATCATCTAGCACTATCTTGAATGCGGTGCAATTCTCAATAGTGTGCCCCCTAACTCCTGCATGATATTTGCATTGTGCCTTCTCATCGTACCATGTTGGATATGTTGGTGAGAAAGGAAGAACATGTCTTGGCAACACCATTTGGGATTTAACCAATTCAGTAAATAATTCGGCATACGTCATTAGAATTTGAGGGAAATAGGGTTTTGAGTTCCCTTGATATCTTCGTTCTTCCTTCGGTGGATTTGTAATTGCTGGAGCTGCAGTCGAGACATTGGGCTTGTTGAAGACTGCCCCCTTTGAGTAGTTGGGGTTGTAAACATTAGTGGTATTGACTTTATTGGGTCTCTTTTTATATGGTTTATTTGTTTCCCCACTATCCAACTTTCCACTCTTCATATCCGCAAAACTCTTTGTGGCATGATTGAGCATGCAATCATAAAAAGAACCCTTCAATATCTCCACGAACATTGGGGTAATCTCATTTTCTAGCAATGGTGGCTGGACTTGAGTAGTTACATCCCTCTATCTCTATACATATTGGCGAAAACTCCTATGATGTTTTTGTTCCATCCCTTGCAGGACCAGTCAGGTCGAAACCATGTCTAAGATATGCTTATACTGCTCACTAAAAGCTCTGGATAGATCATTCTACGATCTGATGTTAACCCGGCTTAGTTGTGTGTACCAGCGTGTAGCTGACCCTACTAAACTGTCTTGGAAGCAATGAATGAGCAGCTTCTCATTATCAAGATATATTGACATCTTTCTACAATACATGGTTAGATGTGCTGATGGGCATGTAGTTCCATTGTACTTCTCAAAATCTGGAATTTTAAACTTTAGAGGTGCTACCAAGTCTGTCACCAGGCTTAAGTCCTTGACATCCACACTACCGTGAATATTCCCTTCTTGGAAAGACTTAATCATTCCTTCTAACTTCTCATAACGATATTCCTATTTATTCTCAATTATAGCCTTATTGGCAATCTCATCCAGGTCGGGTACTTCATAGTTGTGAGCTCCTTTTGTATTATCTTTGAACTCATTTTGGACGGAAGACTCAGCAAAATGGGGAGTTAGCTTAGCCTTTGGTGTTGAAGCTTCCTTTTGTATTCTAGGATGAGTGAAAGTCATTCCCCGAAATCAAGGCAGAGCATTGGTTTCCCCTCCAACTTCTGCTGCATCTGGGTCTTTGAATCCCAACATTGCCGCAATTGAGCTAACTCTCTTCTGGTGGACTAATTCCATTTGCTGCTTCAGGTCTGTTTCCAGCTTGTCTAGCCTGTCCTGGGTACTTTTGTGACTAGTTTCCAAGGCCACCACTCTATCTTCCATTGCTTTGGCTTGAGACTTTGTACCGTACTTGTGAGTTGTTTTTGCTATTTTGAATTTCTGTCATGTTTTTTATTTAAGTTAGATTCTTATTACGTCATGGATGCATGTGCAGATGTAAGCACATAAATGCAAAGTAAGGAATCAAAACAAAAAATGATGCAATGAAAATGCATGAATGTAAGCGAAGAGCCATCAATTCTATGAAATATCTATTCAAGAAACAACTCTTTATTGAATATGAGAAGGTCCTTATTACATCAAATTTTATTACAAATACTTTTCTGCACGAACTCCTAATTCCTTGATTTCTTCAATAAGCCATATAAGTCTTGGTCCAACTTCCCCTGCTAGTTTGATGTACTGACGAAGGGCTGCAACTTCTGTGGCTAACATCGTCACATGTTGAGCCACATCCTGAACTTGAGTCATGACAGTCCTGTCAAACTCATCCCGCTCTTGGAATCTTCTGGCATCATCTCTAAGACGGGTGAACCAGTAATCATTTCCTCCATCAGCTATATCTTCAAGGACCAAGATCTTAGTTTTATACCCATGAATGATATTATCTATTTCTTCCACTTGCTCTCTCAAGGAGTCATTCTCATTTAGGCTGGCCTGGAGTTCTGTATAAGTGTGACAGTTCTGAAATTCATGCAGCTAACGGTTCAAATCCTCTACCTTGGCCTGCAACTCAACAACGCAAGCCTGGCTTTGCTTCAGCTTTTCATTAGTCTTGTCATATGCTGTCTGTAACTCAAATAGACTGATCTTGTTGTTGTGGGCCTTCATTTTCCATGCAGCCACACTTTCTTTCTCTTTTTCCAGAACCCGTTTGCCATTTCCATTTTCGATTGCTAACTTACCTTTCTTCTTTTCCTCAACAAGGGATCGTCTATACTTTTCAATCTCCCATTTTTTGTGCCCTCTCTCTTTTCCTACAGCATGCTCGATTTCTTGTTTCCACTACTTCGGAGTCTTTCTTAGATCAGCATTTCAAACAGTAGACTAGAATTTGAGGAAGTCAACCCTTTGGATCTCAAACTTCTTTTCTAGGTCTTTAGACAACTTTATCACTCGCTTCGTCTCCCCTTTATACTTTTCAACATCAAGGCTTGACTCTGTAGGAACTACCTTCAAGTGCTCCTCTAAAGACTTGGCCTGTCTGGGTATAGGTGCCATGACTCTGTCATTCACTCTTGTATGCCTCCAAATATCATAATCAGAGGTGTACATGTAATGTTTATCGGACTCTAACTCCATATGATAACAATGATTCCATGCATCACTGATCGTCTAAACCTTCTGTCTGAACTCTCATTGGTACTCGAATTCTGATGAGCCAAGACCAGTAGTGAATGGGATGAACTGTCGAGACCCGAACTGACGAGATACCAGCAAAGAAGCGCATCCAATTCCTCCCTAAAGACCTAGCAGCATCAAAAAGTTGAAATCCCCACACTTGTACAAAAACTTAGTATGACCTATCCAAGGTACCCTCCATCTGATGTCTTCATCGTGGCATCTTTGAAAATTTCAATCTACTTACTTTTCTTAGCAACTGGCCATTTCTTTGCTAGGAACTCGCAGAGAGGAGAGAAATTTGGGGGAAATACATTTGATAAGGCCAATGTTGGGAATTTCTAGAAGTGACTAAGAGCCCAGACTTGTAGAAGCGGAGCACACCCTCCAAAACGAACACCTTCAACTTTTCGACATGCATTAAGAGAAATGAATGTTTCAACAAGTACATATGGCACTGGATTGACTCCTCTCTTTAGATTTTCAAGGAAATCAAGTAACGCCACATCGATGTTCCCTAAAACTTTTGGAAATATGACTAAACCATAAATTGCAATGGCTAGGAGATCAACTCTCTTCTCTCTGTCAAGGTGAATTGAAATTATATTTCTGATGCTTGACCAAGGAAAATTAAAGCTGCATCCTCTCTTCTATATCAATCCCTTGACCCAACCATCACTCTTATCGGTGAAAGCTTGGAGCCTTGAGTGTGGGTTCTTGTTTTTAGGAGGTTTGGCATAGACCCAATTCTTCTTCACCTTGCGTAAATTGAACAAAGCCAAATATTCTTCAAATGTGGGCATCATATCCTCTCTATTGAAAGTGAAGCAGCAATATCCCGGATTCCAGAACTGAACCAGAGCTTTGAGAAACGACTTGTCTACCTTCACATAAATGAGATATACTATATCACTGTAGACTTCATGGAACAACTGCTTAGTCTCGTAATCACAATGCTCCCAAATTTCTCGCAGCTCTTGCATGCTAGACTGTCCCCAAATTTCTTCATGATCGGCTATTAGACTGTCCCCAAATGTTCTCTGGTTAACCTCAGGCCAATGTAGCACTTTTTCATTCTCATCTTCGGTTTTCAGGATCCTTCCATCCATGACGAGAGCTTTTCAAAGTTGAGCAAATATTTTTTAGAACCAACCTCATATGATATGGAATGATGTTGCATGAATAAGTATGCAAAACAACAAAACAATAAGGAAAATGATTAGACTTAAGAAAACACAAAGAGACCAAAGTAATTTCACGAACAATTCTAGACAACACATTCCAACACTCAAGGACATGTCCCATCGGATTATTCGCAACAATTTTGATCAGACTCAAAACCCTAGGTTTTTCGCATGGCTCTATTGGGGTAGGCTCTAAATTCTCAAACGGTCTGGTTCTACAAGGGTACCTGAGCTGTCATTGTTGTCCCCTACTAAGGGTAGCAAGGCCCCTGGTTCTCACCCATTATAGGCTTCAAATGAACCAAGTTCAACCCAGGAGGACTCACTTCCTATGTCTTCTCGAAGGATCAGTATCCTTACGAAGACATGAGGCACGAAGGTACTTGCAGACTCATACGGAGAATCAATATTCTGACACGAGCAAATCGTTTTCCCCTCACTTAACAATTGGGTGAAGCTCGAGAATAGAGCTTTTTTTGCAACAATTTTAAACATTCATTAAGCGGATGAATAGATTGAAACCTTTGTGAACTTGCAAATTCCTTTTCTAAAAATATTTCTTTGAAAATAATTTGTGGCCTGACCCTCTTTTGTTTTAAAAACAAAATGTCCCTAGCGGAGTCGTCAAGCTGTCACATACCTTTTTAAGGAGTCTTGACGTTTTTTGGTAAACTTATGTAAACACAGAGTCACCTTAAATCTTTTTTGAAAAAAAAGTGTGATTGGATCACTTTTAAAACAAGGGTTATTTTAATAAAACGTTTTATTTATTAAAACAACAATTTTGGTCCACAAAAAACAAGAGAAAATAGGTTCGGGGGTCGGTTACGTGTGGGGAAGGGTTAGCACCCCCACAACGCACAAAAAATTGGTACCTAATTGGTTTCAAAAAGTATTTTCAAAATTGGAATTTACAAGTTCATGAAGGTTTCGATTTATTTGTCCACTTAGTGAATTTATATCTATTTTAACGACCTTATCGCCCGGGAAATGAACTTTAATCACCGCCAACACTCTTGGCGCTAACCCGTCATTCCCGCTTGGTAAGACACCGCATTAAATAAGTTTTCACTTTTTAACAAACCAACAAAGAAAATTAAGTGTGTTAAAGTCTTTTAATTAAAACCTAATTAGTGATTAAACCCTAAAAGAAAAGTCTACGTTCATCTTAACTATTAAAATTTAAATGTATTTAAGTGTATTTTATTTCAAGATAAGAAAGTTTTTTTATCACACAAGGTTCTAATCTAATTTTCAAAGGCCCTAACTCTACCTTTTCAAACATACACATATTTACAAATATTTAAAAGAGAACAAGAAAAAAAATAAATTGCTTTAATTAAATAGCTAAGAGATATAAATTTTAAATATAGAAAGGGATAACCATTTTATTATTTTTTTAAAAAAATATTTTCGATTAAGGACTAGGTTGAAAGAAAAAAAATTGAAGGCTGATTTGTAAACAATTGAAAATCTGGTGCTAAATTTAACAGAAAAGGACCAAATTTGAAGAATTAAAAGCTGGAGGGTTACGGTACAAGATCCATGAAAGAAGGGCTCGGGTCGATAAGCGGGTATGGGTTGGATACCGGGTTGGTATAAATAGCCAATGTTATAACAAAAATCATTTTAACCTTCCCCTCCCAAATGGCTCAAATCGGCTCTCATTTTTTTCTCTAAAAACATTTATCGTGTTCTTCATGATTTGAAGAACACGGCAAGGGTCCGCCGTTCCAGCGGCAAAATTTCCCAGAAAACCCTAATTTCCCATATTTTGGTGACCCTCAAATTGTACTTTTTCGCTGGAGCTTCGTCGGAATTGAACCACAATGGCATCTTCAATAAAACAGAGGTAAAAACAATCCCTTTTTCTTTATTTAAAAACAATATTAAACATAGGAAGAAAGAATTACTAGTAAAATCTGCTTTATTTCACTGGAATTGCTTGAATACACTTGCCGAATTGCTACAACTTCTGGGTTTCTGAATGCTATTTGTATGTATGTGATTGTGTGTGATTCATATGAAATTGTTGTGTTTGTTACAAAGAATTACAGTGCTATTTATAGTACAATAATTACTTAAATCCTAAGCTCAAATCCCCGATTTCTTCCATTCTGATTGCTTGAGTTTTGCATGGCACTGATTTAGGGATCGATTATTCCCTTTTTGCTTCTGTTTTGATCTTGTTTTCCAGATAATGGTTTGTTTTAGGGATTAGCTCATTCTATATTTTTGGGATTTAACCCTTGTTCCTCTTTTCATGTTTTTGGTGACTACAACTGACGCCAACGAGGAGTGGTTCATGGCGTAAATGGTGCGAAAGCAGCTCGGGTACTCGTTGGAGAAGATGGAACGAACGGTCGGAGTTGAAACATCTCGACGTGGCTGCCACGTACGAGTGGTGATCTGTGTGTCTTGCTCTGGAGCGGTCTGGGCCGTTCGACTGCTCTTGGATCCAACAGTGATGGGGATGCAGCGCTATAACTCCCTGCTGGCATGATCTGCGCCGTTGGATCAACCCCTTGATCCAATAGTCCTGCTTCAGCTGCGCATAAAGAAAGAAGAATTAGGGTTTTATTTAGTTGGGCTGATCGAGCATTATTATGTATGGATCTATGTATATAAAAAACTATGGACATACAATTTTTATGGACTCTTTATTTAATGGACACTATATTATACCTAATGGATCTTCTATTGTTTTTATAATGGACCGAATAAAGCAAGTGGACTTGGGTTTTTAATTTAATGGACTCTTTTTATATTTTGGATTTTAAACTATTTAACTATTATACTAACTACTATAAGACAATGCTAACATTAACAATGTACTAATACTACAATACTATTAAACCGAAAATAACATAGATAGAATACAACAAAATGAAAGTAGAAACAAAGAGTTAGGTGAAAATTCAGTGACAACAACTACTATCAGAGTTTGATATCCAGTTTGTGAGCCAAAAATTAATAAAAGGGAGTGCCATAGCTGACTTTTTGGCAAGTCGCGCCTTTGATGATTATGAAGCATTGAATTTTAATTTCCCTGATGAAGACTTGATGTGTATCACAGAAGATGATGAGGCTCTAATAGAATCTTGGGTTATGAACTTCGATGGTGCAACAAATGCATTAGGACGAGGTATAGGGGCAGTTTTGGTTTCGCAAGAAGGATATTATTACCCTTTTACCAGTCATTTGAAATTTTTCTGCACTAATAACATGGCAAAATACGAGGCTTGTATAATGGGTCTAAGAGAGGCTATAAAAAGGAAAATCCATACTTTAAGAGTTTTTGGGGACTCTGCATTGGTCATTTATCAGATACGTGGTGAATGAGAGACAAAAGATGAAAAGTTGGTAGAATACCACAAGTTGGTCCTTGAGTTGACCAAAGAATTTGATGAGATCACTTTCAAGTATCTCCCGAGAGAAGATAACCAAATGGCTGATGTTTTAGCTACTTTAGCAGCCATGTTTAAGGCAAGTGAATGATCTGAGATGATGACCATCAGGTCCAACCCATTGTTATAATGCGGAAGAAGAAATAGATGGTTTGGCATGGTACCATGACATCATGCAATACCCACCATAAGCTACAAAGAACGAGAAGAAAATGATCAGAAAAATGGCATCAAGGTATGTCCGTGATTGAGAAATTTTATACAAAAGAAGTCGAGATCAAGTTCTTCTAATATGTGTGAGTGCAAAAGAAGCTCATTAATTATGGAATATGTTTACGAGGGAGTTTGTGGAACCTACCCTAGTGGCTTCGCCATGGCTAGAAGGGTCATGTGCTTCGGATATTATTGGTCAACTATGGAAGGAGATTGCATTAATTACTCTGGAAAATGCCAAATTTATACTGACAGGGTTTATACGCCACCTCAACTCCTTCATGTTATGTCAGCTCCTTGGTCGTTCTCCATGTGGGGCATCAATGTTATCGGTCAGATTCATCCTAAGTCGTCAAACAGACATCAATTTATCTTGGTAGCTATTTAATATTTCATGAAATGGGTGGAAGCAGCCTCGTATGCAAACGTCACTAGGTCTACGGTTTGCAAATTCTTAAAGAAGGAAATCATTTGCCAGTATGGTATGCCAGAAAGCATCATTACTGATAATGCTTCCAATCTAAATAACAAGATGATAACCGGAGTCTGTGAACAATTTAATGTCAAACACCATAATTCAGTGGTATATCGCCTGAAGATGAACGAGGCAGTGAAGGCTGCAAATAAGAACATTAAGAAGATAGTTGCAAAAATGGTTGATACTTAATAGGACTGGCATGAGAAGCTATCTTTTGCCTTATATGCCTATCGAACCGCAGCAAGAACTTCTACTGGGGCAGCACCCTTCTCATTGGTATATGGAATGGAAGCAGTACTACCAATTGAGGTTGAAATACCATCACTCTGTGTCTTAATGGAAACGAAGTTGGAAGAGACAGAATGGGTTCAAGCAAGATATGACCAGTTGAATTTTATTGAAGAGAAAAGATTGAAAGTACTGTGTCATGGGAAGATGTATCAAAGAATGATGATAAGGGCCCACGAGAAGAAAGTTCACCCGAGAGAATTTAAACAAGGTGACTTGGTACTAAAAAGAAGTTATCAATCCAAAGTGATTTCTGATGAAAATGGGCACCAAATTGGGAGGGACCTTACATTGTAACAAAGGTTTTCTCAGGTGGGGCATTAATTTTGGCGGAAATGGATGAAGATGAACTTCAAAGCACGATAAACTTAGATTCAGTCAAAAAGTATTATGTCTAAAGAAGAAGAAAGAAAATGAAAAAAAAAAGAAAAAGAAAAAAGAGGACCTGAGTTGAAAACCCATAAAGGGCGGCTCAGGTAATTGTTAAAAAACCTACCATGTAGTTGATAACCAGGGAAATTCTCTTGGGAACATAACACATATAAGTTATGAACTTTCTCACATTTTTACCATTATCGAAGTCTGCTAAGCATGGGTAACATTTAAGACATCTCACAGCGTTTGGACAAGAGGAGTTTTGGTCATTGATGTTTGAATATTTGTAACTTCTATTCTGTTTGCCACAATATTAATAAAATTTTGTTTCTTCAGCCTTCCTTCCTTTGCTTAGACCATCTCCCTTTAAGCATCTTGTATTGAAATAAGAATTAATAAATTTGACATAATTTAAAACATACAAAAGATTTTTGGGCATTACTTTTAAATTTGTTTTAAAAGGGTGTTGGAACAATGAGGCATCACGTGGTCAAGTTTTGGAGCTTAAGGCATAAAAAGTAGTAAGCACATGAAGACGTTCAAGGTAGAAATGGGTTTTGCTGCAAAGATTTCCATGTAAGCAACTCAAAGACCTCTACAGAGACAAGAATCAGAGAATCCTCAAGAAGCGTTGAAGGTAGCATGTTGCAAAACAGAGATGTTTGCACAAGATAGTATGTTTCTACAACAATGAGAACAATTTTACAGACATTGGAGGAAATAACTAAGGATATGGGATACTTTCATTCAAGACCACTCAAGAAGGCCTGTTATTGAATATTGATCACAACATAATCTTTCTTCAATGATAATAAGAACAATTTTACAGACATTGGGAGAACAATAGGATTCAGGGAGGCTTGTCACTGAACATTGATGTATCAACTAAAATGATAATTTAACAAAGACCAAAAGAGTGTTGAAGAATATAAGGATAAAGTCAATCCTTCCAACCAAGAGTACAAGATAACTGGACTGAGTGAACAAATCTGCAAGGGTCAAATGTACTCTATGAAGCAAAGAGAATTATGGTGCTAAATCTATGGTGCAGCCTGGAGGTGTATTGGTGAACTCCAATTCCATCCAAATTAAAGGGCGTTTAATACAATCCCCGAGGTTAAGAGAAGGCAATGGTTAAGGTTTCATTCCAAGGAATAGCCGATGGAATTTTAACAACAAGAAATTGGTGGAGCCAACTAGGATTGAAAGATGGGTAGTTGTTAACGTTCCTGCTCGTTGTGATCCCTAAATAACATTATGCAAAGTGTTGCTCGGAATGGAGAAGTGAAAGGAATATATTGGTCCTACTGTTTGATGAGATGAGACTAGAATGACGCCTATCAACCTTTTCCAGAGGTGAGAAAATGTTTGATATGATACAGTCCAAGATCTCTGAAGATTCACAGTTTCTTCTGTGTCTACTTCCTTATAAGAAAATTAATTCTGAGGAAAATGAAATTTAAAAGCAAAAGAAATGGGACATGCATTCATGTTTTAGACATCCATAGGGGCATGATCATCATAACTGCATCATATATCAGATTTTTACATGTGTGAAAGCTCTTTCTACAAAAAAAACCTACTTATCTATTCACGCATAATGATAATAGAACCCGCCTATCCGTTTAGGCATTTGGAGAATAGAACATGCTTATCTATTCGAGCATAAGGAGAATAGAACCCGCCTATCCGTTCGGGTATTTGGAGAATGGAATCCGCTTATCTATTCGAGCATAAGGAGAATAGAACTCGTCTATCCGTTCGGGCATTTGAAGAATAGAATCCGCTTATCTATTCGAGCATAAGGAGAATAGAACCTGCCTATCCGTTCAGGCATTTAGAGAATGGAATCCGCTTATCTATTCGAGGAAAAGAAAAATAGAACCCGTCTATCCGTTCGGGCGTTTGGAGGATGGGACCCGCCTATCTATTCGAGCATAATGAGAATAGAACCTGCATATCTTTTCAAGCATTCATGGTTTGGTAATTGGTGAAAATCAGTGTCCTTTTGTTCTTTGTTCTATTCCTGTTCTATTGGAATGACCAAAGAGGGGCAGCTGTTGTCACTGAATTTTCACCTAACTTTTAGTTTTTGTTTTCATTTTATTTCAGTTTAGTAGTATTGTAGTGGTATTATACATTTTTGTTAATATAATTAGTTTATTATAGTTAGTATAATTGTTAGTGTAAATGGTTAGTATAAAACCCAAAAAATAAAAATACACAGCCCATTTGTATTTATATTAAAATGTCCATTACAAAAGAAGAGGTCCAATATACAATGAAGGCCCGTCAGGCCTAGTCCAAATTAACCTAAACCATAATGCCTTTTCTTTATGCGCAGCTGAAGCATGATCGTTGGATTGAGGGGTTGATCCAAAGGCACAGATCACGCCAGCAGGGAGTTATAGCGCTGCACCACCCATAACCGTTAGATCAGATTACGATCTAACGACCCAGATCGCATCACAGGAAATCACATGGATCATCACTCGCACGTGGCAGCTACGCGACCGACCTTCCAGCAATATCATCTTCTCCGATGGCAGCCACGCCGTTTCCGCCTTGAACTGCTCCTCGCAGGCACCAGTTGTAATCACCAGATTCATGCAAAAAGAAACAAAAGGGGATTAAAACCCTAAATAAAGCATAGTTGAAATAATAGAATACCAAATCCCTAATTCGAAGCCCTAGCTAGAAAATCAGGATTATATCATAAGCAAAACGGGAATGACCAATCCCTAAATTGGTGCCATGGCAAAGATCAAGCAATCATAGAGGATAAAATCGGGGATTCATGCTTGGAATTCAAACATTTTTTATAACTATAAATACCATGTAATTCTTTAAACAACATTCATACGAAAACATACAGAAGATTCATACGAATACACATATGCAACACATAGAAATAGGCATTCGAATTTCCAGAAGTTGTAAGCAATCAAGCAAGCAATTTTAATCGAAAGTTCATCAGAGAAATAAAGCTCGTTTTGCTGGTAATTTTCTTCTTTATATTTTCAGTTTTAAATAAAGAAAGGGTAACTTTTTTTACCTCCGTTTTGAATTGCACCACCGTGAATTTGGTTTCGATGTAGCTTCGGTGAAAAAAAAATAAGATTTTGGGGTCACCGTAATCTAGGAAATTAGGGTTTTTTTTTTGGAAAATTTTGCCGTCGGCAACCGCAGCCAACACCGGTGGATGGCGGCCGGCATGACGGATCATCGCCGTGTCTTTAATTCATGAAGAACACGGATGAACTTATCAGAGGATTTAAAAGGGGGTGTCTTTGATCTATTTTAATAAAAGGGGAGAAAACGATTTTTGTTTCTGAAATGTAATTTATATACAAACCCGTTTGACCGATCCATACCCGGCTAACAACCCGCGCCCTTCTTCTCCGGGTCTTATACCGTAGCTCTTCAGTTCTCAATTTTTTCAATTTCGTCTTTTTTCTTATAAATTGACCTCTGAATTTCACTCATTATTCAATTTTAACCTTCACATTTTGCTTTCTTTCAATTTAATCCCCAATTCAGATTTTCTATTTTAAAAATAAAAACTAAATACCCTTTTCTTTATTTTAATTTAGCAATTGTTTAGTTATTTATTTTAACTTAAGTAATTAGTTATTTCTTTATGTGTTTTATGTAAATATATGTGTGTTAAAAACTTTAGGAATAGGATCTTTAAAAACTTAGAATAGGGACATGTGTGCAGAAATATTTCCTTCATAATTTTAATAAAATACACTTAATTTTATTATAACCTTAATAGTTAAAATGAATATAGACATTTCATTAGGTTTATTCACTAATTAGGTTTTAATTAAAAGATTGTAACACACCTAATCCTTTTTTTTTATTTGTTTAAAAAGTGAAAACTTAATTAATGCGGTGTCTTATCAATCGGAAATGACGGGTTAGCACCAGGAGTGTTGGCGGTCTCAAGTATCTCTACTTATTAAGTTATGGTCGTATGCTGTTGTTACGACTGTGTACTTAATTAATCAACTACCTACCAAGGTTCTTAGTGGGGTTTCACCTGTTAAAAAGTTGCTGGGACAGAAACCTGACTACTCATCTATGCGTGTCTTTGGCTACCATTGCTTTCCTCATCTGCAACCGTTTCAAACAAAATAAGTTGGATTTTTAGTCACTCAAATGTGTACTTCTGAGTTATAGCCTTCAACACAAAGGCTATCAGTGCCTTACACCCGATGGTAAAGTTGTTATTTCTAGACATGTGGTGTTTAACAAAGGTGTTTTTCTGTTTGCAGAAAATGGATCTCTGCCTTTAGGGTCAAGGTCGAGTGTATTTCAGCCCCCCTCGCTTAAAGTTCTGCCTGTGGCAAGTTCTCTTGTTGCTTCAATCCTTTGGGTGCAACCTGGCCCATATACTGCACCTGGTACCTTATTTGGTCTACATCCAGATATTGTTGAGCCTGTTGGTTCGATCACTCCTTATATTGAAGTAAGCTCCCTTGTGTCACCAACTTCTCAATGCTCTAATGAAACACATGCGTCATCCACTACTACCTGTTACTATTCCATCATCAATGCAACCTACTTCTCCAGTTCCATCATCTATCAAAAGTGGCGGCTCTTTTAGTGTTTCAACTCCTGTTGCATTGTCTGCTTCACAGCCTGAGTATTTGGAGAATACTGGTTTGAGTTCTGATGTGGCTGATGATGTTACACAAACTAGTGATGTCTCTTAAGGTGACTCTGTGGTTGGTTCAGTGCCTGAACCAGTCAACACACATTCCATGCTTACTAGAAGCAAGAAGGGCATCTTTAAGCTCAATATTTTCTCAGCTATGGTGTGTTCCGATGAGGAAGCTACTGCCAGTGTTCACCAGGCTTTGGAGTCACCAGTGTGGAGAGATACAGTCCACAAGGAATACAATGCCCTTGTTCGAAATGAGACTTGGAAGTTGGTTCGTCTACTAGAGGGCAGAAAAACCGTTAGATGTAAGTGGATTTTTCGAGTCAAACGGAATCTGAATGGTGCTATTGCGAGGCATAAAGCGAGGCTTGTGGCGAAAAGTTTTTCGCAAGTCCCTGGACAAGACTAAAAAGACACCTTTAGTCACGTCGTGAGGTTTTCTACTTTAAATGTGCTTCTTTCTCTGGCTGTCACTAATAAGTGGTGTTTGCGTCAAGTAAACTTAAATAATACATTTTTGAACGGGGAACTGAGCGAGGAAGTTTATATGCAACAACTACCCAGATTTGAACACACTGCAGAAGATGGAACCCCTCTTGTTTGCTGCCTTCAAAAAGCCTTGTATGGGCTTCTACAAGCACCACACAACTGGTATACCAAACTTCATACCTTTCTTCTTGAAATTGAATTTTGTGAGTCAATGGCTGATGCTTCCTTCTCTATTCGTGAGAATGAAGGTGCCGTTACGTACTTGCTAGTGTACATTGACGATATTATAGTCATGGGCCAGTCCGAAGCTGAAGTTGAATCTGTAATAGTCAGCTTGGGTACGAAGTTCGCTCTTAAAGATCTTGGGGATCTTCAGTACTTCCTTGGAATTTAAGCTCAAAGAACTGAAAACTCTATTTGTCTTAATCAAAGAAAATTTGTATCGGAGCTGCTTCGAAAGACAATGATGTCTCAAGCAAAACCAACACCAACGCCCATGTTACCATCGGTCAAATTAAGCCAAGACGCTGGCATCCCGTTAGCAGATCCCCTTGAGTATCATTGTATTATTGGAGCACTTTTATATATTTGTCACACGTACTCGAACATTGCTTTTAGTGTCAATAGAGTGGCTCAATTCATGCATAAACCTTGTGAAGTCCATCTCTCAACTATAAAACAAATCTTGAGGTATCTTGCTGGTACTTTGGACTTTGGATTACTGTTTACTGCTTCAGAACTAGGAATAACAAATGTTGTAGCTTTTGCGGATGCTAATTGGGGTAGTAATTTAGATGATAGAAGAACTACAACTGGGTACTGTGTGTATATGAATAATTGTTTAATGTCTTGGTGCTCAAAGAAGAAAAAGTCTGTCTCGGTCGACGACTAAGGCTAAATATGGGTGTATTATTGATGCTGTGTCAGAAGTTACTTGGATCTCTTCGATTTTAAGTGATATGGGAGTCAAGATTACAACAATACATGTAATCTGGAATGGCAATACGAGTGCTGTTGCACTGTCTGTAAACCTCGTTCTTCACTCTCGGTCAAAGCACGTGGAGCTCAACATACATTTTCTTCGAGAAAAAATAGGCCAAGAAAACCTTCAAGTAAACTATGTACCTATAATGACCTGAATTTTAGAATTAGAGGGTCAGTTTAACTCGAGGTGTGGGCTCCATGGTTGGACCGAGAGTTTGGGGCATTTGTGAGCTTTGGTGGGCTAACATTTTTGGTTTTGGGCTTGGGTTATTGGTTGGGTGTTGGGTTGAGAAGATGATGGGAGAGTAGGATGGTAAATTCCCTCATTTTGAAGAGAGGAAAGGTAGGGGAAACTTAATGTTTCTGCAGAATGTGAAGAAGGTGATATCACCTTGTCTTTTTCTTTCCCCATTCTCTCTCATTTTTTATCTTTCTCCCAAGAACCCAAGGTTAAAGGCTCAATCTTTATTTGTTTGAGTTAGAATCTCAGGTTTTTAGTTGAGGGCAGTGCAACCATCGTCCGAGGATCCATATTTTTAGGTAAATTTCATTAAGTTTGGTGGAGGATAAGTTTTTGTTGGGGGTTGAGCAAGAGTTCGGGAATGGGGTTTTTTGACTCTACTCCTTGTTGTAGAATCACACCTTTAACTTATTTTAATCTCCCAGCAATGTTGTAACTCTTTTTGCAACATTTGATTGTAGTTAAGGAGGTTGGAGAGCACTTAAAAGACCAAGGGAAGAAGAAGGCTTGAGCTTGGAGGAGGTCTTGTTTCTCAGCTTTGGGGAAAAAAGGTTAGTACACTACTAACTCCTATGTATTCCTGGAAATCATCAATTTGCTTGCTTGCTTGATTTTATGATGTTTTGGTTAAGGTTAGAGCTTGATGTTCATTCATGGTAAATTTCAACTTTGGTGTTGAATGTGTGTGAAAATGGTAGGAATCCACCTAATAGACTTTCCATAACTTGTAGGATTAAATTGGGGCATTTTTGTACAAGTTATGGGGTTTTAGTAGGGTTCTCGAACCTCTGAATTCAAAATCTGGGCTTTTTTGGACCAGTATCGATACCTCTTTGTAGGAGATAGTCTTTTTCAGCTGAAATGCAAAGGGGGTATCGGTACTCATGGGGGCGTACCAATACAACTGTTCCATTGAGAATTCTAGTAGCAAAAAATGGTATCGGTACACGCAAGGCGTATCGATACCGATTTGCGTATCAATGTTCCCCGTGTATCAGTATGGGGTTTGGGTAAACCTCTTCAATGTGCTAAGCTGAGTATTGGTACGCGTAGGTATGTATCAGTACCCATAGGAGCGTATCGATACTCTTAGGTGAGTATTGGGACTCGCTGGACAATCTACCCAAGAAACTTCGTTTTAAGTTCGGGGGTTCTATATTTCAAGGACAAGGGTCTAATGGGTCTCCTAAGGGGTAAAATGAATAGTAAAACTAAGAAATTGAGTATATAACTCTGTTTGTGGCCTAAATAATTTGATGACTTGGTAAATAAAAAGAGGAATTGCTTGTATTAGCAAACCTTAGGGATTCTTGGTGGATCATGCGTGAACATGCCAAGTAAGGGCACTTGTGTGGTTGAGTTATTTGATTGGTGGGATTCGAATACCAGTGAGAGTATTGCAACACAAGTTGATGAGATTTTGGATGTACGTTCCCGAGGCTGTATGATACTGGGCCTCATCCGATAATACTCGATGAGAGATTCTGAATATGAGTCTACGTTTCCAAGGCTGTGTGACATCGGGTCTCACTCTAAGTGTACGTTCCCGAGGCTGTATGATACCGAGCCTCACTTTGAGTGTACGTTCTCGAGGCTGTATGACACTAGGCCTCACTCTAGGTTTGTTGGTATGGTGTATGTATGTTGTGTGAGATATTACATCCTTGCTTGCTATGCGTTTAGGCGATTATGGTAGCGCCATTGCTCATATTATCATGATATCTTAATTGTAGCTTGCTCTTATTTATGATTTACATGAATCTTGGTTGAGTGGAAGTGTATCCACTGAGCTTTGTTAGCTCAGCATTCGGAATTGTTATTTTTGTTTGCAGTTAGTAGGTTGACGTGCATCGTTGGAGCACCGCCAGAGTAGGACCTCAACATCGACTTGTGTTCGAGTACAATACTTAGACTTATTTGGGAAATGTATTCGTAAGACCCTATATTGTATCGTAACTCTCATTTTGGATTTTAAACTATAAATTGAATGTGTATTTTTTAATTATGTATTTTAAATGAAGCTCCTATGTAACATTTTTAACTATTTGTTTATGTCAAGTATTTAAACTTATTGGATTTTATGACATATTGGTTTTTGGGCTAAATCTAGTAACAAATTTATCGATTTAAGTTAGGCTTAAGGCCCAATTGTGATAACCGGGTTAGGGGTGTTACAATAGTGGTATCAGAGCCTAGGTTTAGCCGATTCTAGGAAATCCCGGGGGTGTTTAGAGTGTCTTATAGGTGTCTAACGAATACCTTGCCCACAAGTCAAAGTCGTACTTGTTTGAGCTGAGTATTTGATGGTGTAACCTTATTTGTTTGGTTGTGCAGAAAATGAATCATGCCAAGAAGGGCACGAGATCATGAGGAGAGTTGGGGCTCTCAAGAATGGAGCTACGACGAAGATTACATTCTCGGCACGAAGGAGATGTCAAAGGATAGGAGTAGTCGGGGGCTACCTATTTCTCTCATCGATATTAGGCCTTTCACCTGATTGTGAGAGCTATACCTAGGCCTACGACTACCCCTCGCGAGGCACCGATTAAGAGGGTGGTTACCATGGTGCTACAAAATTTCTTAGATCGGGACAAGATAACCCGATTAAGGCTGATCAATGGTTGAAGGGAAATCGTTGGATTATGTGTCAGGTGAGGTTGAGATTAGAAGACAAGTAGACATGTGTTCTTTCCTTGTTGAAAGAGAATACCCAAGAATGGTGGGAGATAGTAGAGTTAGGTTGGTATCCTAACCAACCTACTTGGGATGACTTCTTGGAAGAATTTGAGAAGAAGTATGTGGGAAAGGCCTACATTGATAGCTTGAGGGAGTGTTTTAATCATTTTGTCCAAAGGAATCGGTTGGTCTTTGAGTATGAACAAGAGTTTCTGCAATTGAGTATGTATGCCCTTAAGTTGGTTGCTACCGAGAAAATGAGATGCAAGAGATTCCTAAAGGGTTTGAGGAAGGAAATTCATACCTATTTGACTGCTACCCCCTGAAAGTGTTTTAAGAATTGACAACTAATGCCAAGTCGCTTGAGCAAGTGCAAGGTTTGACCTATGGACTGTCTGGAGGGCAAGGGAGCTTGAGTGGGAGAACACAGAACTTCTCTAACAACTCGCAGTCTTATTCCGGGAGGAATAGTAGCCGTTGAAACCAAGGTAGAGAAGCTTCAAATTAGAATTCAAGATCAGACCATAGGTCAGAGTCTGCTAGCTGTAGAAGGCCTTCGATATCTTCAGCCATGATGAGTTCGAAGGGTTATAGAGGAGTGCAGGCGCACCAATTTTTGATTAGTGTGGGCGTAGGCATAGAGAAGAGTGTTGGGGGACGTCCAAGGCTTGCTTTGAGTGTTTATCACTGGACTATTTTGTGAGAGATTGTCCGCCAACTACTAACATCACTCAAGTCCAGACTCAGAGGACCTCTTATCCAAATTAGAGGGGTCGAGGCTTTGCTAGGGTTGGAGCAAGCCATATGTCAGGACATTAGAGTAGAGGTACATTCTAGTCCACCGCCAGGGCACCGGCGAGACTGTAGACGGTCAAGGCCCAAGAGGATTGTGAAGCTACCAATGTTATCTCAAGTACGTTTATCTTGTTCTCAGTTCCTATAGTTGCTCTTGTGGATTCAGGGTCTACTCATTCCTATATCAATAGTGGGATATCTCAACAATAGGGTATTCCTGCCGAAGATCTTGAGATAAAGGTCCGTGTGACTAGTCCGTTAGGGTATGATATTTTGGTCGACAAGGTGTATTAGAGGTGTCCAATCGAGATTCAAGGCTTGATCTTCAAGGCCGATTTGATGGTGTTATCATTTTAAGAGTTTGATGCTATCACAGGGATAGATTGGTTGTTTAAGCATGATACGCGCTTGGGATGTAGAGGAAGAGTCTTAAGCTTCGTGGTTGGGACGAGACCAAGTTAGTAGTGAAGGGTGAGAAAAATCCTTGCCTTGTTTATATAACGTCAGCTTTGGCGGCACAAAGAATGATCCAATAAGGTTGTGAGGCCTTCTTAGCTCATATGGTTTACGTAAGTGTAACGACTCAAATTTTTGAGTCAACGATTGGACGTTGATCCAAATTATGGACCCTCATGTTGGTTGGAGTAATTGGACTCGTTGGGCCAAGTTTGGGCCTAATTGGATGAGAACTGAACCATTTAAGCTTGAAAAATGACCATTTTGGGGAAAGGAAGAAAGTAAGGGGTTTTAAGGTTAATTATACCATTTTTAAGAGAGAAAGTTTGATCTTTTCCCCTTGTTGTGGGATTCCACGTGAGGTTAAGGGGACAAGAGCCCCTTTTGTGAGATAATCCTTTCACACACCCTTTTTCTTTATCTCTTTCTTCCCCATCTTCTCTCCCAAGAACACCATAGCCTTCAACATTTAAAGATTCAAGCTTTCTACCTAATTTTCTACATCCAAGATTCAAGATTTGGACATGTTAATCTCCTCTTGATGGGCTACACGGGAAGTTTAGTTTTTGGAAAAGGGGTTTTTTCAAGCTTAAACAAGGAGATGAGTTAAATGAGCTAAGTGGGTGAGCTTGATCCGGGTTTTTTTTCTTAAGGTCAGTACATTTTTGACTCCTTTGATTCTTGAATATCATAAAGTAATGGCCTTGCTTGATTTTATGGTTGATGGTTGCTAGTTTGGGTTTTAAGGTACCTTAGAACTTGTAAATGGCAATTCCCGAATTAAATGTGACTAAGGTGTCATAAGGGTAGCGAATCACTCTAATCAGCTCCTAAAAGATGTAGGATTAAGTTAGAGGGCTAAAGGTTGCGTTTTGGGGGCTTGGGAAGTGATTTCTCAAGCCTTAGAAGCTATTTATGGGCTTCGGTATCAGTACACGGGTAACATGTACCGATACCTTGTGTTATGTACGATGAACACATATGAGTTTTAATGGGGGTATCGATACACCTAGTGAGGGTATCGATGCCCAATGTTTCATTGAAATTCTAGTAGCTTAAATTGGTATTGGTACGCTTGGAGCAGTATCGATAAAATTGGTGTATCGGTACATAGGGTTTGTGTACCTATAAGGGGTCAGCGGTTAACCCCATCATGTAAAGCTGAGTATCGATATGCATAGTCTGAGTAACGGTAACCATAGGGGTGTATCGATATCCCCAATTAGGTATTGGTACTACCTGGGTAATCTGCCAAGAAAATATGAAGTTGAGTTTGAGGGGTTGATATTTCAAGGACTATGGTCCCATGAGCCTCCAAGGTACTAAAATAAATTGTAAAATTGAGAAATCGAGGTTTAAACCCCATTGATGAGAATAATGTGTATTTACTTGATAAATGATGAATCGTGATAACCGTGACGGTTAGTGTCATACCTTGGGGCATTTGTTGAATGGCTTGGCTTGATGCCACTAACCTCTTGGTGAGGTGTATGAATGCTCGGGGAGCATGTATTATCTTATGGTTGATGAAAAGGAATCCAGATGTCCTAGAGTTAGTAATATGGTACTTATATAAGGGGATGCGTACTTCGGGCTGAGTGATCAAGTACATTTGACGTACCCATGGGTTGAGTGATCTGGGTACGGTTAGAAACCTATTCGTGGCTATAATGATCCGAATAAGGTAATTAACTCGATAGGCTGAGTGAGCTCGAGTAACCTGATTGGCTGAGTGACCTCAGGTAAAGACTTCTTGTGGCTAATATGATCTAAGTATGTCTAGAACATATCTATGGCTATGGTGATCCGGATACGGTCTATTAACCCGACGGTTGTGTGAGCACGGGTAACCCGACGGTTGTGTGAGCACGAGTAAAGCAGGGCTTCATTGGCCATTATGTGGATGATGTATGAATGTAATTATATATGTTGTGTGGTTGCTATTGATTGATAGCTTATGCTCCCTATGACTGGGTGATCATGGTATGACATGTATTAACTCGATGGGCTGTGTGAGCTCGAGTATCCCGATGGGCTATATGACCTCGGGTATTGTAAAGCTTGTGGAACTTGTATGACTTCTTGTAGACTTGTTGATGCCTTGAGATAGGTGATCTAATAACTCTAGCTAGTGTAGGCTAGACGATATCTCATAGATAGTGGAAGCCTTATCTATGTTATCTTGACTATAATTATCTTGCGTGCTTATTTTATGATAATCACGAATTATGGTGGAGTAGAAATATACCACTAAGCTTTGTTAGCTCAGCATGCGGATGTGTGGTTTTTTCCGAGCGTAGGTTGACACGTCATCTCTTGGAGGAGCACATCGAAGAGGATTTCCCAGCACCGCATTTGCTTCAGAGTACAATACTTGTTATTTTAGTTTGGGCTAATGTATTCGTAGGACCTTACCACTATTGAGTCTGTAACTCTATTTGAAATACTATTTGGTTTACAGTGTTTTAAACTCGAAGCTCCTATTTTGTAAACTTATTTAAATGCTTAACTACTTTAATGGATTTATGGATGTTTAATGCTTTCAAATGATGGCTAAACTTGTGATTTTAAATTGGATATTTGATGGTTCAATATTTGGGTGACCCGAATGTAATACTTTATATCAGGATCGAGATTAGGGTATTACAGTAAGTGTTGAGAGTCTGATGCTAGAGGATTTTCGAACCGTTCAAGAGTTTGCCAATGTGTTTTTGGAAGAATTGCCCTTACTTCCTCCTGATCAGGAGTTAGAGTTTCGGATGGATGTAATTCAGGCACGACACCCATATCGATTGCACCTTATCGCGTGGCATCAACAGAGTTGAGAGAACTAAATAATCAGATCCAAGAGTTGTTAGAAAGAGGATGTGTATAAGGATTGATCTATAAGGATTGATCCAAGAGTTGAGAGAACTAAATAATCAGATCCAGTCTTGTTTGTTAAGAATAAGGATTGATCTATAAGGATGTTTATCGACTACCGTCAGCTCAACAAGGTAATGGTGAAGAACCATTATCTTGTGCCAAGGATTGATGGCTTTTTTGATTACTTGAGGGGTACCCCTGTGTTCTCGAAGATCAACTTGAGATCGGGGCATTACCAGTTGAAGGTAGTGGAAGAGGATGTTCAGAAAATTGCCTTTAGAACACGGTATGAACTTTATGAGTTCTTAGTAATGTCTTTTGGGATTACCAATGCACCAACAACTTTCATGGACTTGATGAACCAGATTTTTCAGCCATATCTAGATCAGTTTGTGGTAGTCTTCATTGATGATATATTGGTTTACTCAAGTTCAAAGGAGGAGCATGATTTTTATCTTCGTGTTGTTCTTCAGACCTTGAGGGAGAGACAAATTTTTGCTAAGTTCAGTAAATTTGAGTTTTGGCTTTCCGAGGTGACGTTTTTGGGCCACATTGTTGCAACGGATGGGATTCATGTGGACCCAAAAAAGATCCAAGTCGTGGTAGAGTGGAAACCACCTAGAAATATCGTGTAAGTTTGTAGTTTTCTTAGGCTTGCCGGATATTATCGACGTTTTATTAAAGGTTTCTCAATCATAACGGCACCTATGACCAAGTTGTTGCAAAAAGACTCATGTTTGAGTGGAACGGGAAAAGACAAAAAAGCTTTGAGCAGTTGAAGGCTTACCTTACGGAGGCCTCGGTGTTGACGCAACTCGAACCGAGAAAGGTTTAGGTTGTGTTTAGTGATGCCTCGTTGAATGGGCTTGGTTGCGTCCTTATGCAATAAGGTAAGGAGGTTGCTTATGCCTCAAGATAGCTTAAGCCTCATGAACGGAACTACCCTACCTATGATTTGGAACTTGCCGCAGTTATCATCGCATTGAAGATTTGGAGACATTTTCTATATGGGGAAATGTGCTATATCTACACCGACTATAATAGTTTAAACTATTTGCTCACCCAGAAAGAATTAAATTTGAGTTAAAGGCAATGTATTGAGATGTTAAAGGACTATTATTGCATCATCAAGTATCATCCCGGTAAAGCGAATGTTTGGCTAATGCTTTGAGTAGGAAGTCTATGTCAGATTTGATGGTGATGTTTTCCCGTTTGAGGATGACCAAAGATGGTGGGTTGTTAGCGGAGCTTCATGTAGAGCCTACCCTAGTGCAAGAGGTCAAGAGGATGCGAGTGTTAGACGAAGAATTGGCAGCAAAGATCGAGATGGTTCAGAGAGGCAAGGTATTTGATTTTGAAGTGCGAGATGGTGGGGTCTTGTATTCCAAAGACCGATTATGCGTCCCAGCCTCGGAGAATTTGCAAGACCGTATCCTACGTGATGTGCATCGACGCTTGTTTACTGTGCATCCGGGCATCAACAAAATGTACCAAGACCTTCGTCCTTTTTATTGGTGGCCTAGCGTGAAAAATGATATGCCCGAGCTTGTGACAAGATGCTTAGCTTGTCAGCAAGTTAAGGTTGAGCATCAGGTTTCTTTAGGCTTGCTTTAGCCCATCCAGATTCCAAATTGGAAGCGGGATCGTGTGACCATAGTTTTTGTGACAGGTTTGCCATTGACACAAAGGAAGCATGATGCCATTTGGGTGATAGTGGTCCATTTGACCCAGTCTGCCTATTTCTTGCATGTGCGTATGGACTTTACGCTTGAGAGGTTGCCGCAGTTGTACATCCAAGAGATGGTAAGGTTGCATGGAGTGCCATCATCGATCATATCAGATAGAGATCTACGTTTCATAGCAAGGTTGTGGAAGAATATTCGAGAGGCTTGGGACACCAAGTTGCATTTTAGTACAACTTTCCACCCTTAGACCAATGGTCAGTCTGAGCGAGTTATCTAGAACTTGGAGGATATGCTTCGGTGTTGCATCCTTGATTTTGAAAGAAGTTGGGAAGAATTGTTACCTCTTGTTGAGTTTTCCTACAACAATAACTTTCAATCAAGCATCAAGATGGCTCCCTTTGAGGCCTTGTATGGGCGTAAGTGTAGAACACCCTTGTGTTGGACCGAGCAAAATGAGAGAAGAATCGTGGGATCATATTTGATTAGAAAAACCGAGGAGAAGGTTCAGATAATTAAATAAAGATTTCAAGTGGCCTTTGATTGTCAAAAAACGTATGCGGATCGAAAGTGTAAGCACATCGAGTATGAGGTTGATGACAAGATATTTCTCAAAGTCTCACTATGGAAGAGAGTAATTCACTTTGGGCAAAAGGGGAAGTTGAGCCAATGTTTCTCAGGCCGTATGAGATTTTTGAGAGGGTTAGACCCGTTGCTTACTGATTAGCTTTGCCCCTATAACCCCCTCGACCTGACCTAGTCGCAAGATCGAATCGAGCGAACTACATTGAGTTTACCGAAACAAACCCGTAAAAATTAACTGAAATTACGACCCTTTTTTCTTTTATCTTATCTAGTGAAACATATTAACCTATAGTGTGCATACTGGCAGCAGGTGAAAACTCAACTCAATTGGGCGTCAATTCGACATCTAATTGGCCATAATTGCAATTTAGGGACTAAATTGCAATTCTGGAAAATTACAAAGAGTTAACCCATTTTAAAGTTACCAACCCGTAGTTAATTAGGTTTCATGCTCTCATGTCAAAAACCAGCTCAAAACAATCATCCAAACTCATCCAAATGCATTCATATCAAATAGGGACTAAAGCGAAAGAAACAAAAATTTGCAATCATCCCATTAACTAAAATAACTGCTGCCCGTATCGGTAAATGAGCAGGTATATCAGTATGCTTTGCCATTCTCAAAATGTCAAATTCCAATAGCATGAATCTGTACCGATATAGCTAAAATATGCCATTTACAATCTCAAAACAACATAACTAACTAGCCAAAACAGGGAGTTTAACAAAATATCTCTCAAAACAACAACGAACCCCACTACCTTTATTACTACAAGTCTAGTTCGAAACTATACGTTCAATAGCCGAAGTCCTTGGTTATCCTTTGATTGCTTGTTGCCTCTGAACCTCTAATTCTTTGCATTGATGGCCAAAGAGAGCGTAAGTACACAAGACTTAGTGAGGAGTGCTCAAACAACACAACATCAATGCATTTTAAAACCATTTTCTAAAACCACATTGAAATCACCATTTCAATCATTGTATAAAACATCATGCCTTGAAAACCATGCACGTAACACTTTTAAAAACCAACATATTAAACCATATGCAACATGTATCATGAATCAACATCAAATCTCATTACTAACCCTCAATTTAAGCATTCCCATGCATAACAACCCTTATGCAAAGCTTAAAGAGTAAACATGTATAAACCACCATTATACATTAACAAACATCAACATGATACATCAACAGTTATATTGGCTTTCAAGTGATCATAAACCAAGTTCCACTTTCATAAAATGTTACATCGGATACACGGATTCAACAAGTGTCCTCTCAACATTTTATGCCATCTCAACCGGAATTATGGTACCACTTACAACTCGGGGGCACCAACCCTAATCATCAGTTAGATGCATAATCCACTAAAAGGAGTTTTCGGTATCATATAACCCCTTAACCGTTAGGGTACTTGGATGGAGTATTTGATACACTGTATAAACCCCTCGACATCCAAGGTGACTTTTTTATAGTGCACTATTAATCCTATGGCCGGCCAAGTATACTCGATAGCATTTTAAACCACATCACTTGTCAATATAATTCATTATTAACCATGTACCTCATTGTTTTTATATGCATCAAACCAAACCATTTCCAAAGCAACAAACCATGCTTTAAAACAAGTATTTTCACATACTTACATGAATCATTTACTAATGCATCCATCATTATTATATGATCAAAAACAGTATATAACATACTCAAAACATGCTTTAATAGTAGGTACCATGTCATTAAAACAAGTGCATAAAAACCATTTCGTAAAAGCACGACCGATTGAGAAATCTCTTTATACTTACTTCCGAGTTTAAACCAGAGTTTCAAGCTAATTTTAAACTCCCATAAACCACCTTTAAAACATTTCAAAGATGAAATCCACGTTCTCACTCACCAACAAAGTAAAGCTTTAATCGCTGATGTAAAATCAAGCATCAGAAGCCTCTAAAGCTTCCCCGATGACCTTAGGATCACTCTCTCCTGTTTTAATCACATAAAACAGAGGATTAATGTGTCATCATGCATTCATAATCTCGGCAACTCAACTCCCCAACTTTGCCTCACATACCACAATCAAACACCTTTCGAAAACAACCAAAAACACCCTTCAACTCAACCTAAACACAACCCAGCCATAATCTAACAATTCAATCCTTAAATTAACATCCAAAAACAATCCAAACCAATCCTTATATCTCTAGCATACATTAAACCTCCACAACTCTTCAAAAACACATAACTATCAACCTAAAAAAATATAGATTCACATAGCTTCAGGACTCCAATGTTAAAATCAATCTAATAATATTATTAAACATCAAAATCTTGATTAAAACCAACCAAGAACCCAGCAAAACAGATCCAATTCAAAAATCACATAAACTCATCAAGTAAACCTTGATTTAGCCAAATTCCATAATTAAATCACTAAAACTCAATATAAATCATTTATAAAGAGTCAAGAACTTGGGAATGTCAATAAAGAACCATTCATTAGAGGAGAAGAATGAACCATACCTCTAACGAGTGAGTTTCCTCTCAATTGGATGTTTTCTCTTAAAAAACAAAGACATACAATAAGATTTTAGAAAACAAAGTTGAGGAATCCATTAGGAAATCAAAGGTTTAAGAAACCAAGAACATTACCTTAGTTTTCTGATGAAAAAGAAAGTGTTTGGCTGAAGAGAAGTTGAGGGAAAATTTTGGGAAAAAAGAAGTTACGTCAAAAAGTGATTTTAAGAAATAACCACATTCCTTAATTAAATCATTTTTTAATTTCCTTAATTAAAACTGGTTTAAAAATAATCCTAATTAAGAGACAACTTAGATCAGACCAATTGGTAATTAGCTCCTTAAAGATTCAAAGTTTTGACTCTTTTACAAAACAATCACTAAAACAGATTCCAATCTTTACATTTTGGTCACTAGCCGAAAATGTCTGATTCCCAAAACTCATTTTACAAAATTGAATTTAACAAAAATATCCATATATTTAATAATAACTTTAGATATTTTCCAAATATTTTACCTATCTAAAAATATTTAATCCGATTTTAAATCTCGAATATGACTCAAATCTCTAACCCGGTGCATCGGACCATCTAACTAGCTTATAAACCGCTAGGTTCAAAATCGAGGTGTTACAGCCCTTGGAGCTGACACTCATCTACAACGTGTTCCATGTGTCTATGTTGAGGCGCTACCGTTCTGATCCTTCGCATATTATCCCGCTTGAGGAGATTGAGATCAACACCGATTTGACCTATGAAAAAGAAGCAATAAGAGTTTTGGACAAAGGATTCAAAGAGCTTCGCAATAAGTGTATACCTTTAGTCAAGATGTTGAGTGTAGCGACTAAAAAAATCTGAGGTCTGTTTGGAAAACCCTCTTTTAATTAAAAGATGACATATGAGGAAAATTCTTGAAAAAACTCGTATTTTTAAAGCATGACTTGGGAATCGCCACCGGTCACTTGGGGAAGGTAGACCGAACACCAAAAACTTAACCAGAGATTCATTGGGTTCGGGAGTCGATTACGAATGGGGAATGTTTCGCACCTCCACCACGCTCAAAAATTGGTACCTAAGGGTTTGTATTGTATCTATTAAGAAAAAAGTGCAATTCGATTTAGTTTAATATTTAATCCCTAAAAATACATGCATGATCATACAATTCGAATATAAAACAACCTCACAATTCACAGTACCCAAAAAAGATAACGTCCAGAGACTCGAGACGACACTCCCAATAAGATACCGAAATTTTGAGTTCTAATTCTAAATGGTACAAAATAAATGCATGAATAAGATAACGGCCAAAATGAAGGTAAGGCATGAACAAATACATAACCCCAAACAATAAGAGCAATAAAAATCAACAAGAAGATAAATAAGAACAACCACTAAAAGTTATAGATAGACCACCTATATTATGTGATATAATATATGTAAGGTTAGAACATATATAAAGACTATGCGATGTAGACATGTCTATATAAAAAACATGATTATACATAATATATATCATACGATTATATATATATATAAACTATATATGTATGTATAAAAGCTAAATATTATACAGTATAGAGCAAACAAATTAAGAAAGGAATTTAACCATTTAAAAAAAATTGATTTTAAAGTAATTAAATAAAAAAACACAACTAAACATGGAATTTAAATTAAAGAGAAAAGGCAGAAACTTCTCTTTATACCAAAACCCTAACATCATGTACTCTCAACGTCGCCGTCGCCGCTCCGACAAGTTTCCTGGCAAACTGACACCACCGAACGGGCTTCTCGTCTTTCCCCTTTTTCATTTCTCGGTTCAGTTTCTCGAAACAAACCTCCAAGTTCTTGAGAAGAAACTTGATTCGTGAAGTGTTCTCACCAGATCTCTTACGTTCACCGTTGGATCATCATGGTTCCAGGATATGTTGCTCTCTTCGCTGCCTAGAACATTTTCACCGTTGGGATTCGTCGTTGGAGCTCTGATTGTCGAAAATTCCCTTTTTGTATATATATATTATGTATTAAAGTTATAATATATATATATACAAAAAAACCTATTATTTAAAAATATACATTATTCATTTTTGCCAAAATCTTCTATATACTTTAAATCATATCATAAACCACATATTATTTCATTTTCACATTACATTATTATATACTATATTTTTTATGTACCAAAATGTAAACGTTATATTCTTCAAAATTGTACTATATGCCTTAAAAACTACATATTATTTCCGAAACATACATGTATTATTTTACAAGATTATATTATATACTTTGAAAACTATGCATTGTAAGTCCTAATATATATACTATATTTTTGCAAAACTCTATCTTATTCTTTAAAACGATTATATATCGAAAGTGTCTATTATATACATATATATTTTTTTTAAAAAACATTACTGGAAATATGTACTATATATTGAAACATTTATTTGTTATTATTTATTATGATTATTTTTCTATTTTTACAAATTCCGATTTTTATTCTAAAACGTATTATAAGTTGAGAACTATACGCTTTATTTTACTAATTTCTACTTTATCGACAAATGCATATTGAACATAAATTTATGTCACGTTTTCATTTTATACTAAACCTATGTGCATATTAAACATGCATTCCGTTCGAACTAATTTTATCCCTAAAATCACTATCACAAACGAGTAAAATAACATAAAAATTAAATCGCAAATATTAAATATGAATATGCAAAATTTTAAACTAAAAACATGAAAAGAATAAGTAAAATAACTTAATTTGAAAATAGAAAAAGGACCTAATTGTAAGAAAATAAAATACAGAGACAAAATTAAAAGAACTAACGATGATGTAATTGAAAATTTTGAAAAACTACGTAGGACTCAGGGGGTAATTTAAAAAGGAAGAATGGCTTCCCATGGTAATTATCCCACACGGAGGGACTGATAATGCAATTGGACCATGCGGAAGCCCTTCCGGTGTGATTATTTTGGGGCGGAGGGACTAAAAGTGATATTATACCATTTTAAAAGTTATAACGTTATATATACCCCAATTTATTCGAAAATTGAATTTTTTCGTCCATTTTTTGTTATAACGATTTCCCCCTCCCAAAACGCTCTGAACATATTCTTTATGTTCATCTATGTTCATCATGAATCCAGATTCCAGCGGCCTACTCTGCCGTGTTTTCTAGAAATCGGCCATCATTTGGCCGCGTCGGCCACCGCTCGGCGACAGCCGGTGAACCTAAACTACAAAAAAATGCTTTTTCAGCTAAAACCTCAAAAAAAACCGAAACTAAAATAAGATCTCAGCCTGTTACACTCACATCGTTTCACTCATTCGGCCTGGAGGAAGCTGGAGATTATCAACGGCGGAGTTAAGGCGGCGAGAGGGTAAACCCTAGTCTGTTTTCCTTTTTTATATTATATATATTATATATACACATGCATGCATATAAACTGAAAAAAAGAAGCTTGAAAGTCTGTTTTTTTGCTCGGTATATTGCTTCTGGGTTTTTTTTGTTCGAACTTCCGTCCGTTACAAATAGGGCATTACATGCTTATATCTCATTCCGATTGTTCATTGCCCTATTGCCTATGATTTACATGTCTAAGCAAACTTTAAATGCTATTACTGTGGATGATGATGCTCTGACATGCCCCTTTTTTATATGTTTTCTGCTGTGCGGTGGTTGGGAGCCAGTGGTGGTAGCGAAAATTTCGGTGCTGCGGTCATACGGACGAGGGGATGAATCGGAGCCGGCGCGTGGGCGCGTGAGGAAGCTGATTGGCCGGAGCGTGGGCGACACGCACGAGATTTGAATGGTCTGGCTCAATTTGGGCCGTTGGATCAAATTTGATCCAACGGCTGAGATCTCCTTTAGAACAGACCGTCTAGATTGCATCTGGTGATTGCATGGCAGCATGGGATGACGACACGTGGCGCGTAGGGAGCTGAAGGGTCTCCATTCGATCTGGACCGTTGGATCAGCAGCCCTTGATCCAACAATCTAGATTGGGCTGCTCAAAAGATAAACAAATTAGGGTTTCCATTAAGCAGTTATCAGATTTAGGTTGGGCTTGTTGGGCCAGATGTAGTTATAATAAAAATTTTGGCTTTTAAAAGTGTAATTGGACTTGGACTTATATAAACATTAGGTTTTGATTATATATTGGATCTGTTTTTTTTATTATCCTCTTTAATTACTCATCAACCCAAATATCCTTATACAAATATCAATGCATACAATTATAATACATATGTTACTATCACATGCAATAAACACATACACATAAATAACCAAATCTGCCTAAGTCAAACATTAATACATACTATACATATAAAACACGCACTGCATAATTACTAAATACATACATGCACCTTATATATACACGCACATAATTATTAACATACATACCTAATACGTTTAATATACCTACTTACAGTCATATCAAAACAATAGCGAACATATTGACAAATATATCTACATGTTACACATTTACGACGTAAACTCACACCACAGACATATGATAATCACGTACTAGTAACACATATAATAACACTCGTTACGTAATAGTACTTGTCACGTATAAGCCAATTATTGCCAATAAAAGATCGACTCGGACAAAATTAGTGATTACATTAACAAAATAAAAAAATATTAATACATGTGATATGAAATCTTTAATGAGACATATAACGAGACATACGAATGATCTAGGAACAACAAAAAAATATGTACTCACTCAACTTAAATCGTTACAATATTGCACAAGATCAAGGGCGAATCATAATGGATTTAGATGGAGTTCTATTTCTCGATTTAGAAAATCAACTTTTGATCCTTAAAAATATTAATTTGGTCCCTTTAAAATTTTAATATGTTTAATTCTTTTGAATATTTTTAGTTAAGACTCCTGCTAAAGTTTTAAAAGGTATTCGTAAGTCTCATTTAAAAAATTAACTAAGACCTTTAAAAAAATTTAAGCAGTCTCCCCAAATTATATTGACAAAATCCACCGCTACACAAGATATTGAATTTAGATTATATACTTTTTAAAATGAGAAATATATAAATGTTAGAAAAAACGAGCAAGATGGATCACTTCTTTAATAAATACTTAAGAAAATTATTAATTTTATGTGTTAGATTAACTGAATGGGGTGAGATTAATTTAAAATTTGATGTGATAAGTTTTTAGTAACATGGTATGTATATTTTATGTGGTATTTTATAAATTTAAAAATATAAAAACAAGAATGTAATTGGTGACATGTATTCTCGAGTTGCTGACTCGGATTGTAGAATCCGGTCATAGGTAAAGTCACTTAAATATTTATATTTTAATAATTTTTTATTTAAATAACTCTTTTAAAACTATTTATATAAATATCCCTTTCTGAACGTGCAGAATGGAGTTGTGATTGGTAGTGCTGTAAATGAACTAAACATTCAGTAAATTGTTTCGGTGGAAAGTTTATTTATGTTCGTTTAGTTATTAAATGAACGAATATAAATAAATTTTTTGTTCATTTAATTAAATCAACGAACACAAACAAAGGTCTTGTTCTTTCTTTTGTGTTTGTGGACGTTCAATAATCCGTTAGTTTATATTCGTTTAAATTTATTCACATATGTCCATTTATATTTATTTATTTTTCATAACAAAAGTATTATATTTAAAAAAATTTAAAAACATATATTAAAAATGTGAAATAAAAATAAAAAATTAAACAATATTCAGTTTCGGGACTTCAAACATCTTAAGAAAAAAATTAAACAAAATTCAATGTTAGTTTGCGCTCGTTTGTGTTCGTATATCATTTTAATGAACGAATACAAACAATAAATTCTATTCGTGTTCGTTTATTTGTTCAGTTAAAATTAAACGAACAAACATGAACATACCCTCGTTCGTGTTCTTTTACAACCCTAGCGATTGGTTAAATGCGAATTTTAAAAGTCGTTTCTTGTATAGCGTTATTTCAGTTTTTTTATTTCGCATATATTATATAGACTCGATTTTAAAAAATAAAATAATTTGCATTATACAAAAAACGACTTTTAAAAATGCGTCCTCTTAAAAGTGTTTTCTATAAGTTGTGTTTGACGAAACATGACTTTATCTGACGTAATATTTCTATAAATAATTTTGATGGGATAATTTTAATATTAATAAATAATTATTTTAAATCGGATCTAATTTGGAATCAAATTATGTAAGATTTATGTATGGATTGAATACGTATATCTATACAATATGGACTGCTTTTGATGCAAGTGAGAGACAGGGTTAAGGGGCGGCTACCTCTTTCTTCCTGCTTCACTTCTTTTGTTTATTTATCCCCAAAATTCCCCACGTGTCTTTGCACGTGACTCTGGAAAACGCTGTTTAATTTAGTGTGATTATTTGATTGAGTGGAATGACTATAATATTTGTTTGTTCCAAAAAAAAAATGACTAAATAATTCAAGTTGGTCGAGTTATAACATTCAATCAAGTTTGAAATTTTTTAAAATTTTGTTCAAATATAATTGTAGATATTTATAATATTATGTTAGTGATTGATTTTAATTTATACTGTTTTTTATAACTATACGCGATATATATATATATATATATTTTCTTTAAATATTTTTACAAGTATGAGTAAAGTTTATAATGTTATTCAATAATTTGAATATCGTTTATAATTATATAATATATTTATAATATTATCTTCTAAGAAGAGTTTTTGAGGAAAAATGCCGATAGAGTATAAATGAGTCAATGAATTGATGGAAAAAAAGAATTTGCAAAGAGTTACTATTAGAATACTCTATTAAATAAAATAAAAAGTTGAGTAGGGATGACAATGGGTCGGACTATATAAAATCTAAGTCCAATCCAATTAATAATCGGACCTAAAAAAATTAAAGTCTGATTACATAAATCCAAGTCTGGCCTAATAAAATATCTAAAATTCAAATTCGAAAGTACGAAGCTAATTAATTTTTTCTTTTTTTTAAAAGTAACAACTCAAACAAATTTCTTCAAATAAAAAATAATTTTCATCAAACAAATATATTTAAACTAATAGCACAAACAAATATCAACAAATATTACAATCCAATATAAAACAAATTAAAGTAACATCTCAAACTTCAACTAAAAAAACTCAACAGCAAATAAATTATTTTTACATAAACTACTATTGTCGTACTAGTCTACTAACATAACTACTTTTAAAATCACAATTATAAAATGTCTTATAAATATTACAATCCAAGATGAAACAAGTTAAAAATATAATCAAAATATTCAACCATCAACATTTGACATAGAGAAAAAAGTTTCTAACCATCAAGCTTTCATTGTTGGTCGGTACACCCCAAGACGCAGCAGAAAAATTATCCAGCGATCACCACCAGAGATTTATGTACGAAGAATGAATCGGGGTGATTAAGAATGAAGAATTACTTGTTTAAAATCTGAAATTTTAAATTTGGAGGAGATAGATACTCAATCATGATTTCACGATGTCGATTCTTAAGCCTCAACGATAACACTCTAACCTCTACGTAGTTCACCCAGTTGGAACGAGCATATAAAACCCTCTAAACTAGTTAGAGGGTTTTTCCAAAAAAAACATTAATGACTGTTAGATCTCTCATGTCTTTATATAGCCTTTGTAATCCTAATTCAACTTATATTAAGATTTCAATATATATATATATATGGGAAAATTACTCAAATAATGTGGTGGGTTTTTTTTCCCAATATATCGCACTGCTCAGATTATTTTCAAAAATATTATGGTTTGAACAGTGCAGGTAAAGTCGGATTCTGATGAACCCGAATGTGAAAAAAATGCCCAAAGACACATGCATTAGAATCCGACTTTGGTGTTGGTCCAAAGGCTTGCTCATCCGAATTCGACTTTGGGAAAAAAATTACCCTGAAGTCTACCCCATTTGAATCCGACTTCACCTGCTCTGTTCAAACCACAATATTCTTAGAAATAATCTGGGCAGGGCCATATATTGAAAAAAAATCCCATTACAATATAGGAGTAATTTTTTAATATATATTAATATATATAATCCTATTTTAATTTAGATTTCAATATATATGGATAAGATCTATTTACATGGTGTAAAACTAATCATACCCTTTAGATCTAATTAGATGAATGGTTGAGATTATATTAAATTTAATAACCCATAAACAGGAACTTTTCACACTCACGGTAAAATAATTCTTTCCTTAATTCTTTTTTGCCGTAAAACCTATTCTCTTCTTTTTTTTTTCTGATAAGATCTTTTTTGTCTGAAATTTCTTCTCCTTCCTCTGATCGAATCGTTTTTCATTGTTTGAATCTTGTTGAGTACCCATTACCTCTACCAATCGAAGGTATATATTATTTAGGCTTTCATTTTTTTTATTCTCAAAATTTTGATCTATGATCTTTTACCGTGATTTGTCCCTGTTTAAAGTTTTGTTTCTTATTCTCAAATTTTAGATTGAACACTGACTTGGAATAATACACCATGTTCAGTACTGTTCAGCAAGAGAGCTTTGCAGATTTTAGAATAATTGAATTTTTTATCTTTTATCAATCCAATTCAACTTCTCCATTCCTCTGTTGTAGTGTTGCCGGAACACCCGCAATCAACACAAAAATTTCTGTGGCGGTTGCTACAGTTACTCAGCAGCAACAACAGATAAAGTCACTGCAGATGGTGCCGACCTCCCCTGTGGCCATTGTGCAACCTCTTCTTCTTACTACAGCATCGTCGATGGTTCTGTAAGTTTTAGCAATAAAAAAATTGTGATCTTCTTCCTTTCAGTCTGTTATTTTTGTGTGGATTAATTTAATTCTTTTAATAAAATCAATTCCCTTTTCTATATCCCTTTTTGAGAGTGTATATAGTAAGAAAGTCTCGGTTACTGTCTTCCCTCACATTTTATTTTCACATGCTTCAAAGTTATCTCTTTAGTTTCAGTTATCTTTTGAATCAAATTCTGGAAATTTTTGTTTATTTTTTTTATATGTCAATGCTTTAAGATTTTAATGTGAAAGTTAGTTATTTGTACTCGAACTTTATTTTTTTCATATTTATTGCTTGATTCAAAAAACCAGAATCCCAAAAATAAAACCAAGAGCAACTGAACTAAAAGATGGCACTCCAAAGAAGCATAAGCAGTGCAACTGTAAACATTATCGGTGCTTGAAACTGTTAGTACATTGACTAATATACTTCTTTGATTTGAACGAGATCTTCCATGATATTGTGCTGCTTTGGTGTCGATATCTATGCACCTTAGGAGGCTTTAGTTTGCTACAAATGTGTAGGTTTGGCTGCCCCATGAACCTATTTTTTCTTGCTAGTTAAAGTATATGTATTGTCCGTATAACATAAAGAAAAATATTACAAGTTATTCTTATGATGGAGAGAGTTATATGCTTGTTTTCTTTAGATGTCACTGTTTTATTTTGTCAACTAAGTTGACTGCATCATGTGCTTATAGGAACTGAAATCTCTGGCACATTTATTTGCAGATATACTTAATTCATTATAAGTTCGAGCAACCGGACCCAAAAGCCAGATATGCAAAAGAGTCTTGAGTTGCACTGTGGACATATTTGATTGCACAAAAGGGACAATTTAGCCCTGTTGGCCTCCCCATTTCTTTTGAATAAGAAAAAAAAATGATTGTCATACATGTTATATTCCTTTTACTCATTCAACATATAATTCACATTATATATGTTGTCACTTGCTTGTAGCCATATTGGATTATAAAATGACCATAAACAACAACTTTAATTATAAGATTTGAGGTTTATTTAAATTATGAATTCCTAATTTATTTTTCAGAGGGTAGATCGAACATCAAAGCTAAGCTTTGATTTATAGAATAATTAGATTTGAATGTGTTCTTCAATCTTTTTTTACTTTTGATATTCATCCATTCTTTGATTTATAGGAAAATGGTCTTTATCATTCTTAATACTATTCTTTGTATCGATTCAAATAGGATCCTTTATTCAATATTTAAAATAGATCATTATTATCAAACACATTTTTTTCGTAAAGCATATATTTTATTTTTAATATAAAATTAAAACCTTGTAGGGATTACATAAAGTCATCATAACAGTCTAGCCATATTGCCACCAAATTCGAATACATACTAAAGGATGACTCAAACAACAAAAAGCATCATGACGAACATCACCAATTACTCGAATCACCATTACACCTATATTTCTAAAGCACCACTTCAGCTTTCAAATTTTTTAATAAATTTTTCCAAATTAACTGTCAGACACATTAAAATTTCACTAAAACCAATTTAAATAAATAATATTTTCAAAATCATATGCTCAACCTAACTATATAGGCTATGAAAAGGCATAATCAAAGCGTTATACGTATAATTTACCGTACATCTCAATGAAAAAGATTATGTAAATATATATTATTCAAAAATATAAAAATGAAAAAAATCCCTATGCTTCCATCACCTCATCTGTAATGATAAATTTGAGCTATCAACCAGCAACCGTGAACCTGAAAAAAAATCAATGACACTAATTAAATTAAGATATTTCATATGAAAAAATATATAAAAATTAAAAATGATTAAAGGTTTATACCTTTTACTCTACAATATCAGATAAACTAATTGTAGAGTTTTCCATTCCTTTACAACAGCGTTTAGTATGACCATATCCTCCACAAATTTGACATGAACGCCTCTTCACAGTTGTATGAGTCAATGCTATCTCAAGACCACTTTTGAATTTTCCATTTTGGGACTCATTGCCACTCTTTCTTCGACCTTTAGTTTGAGAAATATGCGGATCAACGATATTAATTGCCGAAGGAACTATAGTCTCATGAATCACTTCACTCGTCAATTGTTGGCTTGAACCAATGTCTTTCACTATATCACCAATCATTTGAGTTTCCATCATAGAAACCTTTTGATATATTTGGTCCAAGTCTCCAACAATGACTTTATGTATCTCCTCAGATTTTTCAGCAAGAAATGATAACCGATTTACAAGGCGACAAACATGTAAACTTCTTAAAGCGGGTGATTTCTCATAATCAACTTCAAGGCTTGATCCATTTTCATAAATTCTACAACCTTTATTTGCTTCTTTTTTCCAGCGTCTCAAAGTGTATTGACTTGAAATCTCTACAATATTTTTGAAATGAAAGATTGCTAACATGTGTCTACACAAAATACCTTGAAACTCAAAAAGGCAACATGAGCAATTACCAATTTTAGAGTCCAAATTCAGATGAACAAGAAAGCTATCACGAGTTTCAAAACAACTCGACACCTTATATTCATAACAAGATCCATTCTTTCTTACCTTTTGCCTTGTAAATTGATTGCTTTTGACTAATTCATGCTGAAAAATATTAAAAATGTTCTTTGTATAAACCGATGCTCCATGATACTCCATTTTAGAACCAAGTTTTAGAATTCGAGACTTGTGTCTTGACTCAAAATCTTCTTTCTTTTCCTTCGCGTAACGATTATCAACTGCCTTCTCGTATCTCATTACAAACTCTTGCAATGTTGTAGTTGAATCGACAAAAGAATCAAAAAAAGCATTTATGCTCTCACTCCTTTGAGTAGTGTTCATTCCTGCAAAAAAATGTATTTCGATTATACACTGGAATCCAGGAATTTCGAATCTCATACAACCCTTGAAGCCATTTATTTTTGTAACACCCCTTCCCGGTCTGGTAGAGATCCGGGTCGAATAGTGTTATTGGAAGACTAATTGAAGGTCCGGATCCACTTTATTGGTTACTAAAGTTAATCGGAGTTGGGGTCAATTTTAAACTTTTCTGAACCTTAGGGACTAATTTGTAAATTTTTACCAGTTATCTGATTTCGTATTACCAATTGAAATTAAACTCTCCAATTATTGATTTAAGGGTTTCATCATTAGAACCTATCGAATTACTAAGCCAATTAAACCAATTTGAGACTTTTTACAAAAAAAATTAGTTCTGTGACTTAACTAAGCTTACCAAATTTCACCAGTACACTTATAAACCATGTTTCTGTTGGTACGTCAAATTTTAGGGTGTTCGGAATCCATTTACCAATTATTCTTCTTAGGCTCATTTTAAGCACCTTTTAACTATTTTAACTTATCCAAATCTAAGCATACAACAAAACCATATTACCAAGTCATCATACAATCATAGAAAGGCTTATACAAAATAGGTTGGACCATATGCCACTTTACTAGGAGTTTATAGCAAAAGATAACATACATATATGGCTGGGACGTGACTTGCAACCGCAACAACACGATCAAAGCTCGAAATTGATCAAGGTCCTGAAAATGCATGAGACACACATGTTAGGCTTACATAGCCTAGTGAGGTAGTTATAACAATTATAATAGATGATCAACATTATGAAATGCATGATAATCGAATATACAGGTAGTCATATTACACTGTACACAATTCATGCTTATTTCACTTATTTTCATGCTCTCATATTCACATATACATTCCGCATATTCATATAATAATCATAACATCATAGCATAATTCATAAATCATAATGTCGTAGCATAAATCATAAGCACATGTCATGGTAGGTACCATTGGATACATGAATTTCCCTGTACACCAACACATATAACGGAGAGCGGGTCGTAGTCAATAATTACACAAATTCACATACTCCATATCTTTCCAGTCATATCATATCAAATATCAAAATGAGCATGTCACATATCATATTATTTTCATATATCACATACGTGTAGCATATTATAGTCATATTTGCACATATCAAAGCAATGCAAGTCACTTACCGAATTTGCCAATCGAATTCGACATAGTTGCTCTACGTGAGAGCTTAAACAAATACAAACATAATCACAAAATAATGCAACGAAATGTCACCGAGTCTATCCCTTGACACAACTACACTCACCTCATACCCCAAAGTTACAGAGTAGTTCCAATACAGAGTAGTTCCAATAAAGATTCCTCGTTCGATTGATTTGGTTCTCACCTTCTGAGATGGTAGCTCTTCAATCACTTTCCAGTCAAACTCGAATTTTTCAATCTATCAGCTTCCCCTTGTCTTTCGACCGGAATTTCCCTTCAATACTTGATTTCAAGCCACAAAGCTTGTTTCCAAAATGTAAGGTAAACCAAAGCTGGAATAAATCTTGATGATTTCTAATTAGAAATCCCATGGATAAAGCTTACTCATCTCCCAAAGCATAGTTCGACCATAGTCATTTTCAACAAAAAAGGGCTGTTCGAAAATGAAGGAAAATATAAGGTTCAAGGAGAGTGTTCCTTCGGTTAGTGAGCTGGTATCCCTCACTAATTTTAGACTTTTATAATAACAATAAAAACAATATAATATACGTAAAGCATATCCTTTTTACAAAGCCACCTGGTATCATATTATTATTATACTTTCCATGTGTCAAACGAGGGAGATGAGTTTTCACGATTCATCAATCCCACTATTTAAAATTTAGGAAATATCTCAACTAAGTACTTCTCACCTTTTCATTATTTTTAGTGACAAATAACAATAACATATACATATATACATAATTACCCATTGCATGACTAAACCCTCCTTAAGGGGTTTCTTTATTTTATTTTTCTTTTCATTTTACCGAAATAGTGGTTAGCCAATTTAGCTAAGTTTTCTTTCTTTCTCCCTTTACCTGTACACTTGTAATGTCAAGATTTTGCCGCCCAACTATGCCGTTTCATGAAGAGAATTAAAGAAGCAAGTAGGTGACCAAACAAGGAAAATTAAGAGGCTAGTCCCTCAATTTTCCAAACTTTACATTATTATACCAAACTGTCAATTTTCACATTTAAGTCACTAAATGATTTTCAATAAGGTCATTGTCCAATAAATTGAATCGATTAGAGTCCAATATCAAAATAGTTAACCCTACGGTTAGTATCAATGCAATATTTGGACCTCTTCGGTATAAGATTTTTGATTACCGAAATCTAATTCTGACTAGACCGGTTTTCAGGGTGTTACAGTCTTGCTCTAATCCATTCGTAATTATCAATTCGTTCCACCCCTTCTCAAATTCTTCCACAGTAGATGATTCCTAAATGTATCTCTTTAGTTCACATTTGAAAGCTGAATTCTTATGATAAATATGGGGAAGTTTCTCTGGAAATTTTTTCTTTATATGCCAAAGGCATAGACGATGGCGAGATTCTGGAAACACTTTCTTTAGAGCAGCCCCTATAGCTAAATCTTGATTAGTAAGTATTGATACTGGTGCTTTTCCATACATCGCCTTAAGCAAAGTCTCAAATAGCCAAATGAAACTTTGCTCAGATTCATCTTGCAATAAAGCACAACCAAATAAAATTGATTGACAATGGTGATTCAATCCAACAAAAGGAGCTAACGACATGCTATACTTATTATTCCTATAAGTGGTGTCAAATGTAATAACATCACCAAAATGTTCACATGCTAATCGAGATCAAGCATCAACCCAAAACAAGTTTATTATACGAGCATCACTATCACATTGAATAGCATAAAAGAAACTAGGGTTCTCAATTTGTTTTTCGCGAAAGTAACTTAGAACAGCTTGGGCATCTCCAACATCTAAATTTTTTCTCCTTAAAATCTTTATCTGTAAATTGTTGGTCTGCACTATTGAACAATAATGCCATTTTTCCTGAAGGAATTCATTCTTCATTAAATTTTTCAACAAGGCTCTTGACCGCCAGAGTCATTTTCTTATGACATCTAAGATAAGACACACTCTTAGGACTAATCATAGGATGGTTGTGTTCATTTGAAAATGATTTTACAATCCACTTCTGACTTTGCTTCACCTTTGCTATCTTAAAAAATGCTCCACATCCGGTTCTTAAAGTCGAACATCTATTTTTAGCTATCTTGACATTACTGCCATTTTCCTCAATAAGTTTTTTCTTGTATGAGCCTTCATTGCAACAGATATAAATTCGATTTATTATTGTATCACTTCTAGATCCTGTTGTGCTTGATTAAATGCGAAAACCAAAACCTTGTTCTCTAGCAAAAATTTTATAAAAGTTTTCAGCTTCTTTTAAAGAGTCAAACTGCAGTCCATCAACTAAAGAGGTTTTCTCACTCACCTTTATATTTTGATCACCAATAATTTGAGTATCAACCATGGCTGAAATTTCAGACAAAAAAACGATCTGATCAGAAAAAGGAGAGAATAGGTTTTACGACAAAAAAGAGAGGAAAGAATTATTTTACCGCGAGTGTGAAAAGTTCCTGTTTATGGTTATTAAATTTAATGTAATCTCAACCATTCATCTAATTAGATCCAACGGGTATGATTTAGTGTAAAATTCATTAGTTTTACACGGATCCTATCTCATATATATATTAAATATATATAATCTCAATTCAAGTTAAATAGGATTTCAATATATATCTATATTCACCTTTCAATATATATATATATAATCCTAATTCAACTTAATTAAGATTTCAATATATATTTATATTTTTTAAATATAAGAGTTTTAAATGTTTTTATTCGGATTCATATATGGATCAGATTCAGATCAGATCATGGCAAAATTCATATCCGATCCATCACCTATTAGGACTCGAACCTTTTTCGGATTTAGATTCAAACTTTTTTCAATCGAATTTGAATCAGATTTTTTCAGATTCGGATTGGATTTAGATTATATTGTCATCCCTAAAGTTGAGAAATTAAATTGTAAAAAAGAAAGAAGTTTATTTTTAAAAAATGGAATCGAAGTAATTGAATTATTGGAATCACATTTTATAATTCAAGCTTTGTTTGATTTTTTTCTCGAATTGAGTCAAATTTATGAAAATCGAGTAAAAAAAATTGATTTTTTCGGATCGAGTCCAATTTTGCTCACCCTAGTATAACCTAATTGACCTATAACATTATTAGAAATATACACATATACAGTTAGACCTAGCAAACCTGACCCGACACCCGAACCGAGACCCAAAATCAACTCGAATACGATGACCCAAATTTGATCCGAAACCCGAAATAAACCGAACCAAATCTGGCCCGCATTTTAGTTGAACTGAAAATGGACCCGAACCAATTTTCAACCGAACCGAAACAACCCGAAGTAAAGAAAAGATATTAAAATAAATAATGAAAGATGATAATTGAACCGTCGCACAACTCACCAAAAAACCAAATATACATGCTAGATAAAGTCATATATAGATGTAGAAACCTAACTCGACCTAAAAACATGATTGAAACCGATCGATAACTTATTAACCCGGTATTGGCCTGACCCGAAATCAACCAACCTAAAAATCAACCCACCCGACCTGATACTCGAACCGAAATTATCATAGACCCAAATTAAAACTGAACCAGATCCGAACAGAATGCAGTTAGACCCGAACCTAAACTGAACGATCCGTTTGCCACCTCTATATACAGTCGGATAATCAAAATTGACGATAAATTGTACTTATATTATTTTTTTCATCCACAAAACACGAATCTAGAATTAATAAGAGACGATTCACACATTAATGAAACTATCCAAGAAACTGAATGGTATATCCGTATATAGCTGAGCTACTAGTGGAAGTGCTGAATTTAACTTAAGAAAGAAACAGAGTTTTCTGACATTAATGAGCATCTCTCAGCTTCAACTCTGGAAAAAAAAATGAAAGTGAAATTGCAGGCATCCAATATAAAATACAGATCTCTGCAAGTTGATGAATGGAATTATTAGGAAAGGAGGGGGCATCACATGGGGAGAGATCGGGATTGGAAGTTCCCAAAAATATTGTAAAAATGTCAGCCCGCTTCCCCTCCACTGTCCCTGACTGCTTCCACAATCCACACCGGCCAGCACATACCCCCTTTCTTACATTACATTAATGCCTATAAACCCTGCATGCCTGCAGGGTTTCAACTATTCATTTCGCATTTGCAGCAAAGCCATGTGTCTAAATTTCACTATTCTCAGTTTAAATTAGTCCTTAAACTTTTAAACATGCGAATTTTATTTTGCATATTATCATTTATGTCTAACTCATATCATATTATTACATAATATACATAAGTGTAAAAATAAAACATTCAAAAGTTTGTTGATCTATTTAGAATGAGATTTATAGTTTGGAGATAAAATTGGAGCGCTCAAAAGTTTGTGGGTCAGTTTAGAACAAGGGTTATTATTTGAGAATGAAAGTGAAATGTTTAAAAATTTGATGACCAATTTCAAATAAGGGTCATAGTTTAAGAATATATGGTGCAATTAATCCCAATATATAGTTTAATTGCCTTTGAACAAGCAAGGTGATTTTTTTTAATATTATGCTTTATATAATTTTTTTTTAAAAAAAATTAGTCATGATTTTTTTCCCGACTTTTCAACATTTATATTTTCCCTTGACCCTTAATTATGGTTCCGTTCATGCCTTCGAAGTTTACACTTTTAAGGCATAAGTTTTAAAAGCTAAAGTAAATAATGCATATAAAAATATAGATATCTATATAAACACGTGGAAAAGAGGATGTTGTTCATCTTAAGAGATCTGAGTTTGAATAACTTTGTGTGCAAAATGTGTGCACATTATCAAATGATTAAGAAAAAATATGAACATATACTATATTATAATCACTTTAATAAGACTATTTAAAAATAAACTCTCAAAATAGCAAATTTATGTTTTAGTCCTTTTAGGTTTTATAAAATTTTAAATTAAAACAATTATAATATTGTATTTTGCCACTGCAATGGCAATTTAATAGTTTAGTCCCTTCAAAAAATTTATAAAATTTTGTATGATACAATGATAAAATAACATTTTGATTTTCAATAATAAATAATTCAACTTCAACCCATATAATATTTTTGGCTTTGTCCTGAAAAGGAGTTTTATGTTCCTCGAGTAAAATGTTATATTCGAATCTTATGGCTATTGAAAACACTGTTAAAAAGAACTTCACTGTGTTTTTAAGGATATCATCTAACTCGACTTCGGATATAATCAGAATCCACTGCTGATATAATCAGAATCCAATATAACTATCGGACACATAAAAATTCTCGTTTAAGAAAGAAAAAATCTTAGCAATGTTGTGCATTTTGAACTCAACATTAACGGTCGGCCCAAACGTAACTAAGCAAATCCAAGCAATGATCTGTGTTCCATTCAGGTTCAGATTCCGGTTCTGATAGAGATTCAGGTTCGGCTTAATCTTCGCCTTTAACGAATTTAATGATTAATTTTGTATGTTACGTTGATCTATATTTGAAGTTAACATTGACGGTAAATTTTAAAACTATTCTATGTCTAGAACGAGGATCCACAGATTAAATTAAGAGAGTAATTAACCCGAAGTAAAACTTATAGCAAATGATATTTTGTGTCCATTAATCTCTAATCGTCTGTCTCCTCCGTCTGCAATGCATGCATGCATGCCTAAAATCAGCAAAAGAATTTACGCATTTTGCGTTGCTTAATTCCTGATAATCCATTTCTTTACTTATTTATATATTTATCGTTACACCAGTTTCCTCCATCACCACCCCCTCTCACAATTTTTCCGACAATGGAGTCCGCCGATATTCACGAAACCGCGACCGCCAACGGCTGGCAGAAGGTGTCATACCCCAAACGCCAACGCAAGACCAAGGACAAGACCAACGCCGATAACGGAGGCGGAGCTCTACCCAATGACACGTCCAGGTCCAGCGTTTTTCCGTTCCGTCGAGCAACAGGCCGAGGAACGTCGCAGTCGGATCCTTGAAGCGCAAAGAGCTTACGGTGCTTCTGTTGTTGTTATCGAGGACAATGTGAATGCTAAGCAGAAAAAATCGGGCCTTGACGATTCCGGCGACGACGTTGACAGTGATCAGGATGGCGTTAAGTCTGACGGGAAGCCGGATGATGAGGAAAAGAAGGCGAAGCAAAAGAAGCCGAAGAAGCCCAAGGTTACCGTTGCAGAGGCCGCCGCGAAGATCGATTCCTATGATCTCTCGGTTTATCTTGCCGTAAGTGCCGAAAGGTGATAAATTCCATTGTCTTTTGGTTGAATAAATCGATTGATGATATAAATTTTGTTTGTTTGTTTGGGGAATTAGGAATTGAGTGGCGAACAGCAAGATATCCAAATGCAAAGTTTGCGGATTTCTATGGTAAGGCATTCCAGCAAGTGGTGGCGGGGCAGTTTCCTTGGTTGAAGTTGTTCAAGGAGAGGACCGTCGCCAAGCTTGCTGATGTGAGTTTTCTTTGTTTTGTTAAACTATGATATCCGACTTATTGGTTGATTAATCTGGATCGGGTCACAATTACAATTTATTAGTTATGTTAGCTTGATTATTGAGGGAAGAGGATTTTCATGCATTATTTTCTTGCATGTCCGAGTGCTCAAATTGAGAACTTTTACCAATGTGGTTTAACCGGATTAATCTGCTACCCATACATGGTTTTGCTAGGAATGTTATTGGAATTTTCTAGTTTTACTAGCTTAATTGTAAGTAATTGTATTGATCGAATTCGGATGTTTTGTCAGTTTAATTTAAACTTATCCTACAATGCTCTTGATATGAACCTATTACTCAGGTCTGTTAATTTCAGACCAATCTCTGTGATATCTAACCCGTTGTTTTCACGCTCAGCTCTTTTCTTCCCCTGACCAAAGTAGTTCATTTGTCCTTTTACAGATACCAGTTTCACATATTTCTGATGCTGTTTATAAGACATCAGTTAATTGGATCAGCCAACAACCCCTTGAGACACTTGGTTTCTTTGTGTTATGGTCTTTAGACATCATTCTAGAGGACTTGGCAGCCCAACAAGCAAGTGCTAAGAGCTCCAAGAAAGGTGTGCAACAGTCATCGGCAAAGTCCAAGGTAAAATATATAGCCAGTTTTGCCGTTGAATCGGTTTTTGAGGTAACCTATGGAGTTTGATGTAGAAACATGTTCTGCAGGTTGGTATATTTGTGGCATTAGCAATGGTATTGCGGCGAAAACCTGATGCCTTTATTAGTGTATTGTCATAACTGAGAGAAACTCCCAAATATCAAGGACAAGATAAGCTCCCCGTTTTCGTATGGATGACAGTTCAGGTAAATACATGGAGAAACAACGTAATTCCGACTGAAACACAAGTTCTGAAGGCGGTTTACATCTCTTACTCTTTCGTGTTTGATATGAATCTGATTTCATACATCAACATTGTTTTGTCTAGGCATTCAAAGGAGATCTTCCTGTGGGGCTGTACGTTTGGGCACATCACCTCTTGCCTATACTTGCTGGCAAAAACTGTAATCCACAGTCCAGAGATCTAATTTTACAGCTGGTTGAATGGTATTAGGGCTTCTATAGTATGTGATTTTTTTAATTTTATTTTTATGAAGTTCGATCCATTTTTAATATTGTTATCGAGTTTCAAATTCGTAAGGTTTATTGAATTATTTCCTTGGTGAAGGATCTTATCCGTCTCGAAGGCTCGGTCGGTTTTAGTAAATGCTGCTGTTAGAAAAGGAGAACGTTTGGTGCCACCATCTTCATTTGAGATACTAATGCGACCTACCTTCCCTGCTGCTTCATCTCGAGTGAAGGTAAGCATGAATGCTGTCTCGGTGCTTCGATGTTAACTCATTACAGTTTCTCAGTTCTCACATTCTTGTATGTTTTATGTTATCGGTGCAGGCGACGGAAAGGTTTGAGGCCATATATCCGACAGTCAAGGAAGTGGCTCTTACTGGTGTTCATGGAAGCAAAGCGATGAAACAAATGTCTCTGCAGATGTTCAATTCTGTTGTCAAAGCAGCTGGAGAAAGTATGTTTTGCACTCCTCTCGGCTTCATTTCATCTTCCACTTCATTGATGTGAATGCTTGAGCTTTATCTTTTATCTAAACAGGGTCTCCCGAGTTATCGAAAGAAGCTGCCGGAGTAGTCATATGGTGTTTGAGCCAGAACCCTGAATGCTACAAGCAATGGGTGAGCTATAAGCTATTTTAAGTTTTTTACCAAACCTTTACTTGGAGGAATGTTTCAGTTCTTTTCTAGTTGACTTCCTACTGATTTATTCTCCTCTTTCACTTGATGTGAACAGGACAAGGTTTATTCCGACAACCTCGAATCGAGCGTTAGTGTTCTTAGAAGGCTTTCCGACGAATGTAAAGAAGACTCTCCAAAATTAACCACTCTAGATTCTTTGAAGGAGACTGTCAAGAGTTTTAGGAACAAGGTACTTACTGTGCTACAAATAAACCGATTCCACATGACTTTTATGCCAACCATTTTTAGACCAAATCACTAGACCATTTGATCTGATTATCCTTTCTCATTTGGCGATTTCAGAACGAGGAAGCAATGACCAGTGAGTCGGATGCCGCTACACAGGCTCTGTACCGGGATGCAGACAAGTACTGTAAGCATATATCGGGAAAACTATCGCGAGTCCGTGTGTGCCTAAAAGCATTGGCCTTACTTGTCGTCGTAGCTGGTGTAGGTGCTGCTGTTGTATCTCCCGACATGGATACATGGGACTGGAATGAACTGTATGTTAACATCAGCTCTCAGTTGCTGGTTTAATGGCTTTGATTCAAGGTACTTTCTTCGCTCGGTTACAGTTTTCCGATCTGGAGTTGCTAACCGGAAAGAAGATGGGGAAACAAGAAAAGAAAAGAAAAACAAAGTGTTTGAACATGGGGTTTAGGGCGTATAGTATCAGAACACAGGCTGTGGACTTGCATATGTGTTGTCTTTACTGCAATTACATGTATTTTATAATATAAGTAAATTATTCTGATGACTCTTGTATATGGCGAAAACCATCAGTATACTTCTGAGAATTGATTGGGTTTGTTTCACATTTCATCTGCATTTTGGTCTGCTTGTGTGGAGTTGGTGGCCATGTTATCTGGATTCAATTAACTATAAGAAAATTATTTATCTTTATGAATTATGTATATAAGGGTTCTTTTAACTTGTGAATTTATAATAAGTTAAGTGGTTATTCTTAGGTAATGGGTTTAATACCTAGCAGGTAGTAGTATGCATTTAATATTTTAATAAATATTCGATATAATTTAAGTTCGATTTAAAATATTTGAATATTTTTTTAAATTGAATATTTAAAATTTTTTAGATTTAAATTAAATTATATGTTTGTATAATTATACACATTCCAAGTTATCTATGTTCGAGTCCCCTTTTCAACCATTTTTACTTCTTTTTTCCTAAATGCATTATAACATATGTATATAAAAGTGTGCAATATATATCACTAAGAGTAGCTTCATGTAGTGGTAAAGGCATGGGAATTACTTGCCTTGGTGCTAGGTTTGAACCCCTTGTTACCATTCTTTCTCTCTCCTTTAAATTTCCTTTAGTTTACACCAACAAAGTAATTGTTTAATAAAATATGTTAGTATCTTATATAAAATTACTGAACTTGGCTTAGCGGCTTAGGCATTGTTTTTCCATGCAATTGGCATGGGATCAAATCCCCATGGAAGCAATTACCTTCCATTTTGTTCCTTCTCATTCATTATGGCCAATCAGATGGTGACTGGTTGGTCGATTAAATCTATTAAATTAAATAAATTAAAACTTAAAAACAGATGGGACACGTGTGTCACCATCTGGTTGGTCGATTAAATCTATTAAATTAAATAAATTAAAACTTAAAACAGATGGGACACGTGTCGTCATTTGGTTGGTTGGTTAATTTTATTTAATTAAATTAAAATTAGGACCAAATTGATATAATAGGTAAATAACAAGAATTAAATGTGTAATTTTACAAATTTTCGTTAACTGCCACGTCACCCCTCCATCACCCATCCGTTAGTTTTTTAACGGCGGTGGTCAAAATAGGTCAATTTAATAAGTTCGGTGGTCTCATTGACGAGTTCGTTAGTTCGGTGGTCAAAATAAGAATCTACAATTAGTTCGGTGGTCACTGGTGTAGTTTGCCCTTAAATTAATTGATTAATTAAAGATCTTAAGATACTAAGGCTCTAATTATTTGAAACTATGTGAATTAATCTCCTAAACAATATACTATATGCCAAATTTTAAAATATGCAAGCATACAACAATTAAACAATTAAATAGATTAAAAACAATTAAAAACATGGACCAAATTGAACTAATATTGAAAATTGGGTGCCAAATTACAAGCCTTTAGTGACTAAACTGAAATGTTTACAGAATTTAATGCACAAAACATGAATACCCAAGAGTATGGCGCGGATCTAATCCGCCCGACTCGATTCAGGTCTGCGGGTTAAAGGACCCGACACCAAAACGGCGTCGTTTCAATATGGGTATAAAATACCCCAAACCGAGTTAACTCGGTTATTTGTTACCCTTACATTCTCTCTCCTCCCTTTCTCACTCCCTAAATCTTCTGAGACAAACACAATGTTTCTAGATTTTTCTTTCAAAACAGATCAAAATCCCTTAGATTTAGGGGATGTTGACAAATCTAATAAGGAGTTATGCTCCACCTGCCAATACCCAAGTGTCAGATGATGTATCTTTGAAGATATATGTATAATAATAGCTAATAACAAAATCACACATGCACTTATAAAATTCTATTCTTAGAATGGTATTTTTATACTCTACTGGTTAAACAAGTCCGAAAAGCTTGAACACATTTATAAATGGAAAAAGAATGAAGCGAACAAAGAATGAGTTGTTTTCTGACTGGATCGAGCAACACGATAATCATAGGGTGTGAACCGCGTGATTTGGAAAAAAATTCATAACTTCAGAAATCACCACAACATTCATGAGTTATGCTACCCATGAGAGGGTTAAATCTAAGATGCTCTTGCACTTAATATCCAAGGCATCATATTCTATTTTCTTTCTTTATATGAAGACCCTAATTTTTCAGGTCTTGTAAGGTATATTTCATTGAAATACCGATCAACAAGAAGACATATTTATAAAAAAATATTTCCTTGTAATGCTTCAGAAATAAACCTTATAATAAGAAGATCGAGGATGCAAATGATCAATCTGACATGGTAAAGATATGGCTGAGTATGAAACGCTCATCTGTTCGACAGTTTTCTGGTCAGAAAGGGGAATCACCCATCAGAGGTCATGGTGAGGACAATTGCAAGAATGCACCTATCAGAAAGTTTAGAGATTTAAAGCAAGGTTCTACCACGATGTACTAGTTCACCTTTGAAATTAAAGAATGAACTCGATAAAAGTTTGGGGACTTGAAGAAAGTATAGGGACTTGAGACATCTGATTGCCCTAAATGAGGAAAGATGGGCAATATCTACATGATGGGGCAAGAAACAAGAGATTAGTGGGGCATCATGGTGCATAAGAGTTCAAATCAGAATAGACAAGAATGGATGTAGAACCTGAAAAAGTTCAACTTCAAAATCAGCTCAAGAAGAAGAGGAGCTTAAAAATAAAATCCTGGGGCAAATTTTGTCGGAGCATGAAAACAATAAGAGCCTAAGTCAAATATCAAGAAGATCAAGATGAACAAGATTTGACAAGAACAATCTAAAGAGATAAGAAGAAGGAAAATAGCTTAACAACAAATTTTGGGGCAAGGTTTGTCAGAGCAGGAAGATGTTAAGTGCTTCAGATAAATTCATGAAGATCAAGCCAAGTCAGAGCCGAAAAAAGAAGTCTCAAGAGATGAGATACCTTTGTAACAGAAACAGAAAACTCAATGAAAAAAAAGAAGATTAGAGCTTATCCGAGTGGTCCTCAGTTGTCACAATTCATGCATCATATAGTTAGACATCTATAAGATAGGGGCATGTTAATTCTCATTGAAAACATTTGTGCATATTTTGAGAGGAATTTACAAGATATCAACCCATCAGAAGAGGCGGATTGTAGCAAGACATCAACCCGTCAGAAGAGGTGGATTGCAGCAAGATATCAACCCGTCAGAAGAGGCAAATTTTAGCAAGACATCAACCCGTTAGAAGAGGTAGATTTTAGCAAGATATCAACCTGTTTGAAGAGACAGCTTTTGGTAAGATTTTTCAGATTGTCTTTACAAGACAGAAAGTGCAGTGCAGTCTTAAATCCTTCGGGTCATTAGTAAGTCCTTTGGGCATGATGTTAAGTCCTTCGGGCCATTACCTTCGGGAGTAATGATTGTATACATAAGATAGAAAATGCATTACAATATTAAAAATCCTTCGGGGCATCAGTAAGTCCTTCGGGCATGATGTTAAGTCCTCCGGGAGTGATGAGAATATTCGATTATTTGCACAAGACAGAAAATGCATTACAATTTTAAATCTCTCGGGTCATCGGTAAGTCCTTCGAGCATGGTGTTAAGTCCTTCGGGCCGACACCTTCGAAAATGATGAGAACTTTTCAAACGTCGTTAAAACAATGGGGCATGGTATCGACAGAGATATTAATCCTTTGGGTCCTAAGTTTCAAAAAAACAAAAAACAATAAAACAAAAAAAACAAGAAAAACAAAAAAGAAAAAAATAAGAAAGAAAAGAGGGTGGAGAAGGAAAAGAATGAGGTTCAGGTTATCAGTTTTGAAAGTCACATATAATTTCCAAGTATGGAAATAGATGGACCAATAGAGGAAGCAACAAGAGATCTGATGTGAGTTTCAGATTGAAAATCAAGACATCATAGAAAAAAAAACAGCGACTCTAAAGATCTCAACATTTTAGGATGGGAATTGAAGATATTTCATACTACTCCAATTTGAATTCTTATTAATTGATGATATTTCTTTTTGTAGGTTCGGTATTTCTAGAATAAGTAATGAATTGGCACGCCGAGTAAAGAATTCAGGGTTCCTAATAAGAAGAAATCGTTGAGAGAGATGGGCCAACAAAAGAGTGAGGAATGAAGAATTTCATAATAAGAAGAACAACTTCAATCCTCAGAAAATGAAGAATTTCAAAGAGCAATATCAAGATTTCAGAAAATGAAAAATTTCATAAAATGAAGAACAGATTCGGACTCTATGGTTTAGCAGAAGATTGGAGAATTTCGTAATTAGAAGAACAACTTCAAGCTTTTTTCCAACACTTCCAAGAAGAATGAATGATGTTCACAATTAGAAGAGCTAGCTCAGACCCTACGGTTACCTTTGACATGAATATTGGGAGGTTCCAAATGAGAAGAAATTGTCCAAACTTCTAGAAGGGAAGAAAGAAAGACAGTTTGTGAGAATAAGACCTTGCAGCACAGACCAACAACTGAAAAGTTCGTACAAAATTTGTGTTTTTTCAGTCTTTGCCCTATTCTCGTTCCACAACAATGAGCAAAGAGGGGCAGCTGTAATATCCTAATTTTGTCCAGGTGCCCTAATATAATATATAGTTTCTCTATAAATAAAATAAAAAATACTAAATAATAAAACCAATAAATAAATAATGCTAGTCCAAATAATACACAAATGTCCATTCTAATGTCCATTACATAACCCCAAAGCCCAATTCGGTTACAAGGCCCAATTAAATTTGTTCCAACCCTTCAAACCCAAACAAACACAAATATTCAGCCAAAGAAACACAAATTTTAAGTTTCCCGCCCAAATTCAGCTCTTAAGGGACACATGGCAGCATGCCACTGGTCAAAAGAGACTTCACATGGATTTTGGTCTTCTTTCCAGATGACCTCAGCACCATGATATCAGCATCTGGTCCACCTATAAATAGGAAAGAGAAAAAGCTGTCAGGAATTAATTACATACAATAATCACCACAATTAAATAGAATACAAACAAGAGAGAGAAAAAGGTATTTCAGGAATTACCTACCATTGGGAGTTGGACCGCCAAGATCCGAGGGGACGTTAGAGGTGTGAATTGTCACCTAGCCAAGAGCTGAAGCGTCGCCAGAAGCCCGTTCATCGCCGGTGATACAAATCCATTACTGTGAAGGTAAGATTTTGTCACCAATTCGATTCCTACAAAAAATAGAAAAATCAGTTCACTTGCATATTAAACTGAAGCAAATGAAGTGAGATCAGAAATGAAAAAGAGAGAAAAGGTGATGTGGTGGAATAATTGTGATGGCCAGAGTTTGTTTTAGGGAACGGTGGAGTCGAAAAAAGCTCGGGCTATGGGTAGATAGACAGTAGGATGGCGGAGACGGGTGGCTCTTTCGATCCGGGTTCTAGATCTAGGGATTTAAGGCTCGAATCGGGGAAAATCGGTAATTTTGGGTTCGAACGGTGGCTGAAACAGAGGTTGGAACGATGATCAGAGCGGTGGCTGGTGTTCACTTGCGGTGGCCAACGAACGTCGGTGTAAGATCGATGGACGGTGGATAAAGATCTAGCAGTGGATCTTGTGGTGGGGGATGGCCGGGTTTGTTGATGTTCATTCGGTTTAAGATGAACCTGGATGAAGTTTATCCCAAATATAAGGGATTTTGATCCGTTTTGAATGAAAAATATGGAAACATTATGTTTGTCTCAAAGGATTTAGGGAGTAAGAAAGGGAGGAGAGAGAATATGAGGGTAAAAATTAACCGAGTTAACTCAGTTTGGGGTATTTTATACCCATATTGAAACGACACCGTTTTGGTGTCGGGTCCTTTAACTCGCAGACCTGAATCGGGTCAAGCGGATTAGATCCGCGCCCTACTCTTGGGTATTCATGTTTTGCGCATTAAATTCTCTAAACATTTCAGTTTAGTCACTAAAGGCTTGTAATTTGGCACTCAATTTTCAATATTAGTTCAATTTGGTCCATGTTTTTAATTGCTTTTAATCTATTTAATTGTTTAATTGTTGTATGCTTGCATATTTTAAAATTGGGCATATAGTATATTGTTTAGGAGATTAATTCACATAGTCTCAAATAATTAGAGCCTTAGTATCTTAAGATCTTTAATTAATCAATTAATTTAAGGGTAAACTACACCAATGACCACCGAACTAATTGGAGATTCTTATTTTGACCACCGAACTAACGAACTCGTCAATAAGACCGCCAACTTATTAAATTGACCTATTTTGACCACTGCCGTTAAAAAACTAATTGATGGGTGACGGAGGGGTGACGTGGCAGTTAACGAAAATTTGTAAAATTACACATTTAATCCATGTTAATTACCTATTATATCAATTTGGTCCTAATTTTTAATTTAATTAAATAAAATTAACCAGCCAACCAAATGACAACACGTGTCCCATCTGTTTTTAAGTTTTAATTTATTTAATTTAATAGATTTAATCGACCAACCAAATGGCGACATGTGTCACCATCTGATTGGCTATAATGAATGAGAATGAATAAAATGGAAGGTATATTGCTTCCATGTGATTTGATCCCATGCCAACCGCATGGAAAACCTATGCCTAAGCCGGTAAGCCAAGTTCACTAATTTTATATAAGATACTAACATATTTTATGAAACAATTACTTTGTTGGTGTAAACTATAGGAAATTTAAAGAAGTGAGAAAGAATGGTAACAAGGGGTTCAAACCTAGGACCAAGGCAAGTAATTCCCATGCCTTTGCCACTACACCAAGCTACTATTAGCGATATATACTACACACTTTTATATAGATATGTTATAATGCATTTAAGAAAAAAGAAGTAAAAATGGTTGAAAAAGGGTCTCGAACCTAGATCACTTGGAATGTGTATAATCACACAAACATTCGATTTAAAAAATATTTGATTTAAAAGAAAACAAATTTGATTTAAAATATTAAATCGAATATTTAAAGTATTTTAAGTCCGATTTAAAATATTCAAATATTTTTAAAATCAAATTTCTTTTCTTTTAAATCAAATATTTTTTAAATTGAATATTTAATATTTTAATAAATATTCGATTTAATTTAAGTTAAATTTAAAATATTTGAATATTTTTTTAAATCGAATATTTAATAATTTTTAGATTTAAATTAAAAAGTATGTTTGTATGATTATACACATTCCAAGTGATCTAGGTTCGAGTCCCCTTTTTAATCATTTTTACTTCTTTTTTCCTAAATGCATTATAACATATGCATATAAAAGTGTGCAGTATATATCACTAAGAGTAGCTTGGTGTAGTGGTAAAGGCATGTGAATTACTTGCCTTGGTCCTAGGTTTGAACCCCTTGTTACCATTCTTTCTCTCTTCTTTAATTTTCCTTTAGTTTACACCAACAAAGTAATTGTTTAGTAAAATATGTTAGTTCCTTATATAAAATTAGTGAACTTGGCTTAGCGGTTTGGGCATAGTTTTTCCATGCGGTTGGCATGGGATCAAATCCCCATGGAAGCAATATACCTTCCATTTTATTCCTTCTCATTCATTATGGCCAATTAGATGGTGACACGTGTCACCATCGGGTTGGTCGATTAAATGTATTAAATTAAATAAATTAAAACTTAAAAACAGATAGGGCACGTGTCGTCATTTGGTTGGTTGATTTACTTTATTTAATTAAATTAACAATTAGGACCAAATTGATATAATAGGTAAATAACAAGGATTAAATGTGTAATTTTACAAATTTTAGTTTACTGTCACGTCACCCATCCGTTAGTTTTTTAACGGCGGTGGTCAAAATAGGTGAATTTAATAAGTTCGGTGGTCTGATTGACGAGTTCGTTAGTTCGGTGGTCAAAATAAGAATCTCCAATTAGTTCGGTGGTCACTGGTGTAGTTTGCCCTTAAATTAATTGATTAATTAAAGATCTTAAGATACTAAGGCTCTAATTATTTGAAACTATGTGAATTAATCTCCTAAACAATATACTATATGCCAAATTTTAAAATATGCAAGCATACAACAATTAAACAATTAAATAGATTAAAAACATGGACCAAATTGAACTAATATTGAAAATTGGGTGCCAAATTACAAGCCTTTAGTGACTAAACTGAAATGTTTACAGAATTTAATGCACAAAACATGAATACCCAAGAGTATGGCGCAGATCTAATCTGCCTGACTCGATTCAGGTCTGCGGGTTAAAGGACCCGACACCAAAATGGCGTCGTTTCAATATGGGTATAAAATACCCCAAACTGAATTAACTCAGTTATTTGTTACCCTTACATTCTCTCTCGTCCCTTTCTCACTCCCTAAATCCTTTGAGACAAACACATTGTTTCCAGATTTTTCATTCAAAACGGATCAAAATCCCTTAGATTTGGGATGAACTTCATCCAGGTTCATCTTAAACCAGATGAACATCAACAAACCCGGCCAAGCCCCGCCATAAGATCTGCTACTAGATCTTCATCCACCGTCTATTGATCTTACACCATCGTTCGTTGGCCGCAGCAAGCGAACACCGGCCACCACTCTAATCATCGTTCCAACCTTCGTTTCGGCCACCGTTCAAACCCAAAATTATCAATTTTCCCCGATTCAAGGCTTAAATCCCTAGATCTCGAACCCAGCTCAAAAGAGCCACCCATTTCCGCCATCCTAGTGTCTATCTACCCATAGCCCGAGCCCTTTTCGACTCCACCGTTCCCTAAAACAAACTCTGGCCACCATAATTATTTCGCCACATCACCGTTTCTCTCTTTTTCATTTCTGATCTCACTTTATTTGCTTTAGTTTAATATGCAAGTGAACTGATTTTTTTATTTTTTGTAGGAATCGAATTGGTGACAAAATCATCATTCGCAGTAATGGATTTGTATCTCTGGCGAAGAATGTGCTTCTGGTGATGCTTCAGCTCTTGGTTAGGTGACGGTTCACACCTCCAACGTCCCATCGGGTCTCGACAGTCCAACTCCTAATGGCAGGTAATTCCTGAAATACCCTTTCTCACTCATGTTTTTATTATATTTTAATTATGGTAATTGTTGTATGTAATTAATTCCTGACAGCTTTTTCTCTTTCTTATTTATAGGTGGACCAGATGCTGATATCATGGTGCTGAGGTCATCTGGAAAGAATACCAAAATCTATGTGAAGTCTCTTTTGACTAGTGGCATGCTGCCACGTGTTCCTTAAGAGCTGAATTTGGGCGAAAAACTTAAAATTTGTGTTTCTTTGGCTGAATATTTGTGTTTGTTTGGGTTTGAAGGGTTAGAACAAATTTAATTGGGCCTTGTAACTGAATTGGGCTTTGGGATTATGTAATGGACATTAGAATGGACATTTATGTATTATTTGGGCTAACATTATTTATTTATTTGTTTTATTATTTAGTAATTTTTGATTTTATTTATAGAGAAACTATATATTATATTAGGGCACCCAGACAAAATTAGGATATTACAGCTGCCCCTCTTTGCTCATTGTTGTGGAACAGGAATAGGGCAAAGACTGAAAAGACACGAATTTTTTCCGAACTTGTTAGCTGTTGCTCTGAGCTGCAAGGTCTTATTCTCATGAAGTTTCTTTCCTTCTTCCCTTCTATAAGTTTGGACAATTTCTTCTCATTTGGAACCTCCCAATCTTCCTGTCAAAGGTAACGTCAGGGTCTGAACTAGCTCTTCTAATTATGAACATCATTCATTCTTCTTGAAAGTGTTGGACCAAAGCTTGAAGTTGTTATTCTGATTACGAAATTCTCCAATCTTCTGCTAAACCATAGAGTCCGAATCTGTTCTTCTTTTTATGAATTTTTTCATCTTCTGAATCTTGATATTGCTCCTTGAAATTCTTCATTTTCTGAGGTTTGAAGTTATTATTCTTATTATGAAATTCTTCATTCCTCACTCTTTTGCTGGCCCATCTCTCTCAACAATTTCTTCTTATTAGGAACCCTGAATTCTTTACTCAGCGTACCAATTCATCACCTATTCTAGAAATACCGAACCTACAAAAAGAAATATAATCAATTAATAAGAATTCAAATTAGAGTAGTATGAAATATCTTCAATTTCCATCCTAAAGCGCTGAGATCTTTAGAGTCACTGCTTTTCTGTCTATGATGTCTTATTTTTCAATCTGAAACTCGCATCAGATCTCTTGTTGCTTCCTCTATTGGTCTATCTCTTTCTATGCTTAGAAATTATATGTGACTTTCAAAACTGACAACCTGAACCTCATCCCTTTCCTTCTCCACCCTCTTTTCTTTCTTTCTTTTTTTGTTTTTCTTCTTTTTTTTTTTTTAACTTAGGACCCAAAGGATTAATATCTCTGTCGATACAATGCCCCATTGTTTTACGATGACGCTTGAAAAGTTTTTATCATTTTCGAAGGTGTCGGCCCGAAGGACTTAACACCATGCTCGAAGGACTTATCGATGACCCGAAGGATTTAAAGTTGTAATGCATTTTCTGTCTTGTCCAAACAATCGAATATTCTCATCACTCCCGAAGGTGATGGCCCGAAGGACTTAACATTATGCCCGAATGACTTACTGATGACCCGAAGGATTTTTAATATTGTAATGCATTTTCTGTCTTATGTGTACAATCATTACTCCCGAAGGTAATGGCCCGAAGGACTTAACACCATACCTGAAGGACTTACTAATGACCCGAAGGATTTAAAATTATAATGCATTTTCAGTCTTATACATACAATCATCACTCTCGAAGTTGATGGCCCGAAGGACTTAACATCATGCCCAAAGGACTTACTGATGACCCGAAGGATTTAAGATTGCACTGCACTTTCTGTCTTGTGCAGACAATCAAAAAATTCTTACCAAAATCTGTCTATTCAAACATGTTGATATCTTGCTAAATTCTGTCTCTTCTAACGGGTTGATGTCTTGCTAAAATCTGCCTCTTCTAATGGGTTGATATCTTGTTGCAATCTGCCTCTTCTAACGGGTTTATATCTTGCTGCAATCCCCCTCTTCTAATGGGTTGATTTCTTGCTGCAATCTGCCTCTTCTGACGGGCTGATGTCTTGCTGCAATCTGCCTCTTTTGACAGGTTGATGTCTTGCTTCTTTACTGAATCTTTACCGAATTTACTTCTTCAATTTCAAAGTTGTAGATTGAAATCCTTGTTTGTCATTTACTAGATCTTATAAATTCCTCTCAAAATATGCACAAATGTTTTCAATGAGAATTAACATGCCCCTATCTTATGGATGTCTAACTATATGATGCATGAATTGTGACAACTGAGGACCACTCGGATAAGCTCTAATATTCTTTGTTTTTTCGTTGAGTTTTTTTCTTCTGTTACAAAGGTATCTCATCTCTTGAGACTGCTCTTTTCGGCTCCGACTTAGCTTGATCTTCTTGAATTTATCTGAAGCACTTAACATCTTCTTGCTCTAACAAACCTTGCCCCAAAATTTGTTGTTGATCTCTTTTCCTTCTTCTTATCTCTTTAGATTGTTCTTGTCAAATCTTGTTCATCTTAATCTTTTGATATTTGACTTAGGCTCTTATTGCTTTCATGCTCCGACAAAATTTGCCCCAGGATTTTATATTTAAGCCCCTCTTCTTCTTGAGCTGATTTTGAAGTCAAACTTTTTCAGGTTCTGCATCATTTCTTGTCTATTCTGATTTGAACTCTTATGCACCATGATGCCCTACTAATCTCTTGTTTCTTGCCCCATCATGTAGATATTGCCCCTCTTTCATCATTTAGGGTAATTAGATGTCTCAAGTCCCTATACTTTCTTCAAGTCCCCAAACTTTTATCGAGTTCATTCTTTAATTTCAAAGGTGAACTAGTACATCGTGATAGAACCTTGCTTTAAGTCTCTAAACTTTCTGATAGATGCATTCTTGCAATTGTCCTCAACATGACCCCTGATGGGTGATTCCTCTTTCTGACCAGAAAACTGCCGAATAGATGAGCGTTTCATACTCAGCCATATCTTTACCATGTCAGATTGATCATTTGCATCCTCGATCTTCTTCTTATAAGTTTTATTTCTGAAGCAATACAAGGAAATATTTTTTATAAATATGGATGCTTGTTGATTGGTATTTCAATGAAAGATACCTTACAAGACCTGAAAAATTAGGGTCTTCATATAAAGAAAGAAAATAAAATAGGATGCCCTGGATATCAAGTGCAAGAGTGTCTTAGATTCAACCCTCCCATGAGTAGCATAACTCATGAATGTTGTGGTGATTTCTGAAGTTATGATTTTTTTTCAAATCACGCGGTTCACACCCTATGATTATTGCGTTGCTCGATCCAGTCAGAAAACAACTTCTTTGTTCGTTTCATTCCTTTTCCATTTATAAATGTGTTCAAGCTTTTCGGACTTGTTTAACCAGTAGAGTGTAAAAATATCATTCTAAGAATATAATTTTATAAGTGCATGTGTGATTTTGTTATTATCTATTATTATACATTATTAAACATATATCTTCAAAGATACATCATCTGATGCTTGGGTATTGGCAGGTGGAGCATAACTGCTTATTAGATTTGTCGACATCCCCACAGCTCCATCAGGATGCTCCGAGACTTATTTATTCAATAATTCATTACCTCACTCTTTCCCATTTTCTTCTTTTTTTTTTCATTTTTCTTCTTTTTTTCTTTCTCTATTTTTCTTTTTTTTTTCTTTTTCTCTTTTCGTTTTTCTTTTTTTCTCCCATTTTCTTATTTTTTCTTTCTCACTCTTATTGTGCTTTTAGGGTATAGAAGGCTACGCTTAGAACTTCAATTTCAAGCAACTCTACTTGGTTAATATCATCTAGTCCACTTCACTATTTATGAATTTCAAAGATTTGTCATCGAACATCATCAAAGTTGTTGTAATCTGTCTTTTTCTTGCTTTGTTGACCTGAGTAGACTGAGAAATAAATTCCACTTCATTGTATTCAAAACATCCAATCATTCTTTGTATCATAATCAATATCGCATCTTGCAATTGGCATCCAGAGGCCTACAAGGTAAGAAGAGATATGCATATATTTATATATGTCAAAAACATCATTCCCTTGAAAATGAAAACTAACAAACATGACATGTGCACCTAGAAAATGATCTCTACTACTTTTGGGCCAGGTGTAGCAGAATTATTTCCATGTATTACTTCAAAAATGGTCCTTGTGGATTGTAACCACATGATGCAAAAACATGGGTAACACAGATTTCTCAAAACTCCAAGCAGTCTTGGAAACATTTATTCTGGCCTTCCGATTCTTCAATTGGTATTCCAGCTTGTCTTACTCCTTGCCATTGTTGAACTATTTCCCATGTCAAGACTCCATTACTGATTAGTTTCTTGATTTCTTCCATCAAAGGTCTACACCTCTTGGTAGCATGTCTTGGTGTCCCCATGTGAAAGTCACAAACATTGTCTGGATCATAAATATGGGCAGATGGCTTTGGCACTACCTTTATTGGCCTATGAGTGATATGTTGTCGTTCAACAAGGTGAGGCAATAAATCTAAAATGGATACTCCAAAGATCTGCACTTGCTCGAGGAATTTTTCGTGGCCGTCCTGAAGAATTAGCTAGCCTCTTCCTTTTACGACTCTAGAAACTTTGAACATTGCATTCATTCACCTCTTTTTCTTGCTTCACTTCTTGATCAGCACAGTCTTCAAATCTTGATCCAATTTTTCCTTGTCAGATCCCAATTTCTATTGTTTCTCCAATCACCATAAGGTCACTAAAGTTGTCCCTCGAATTCGCAAGCATTCTCTTATAAAAAGGAGATGGAAGTGTTTGATGAAACATGAGAGATGTTTCTTCCTTTGTCATGGGAGGTTGTACCTGGGCTGCTATTCCTAACCACCTCAATGCATAGTCTTTAAAGTTTTCATTGACCTTCATACTCATGGTCTAAAGAAGTTGGCGATCTGGAGCCAGGTCTATAACATATTTGTATTGCCCCAAAAATGCTTTGGCCAAATCAACCCATGATCGAATCTGCTCACGACTTAATTTGTTATACCACACTGTAGCAGGTCCAACCAGGCTATCATGAAAATAATGGATCAACAATTTTTCATCATCCAAATGTCCTTCCATTTTTCTACAAAACATTGCCAAGTGGATTTTAGGACAGCTAGAATCGTCATACTTCTCAAAATTTGGGACCTTAAACTCGAGCAGAATAACCAAATCAGGGACTAAGCAGAATTCTCTTGCATCAAATTTGAGATCACCAACACCTTTTCCTGCCTCGATCTTTTCCTTAAGCCTTGTATATCTTTCTTTCAATTGCTCGAGTATTAGTCCTGGGATAATAGGCTTTACAGAACCTATCTCTGCATTCAGGTTAGATGCCCTAGGGTAAATTCTCAAACATGGTCTAGCAATGTAGTTCCTCACATTTTGTTGATGTTTGGTCACCCATTCTTGCAACATTTCCTAATTATGTTCAATTCCTTCCATGTCTTCATCCATAATAACATATTTCCAAGTTTCACTGATTCCCAAATTACTGCCATCGAAACTCTGATCGCTTCAGATGATGAATGTGAATGCAATGCTATTGAATGACAGCGTTATGTTAATAAATATGCAATGCATGAATATATAGATACAAGAGGTATTGATTCTAACAACGATTATCATAGAACAACTTTCATTGAAATAAAAGGATTTAGTACATCAGATATCAGATACTACAAATATTGGTGAGCTCTAACTCCTAGCTTCCTAACTTCTTCTAAGAGCCAAGTCAGCTTCCCTCCGTGATCTATTGCTGGATCAATGTTCTGACTCACTGCCATTGCTACATTAGCTAAGTCTGACACTTGTTGAGCTACTTATCATGCTTGAGTAACAGCATCTTTCATGTCATTGTCTCTTTCCCGTATATTCATTCTTGATCTCTGAAATTGAACATGCCACTTCTTCCATACTTTCTTGATAGTCTTTTTGGCATCATCAGCAAGATCTTTGTACATTAGTGTAAGGTTGTGGTATTCATCTACCTTCTTCTTTAGTGCTTCATTTTTAGCTTGATAACAGTATCCTCATACATCTGTATGTACATTTTACTATCTCTCGTTTAGCTTCACTAACCCTTAGATCGCTCATAACGGTGTTACGTTGAATTTCCATTGCCTGCAGATCACACGAGAGTGCATTGACTCAATTTTCATTTTCCTTACAGTTTATTTTCCAGTATTCGACTTCACGCTTCAGTCCCTTAATTCTTTTCTTTGACTGTTCTAGAGTCACACCCAAACCAGCATTCTTGAGTATTGAACAAAGCTATTGATGATCGAAGTGCAAACTTTTCAACTCATTGTTCAAATCATTTCTCTCTTTCCTTAATTTGCTTATTTGAACCTCGTATTCTAACTGCTGCCCCTCTTTCTGGGTATTTTCATCTTGAATTTCCTATTCAAATGCTGAATCAAATTGGCTTTTTGGTTCAAATTTCCATTTTCCATGCTCCAAAAGAACTTGGACTCGACGTTTGAAGGCGATACAGTTTTCAATAGAATGACCTTGAGTTCCGTCATGAAATTCACAGTGAACCTTGGCGTCATACCATTTTGGATATGAAGGTTGCAAAGGTGTGACAAATTGTGGGTCACCAATCGGGCTTTCAACAATTGAGGATACAGTTTTTTTGTACAAAATAGGAATTGGGTCAAAATGAAATTTCTGATCCCTTGTCTTCTGGCAATCTATTGAAGGGGTTTTGGAATCTAAACTTTGTCCTGGACAATTAATTGACTTCGATGGGCTTGAGCTTTCCTTTGCTTTTACGTCTCCAGGTAATCTGTTAATTGTTAGGCCATTGGGAAATTTGGGTTTCCCATTTTCAAAACTCAACATGCCTCTCATGATAAGATTTTTGACCATATTCTTCAAAGCCTCGTAATTCTCATTAGTATGGTCTGAACTTCCCTAATGGTAGCCACATACTACCTCATAATCCTCGGGATAAGAAAACATTTTGGACTTGGACGGAACTCGGACCACAAGGTTCTTCTCCAGAAGTTCATAAAGTAGCTACGCATATGACACTGGAATTGGATTAAAAGATCCTCCATTTTCTTCCACTTGGGCTTCTTCTTGGCCTTTCATCACATTCTCAGAGTTTAACCTACTTACACCTCCAGTTGGTTTATTAATGCAAATTGGAACGGTGCTCGGACCTGGTCGTTTATACATGTTCTGGTTTTAGTTCGATTCTTTCATCTCAGCATGCCTATTTTCTTTGGCCATAGCCATCATCATAGTCATCATCTCAGCCATTCATCTTTTTAGTTCTTGCATCTCATTTTCGTCAGCATTAGTACTAATAAAGTCTGATGTGCAACTCTTAGATGAGCTATCTTTCATTTCTTCTGTGACTTTTCCCGGACACTGCCTCATATGTGTAGTCTCCTTTATCGGATTACGATTCCCCTTATCTCTCATGATCGTGTTCTAATGATAACCACTCTTGAATCCATACCTCTATGTAATGCCGATGCGGTGCAAAATGCAAAACAAAAAAAAACAACAAAAACAAAAAAATGAGTCAATATGGTAAATTAATTATGTAAGCAAAAACTAAATTGTTGATAAATAAAACAATTTATAATAAGCCAAGAAAATAACCAGATAAGGGTATTTAAACTGGTAACCCCCTGTCTTAGGTCCCTATCTGGCTCAAACGGGGTGGGCTTCTAGATAACATAATATGGGTTGTGTTCTAGACTCTGGGTTCTCGAACTGTCATTACTATCTACTATGACAGCAAGACATCGATTTGGTAGTATAGGTCCCTTATAACGGAGGCGTGGGCTCCACGGTACATAAGGTTAGTATACCGAAAGAAGAAAAAGATCCAAACTCAAAGCTAGAGAGCATCACGTCGGATAATGTCTTTCTCCCACTTAATGGTGAAGAGCCTGGGTCGAGGGCTATGCATGAATGATAGATATATCATACACAAAATCTACCTCCATTTTCCTAAAAATTCATCCAACAATTCTTGGAAAAAAATTAAATTCAAATTATTGCTCAAAATGCCACGTGAAATTAATGAATTATGCCTGACTCTCAATTTTAGTCCCCAGCAAGTCACCAAGCTGCCACGACCATTTTTAAACCAAAATGTGTAAAATAGCCAGACGATTGATTCTTTTTTTTTGAAATTAGGGTTTTATTTGTTCATTTTAATTCATTTAATCTTGAAACTAGGGTTTTAAATATTAAATTGGATTTTCCTTTTATTTATCTTTGAAAATCAATTTGGAGTCACCACCGGTCACTTTGGTAGATCGGACACCATAAAAACAACCATAGATTCTTTTCTTTAAAATTAGGGTTCGGAAGTCGGTTACGTGTGGGGAAGGATAAGTACCCCCACAAACGCCCGTTATCGGTACCTTATTAATTTCACATGGCATTTTGAGTAATAATTTGAATTTAATTAAATATTTAATCGTTAACTAGATTTCATTCTAAATGGAGATATCCTTTTATAATAAAATACATTTTTAAACGAATGTGAGTTTTAAAACATACAGTTGCTCTAGGATACTTCAATTCATATTAAAAATGTATCTCAACACAAAAGGTTTTAAATTCATGTCCAATTATTTTATTGTCAATTTTAAGTTCAAACCTAATTAAGGCTCCAATTGATTAAATTATTGATAATCCATGAATATTATTCAATTTAGGGATTTCTTTGATAATACCTAAATGCTTGGGCACTATCCATATTAGGCCCTAAATTAATAATATTCTTAATCATTTAGTGACACTAACTACTTAAATCTTATCCCAATTTTATTTTAATTAAACTAACTATGTGTGATTACAATATTCTAAGTTTAAATGAAATATTGAATATTCAACTAAAATGTCCCTTGATTAACATCTCAATGCAATGAGACAGTAATCAACTTAAAACATTAAAGTTTCCATTTAATAATCATTTATTTTCTACATTTATCTCCCTATTTAAATTAATTGATTAATTAAAGATATTAAGATACTAAGGCTCTAATTATTTGAAACTATGTGAATTAATCTCCTAAACAATATACTATATGCCCAATTTTAAAATATGTAAGCATACAACAATTAAACAATTAAATAGATTAAAAGCAATTAAAAACATGGACCAAATTGAACTAATATTGAAAATTGGGTGCCAAATTACAAGCCTTTAGTGCTAAACTGAAATGTTTACAGAATTTAATGCCCAAAACATGAATACCCAAGAGTAGGGCGCGAATCTAATCCGCCCAACCTGATTCAGGTCCGCGGGTCAAAGAACCCAGCGCCAAAACATTGCCGTTTCAATATGGGTATAAAATACCCCAAACTGAGTTAACTCGGTTCTTTATTACCCTTACATTCTCTCTCATCCCTTTCTCACTCCCCAAATCCTCTAAGACAAACACAGTGTTTCCAGATTTTTCATTCAAAACGGATCAAAATCCCTTAGATTTGGGATGAACTTCATCCAGGTTCATCCTAAACCGGATGAACATCAACAAACCTGGCCAAGCCCCGCCACAAGATCTGCCGCCAGATCTTCATCCACCGTCCATCGATCTTACACCGTCGTTCGTCGGGCGCTGCAAGCGAATACCGACCGCCGCTTCGGTCATCGTTCCAACCTCCGTTTCAGCCACCCTTCGAACCCAAAATTACTGATTTCCTCGATTCGAGCCTTAAATCCCTAGATCTAGAACCCGGCTCGAAAGAGCCACCCGTCTCCGACCTCCTAGTGTCTATCTACCTATAGCCCGAGCCATTTTTGATTCCACCGTTTCCTAAAACAAACTCTGGCCACCATAATTATTCCGCCACATCACCGTTTCTCTCTTTTTCATTTTTGATCTCACTTTATTTGCTTCAGCTTAATATGCAAGTGAACTAATTTTTCTAATTTTTTACAGGAATCGAATTGGTGAAGAAATCATACCTTCGTAGTGATGGATTTGTATCTCCGGCGATGAATGGGCTTCCGGCGACGCTTCAGCTCTTGGTCAGGTGACGGTTCACACCTCTAATTTCCCCTTGGATTCCGGCGGTCCAACTCCCAATGGCAGGTAATTCTCGAAATACCTTTTTCTCTCTCTTATTTTTATTATATTTTAATTATGGTAATTATTGTATGTAATTAATTCTTGACAGCTTTTTCTTTTTTTTATTTATAGGTGGACCAGATGCTAATATCATGCTGATGTCATGGTGCTGAGGTCATTTGGAAAGAAGACCAAAATCTATGTGAATTCTCTTTTGACCAATAACATGCTGCCATGTGTCCCTTAAGAGCTGAATTTGGGTGGGAAACTTAAAATTTGTGTTTCTTTGGTTGAATATTTGTGTTTGTTTGGGTTTGAAGGGTTGGTACAAATTTAATTGGGCCTTGTAACCGATTTGGGCTTTGGGATTATGTAATGGACACTATAATGGACATTTATGTATTATTTGGGCTAACATTATTTATTTATTGGTTTTATTATTTATTATTTTTTGGTTTTATTTATAGAGAAACTATATATTATATTAGGGCTCCCAAACAAAATTAGGGTATTACAGTTATGCAATGTGTTACTACGATTTCCTTTTCCCTTATGATCAATGTCGAAAAACATAAGGAATTCTTTCCTTCTAGGGGGCCGAGACAGGGTGACCCTCTATCACTGTTCTTATTCCTTATGATCAACAATATCTTCACATGGCCTATTGATAGAGAACTTAGAATTTATTCCTTTACAAGTTTTAGAATCAGTCGACCTTGCCCTGTTGTTAGTCATCTAATGTTTGTCGATGATTATGTGCTTTTCACAAGGGCAAATCATGGGGATTGTGAATCAACCAAACGAGTTCTCCAGGAATTTCCGGAGATAACGGGTCAAACTATCAATGTGAATAAATATTTAGTGTTTTTCGCTCCTAATCTAAGTCTCTCAATGAAAGCCTCCCTTACCAATGATCTCAGCTTTTGTATCATGAAATAATGAAGTAAATATCTTGGACTTGCATCTATTTGGGGTAGGGGCAAGAAGGAAGCCCTCTCTTTTATCCTTGAAAAAGTTTTAATGAAGCTACAAAGCTGGAAAGCAAACTTTTTATCACAAGCGGGTAAGTGTTGATAAAAGTTGTTGTTACAGCTATCTCTTCATATGTGATGCATTGCTTCCTTCTACCAGCAACTTTTTGTGATGAGTTGAATTCCATTATTGGTTGATTCTGGTGGAAAGAAGAAAAGGACAAAGAGAAAGTTATTCACTGGCTTAGAAGGAATAAATTTTGTAAATCAAAAGACCTTGGGGGATTAGGCTTCTTAGACCTAAAATCCTTCAACAAAGCATTGGTGGCCAAGCAAACTTGGAGGATTATGAAATCTCTCGGCTCTTTATTGGCTCGTGTTTTAAGAGGCCTTTATTTCCCTAATGGAAATATTTTCATGGCACCAAAAATTCAAGGGCATGGAGTAGTATTGTAACCCCCTTGACTCGGTCTAGACGCCAGACCGAGCTGAGCGAGCTACATTAGATTTTTCTGAAACAAAAACGAAATGATTAACTAAACTTAGGTCTATTTTTTTCATTTTATCTTGTCTAGTGAAACATTACAACCTATAGTGAGCATGCCGACAGCGGGTGAAATCTCAACTAAATCGGGTGTTGATTTGATATCCAATTGTGCAAATTGCATTTTAGGGACTAAAATGCAACTTTGGAAAGTTACAAGGGTTTAATTAAAATTTGAGTTACCAAACCTCAATTAATCAGATTACATGCTTGCTTGCAAAACGATAATCCAAACTCATAAAATTGCATTCAAGAACATCAGGGACCAAAAATAAAAGGAACATAAACTTTAGGAATCACATTAACTGAATTAATGGCAGCTCGTATTGATACACGGGGCACCCGTACTGATACGAGGCTTCAATCCAATAGGGCATACTGATACAAAGCCAAGACATATAGGTACACAGGCTGGGTTGTAAAAAGTGGATTTCTCGTAGCTAAAGCCCGTACTAATACGGTCTTCCCTATATCGATCCCAGCCCAACATCCAGCATACCCGTATCGATATGAGGCCCGACATATCGGTACGAACTGACCCAAAATGCACACTTTTGCTGTTTTTTCAAATAATTAAGGATAAAATGTGCTTCAACAAGTCTTAATCAAGTATTCCACCAAACTAAAGATCAAACCATACGAAAACATCAAGGAAACGTGATCCAAATATAGAAACATACTTCAATCTCAAGTTTAGAGGCATGCATCCTAAAAACCAAACTATCCAAAACTCAAAACATAAATCCACATCAAAACCAACCATATAAAGCCTCATACAACACAACAACAACATTATAAACCTGCACAAATAGGGAATTTAGTAAATAACCCTCCCAAACAATAATGAACCTATTGCCTTTATTACTACTAGTCTAGTTCAAAAAAACCATACTTTTGAGTTATTCAAGTCCTTAGAATTCCCCTTGCTTGCTCGTTGCCTCCAACCTTTAATTCTCTGCACTGATGGACAAAAAGAGCGTAAGCACACAAGGCTTAGTGAGGAGTGCTCAAAACACAACACCATCAATGCAATTAAAATCGGTTTCCAACTCTCAAGAGTTTAACATTTCAAAACCTCGTTTCAAAACATCATGCCTTTTAAACTATGCACTTAAGATTTCCAAAACATGCATATTAAACCATATGCAACAGGTATCATGGATTAATAGCAAAATTCCATTTGCTAACCCTCAATTTAAGCTTTCCCATGCATACAACTCATATACAAGGCTTAAAGAGTAAACATGTATAAATCAACATTATACAACAAAATCCATCAACATGATACATTATCAATTATATTGGCTTTCAAATGATCATAAACCAAATTCAACTTTACAAAATATTATATCAGATACACGGATTCAACAAGTGTCCTCTCAATACTTCATGCAATTTCAACCGAAATTCAAGGTACAATAACAATCGGGTACAATTACAACCCAAACATCGGTTAGTTGCATAGTCCACTAACGAGAGTTTTCGATGCCATATAACCCCTAAACCACTAGGGTACATGTGGTGGAGTAGTCGGTACACATAAACCCCTCAACACCCGATGTGACTTTTTATAGTGCACTATTAATCCTATGACTACCCAACTATATCCGAAAATAGTTTAAACCACATCACTTGCCAATATAAGTCATTATTAACCATGTACCTCACTATTTTTATATGCAACATCAAAACCATTTCCAATGCATTAAACCATGCATTACAAGTATTCCACATACTTACATGGATCATTTAAAAAATGCATCCATCGTCAATATATGATCAAAAATAGTATAAAACATCCTTAAATAGTAGGTACCATGTAATTCAAAAACAAGTGCATAAAAACAGTTTTGCCAAAGCAAGAACGATAGAAATCTCATCATACTTACTTCCGAGTTTAAACCAGCGTTTCAAGCTTAATTTAAACTCCCAAAATAACCTTTAACCCATTTCAAAGCTGAAATCCACATTCTCACTCACCAACTTCACAAAACCTCATTCGTCGATGCGAACTGCTCCTCTAAAGCTTCTGAAATGGTGCCACAAGCTTGAGGATCAACTTCTCCTGATTTCACCACGCAAAAAAAGGATTCAATGCATCAAAATGCATTCACAAAACCAACAACAACAATTCACAACATCCCTCCTCAAACTCTAACAGAAACCCTTCCACAATAACCGAGAACAACATCAAACACCCTCCAAACTTTACCCAGCCAAAACCTAAAGGTTTAATCCCTAAATTATCTTTAATTAACATCAATAAACAACCTAACATAATCCTTATGCTTCCAACATTCATTAAACACCCCTAACTCGCCAAAACACAACACTAGCAACCTAAGAAATTAGAGATTCAATTAGTTTCGGGATTCCAATGCTAGAACCTACTTATTAACATTATAAAACATCAAAATCATGATTATAACCAATCAAGAGCTCAACAAAATAGATCCGAAACGAAAATCACTTAATCTCATCCATTAAACCTTGATTTACCCAATTTCCACAATTAAATCATTAAGACTCATTAGAAAACATTAAACAAGGATCAAATACTTTGGAATTTCAATAAAGAACCATTCATTAGAGGAGAAGAACGAACTTTACCTTTAATGAGCGAATTTCCTCTAAATTGGATGTTTACTCTTGAAAAACAAAGAAAAACAATGAGATTTTAGAAAATAAGATTGAAGAATCCATTAAAAATCAAAATTCAAAGAAATTAAGATCATTACCTCAAATCTTTGATGCAAAAGAAAGTGTTTGGCTGAAGAGAAGTTGAGAGAAAAGTTTGAGAATAGAAGTTGCGTAAAAAATATTTTTAGGAAATAATTATCTCTTTTAGTTAATTCCCTTTTAATTTCCTTTAATTAAAACTCATTAAAATAATCTCAATTAAGAGGAAAATAAGATTAAAAACATTAGGTAAAATAGCTCTTTAAGGATTCTAAGATTTGACCTTTTTTCAAAATAGTCACTAAAATAGTTTTCATTTTTTACATTTTGGTCACTAGCCAAAATGTCCAATTTCCAAATTCCATTTTCTAAAATTAACTTTACCAAAAATATCCATATACTAAATAATTATTTTTAGATATTTTCCCATATTTTCTCACACCAAAAATATTTACCCCGATTTAAATTTTAAATTCGAATCGAATCTCTAATCCTGATCCACCGACCGTCTAATCAACCTAGAAACTCCTAGGCCCAAAACCGTGGCGTTACAACTCTCCCTCACTTAGGAAATTTCTTCCTCAAAATTTTACCTAAAGGAAACAAATGCAGAAACTGTTTCATTACGTCCGCCTTACTCTCCCGCGTGGCTTCCTCAACTCCATGATGTCGCCACAACACCTTAACAAGCTCGATCATTTTGCCACAAAGAACCTTACTATTAGAATCAAGATATCAAAAAGTTACTCATCAAAAGACAAATACGGTTGCAACTCAATATTGTCCACTGGCATAACATGTGATGGATCCGACCGATACCTCCACAACATCGACACATGAAACACATCATGAATCTTCTCAAACTCATGAGGTAACCTCAACCGATAAGCTGCAGGACCTACACGCTCCAAAACCTCGTACGATCTAATAAACCTTGGACTAAGTTGTCCCTTACGTAAGAACCACATCACCTTCTTCCAATGTGACACCTCCAAAAACACACGGTCACCAACAGCGTACTCAATCTCTCTACGCTTCAAATCCGCATATGATTTATGACAATACGAGGTCACGCCGCTTTCAAACGATCACAAAAAAACCTCACTTTCTCATTCGTGTCTTTCAACATATCCGGAACATAAACATGATTTTCCCAGCCTCGACCCAACACAAAGGCGTATGGCACTTCCTACCATACAAGGCCTCATACGATGACATCTCTATACTAGCCTGATAGCTATTGTTATAGGCAAACTCTACCAAAGGCAAATGTTTCTCCCAGGTTCCTTGGAACTCAATGATACAACACCTTAACATATCCTCCAAGACTTGGATCACACGTTCAAATTGACCATTTGTTTGAGGATGATACGAAGTACTAAAATTCAGCCGTGTACCTAAAGCTCGATGCAAACACTCTTAAAACCTTGTTGTAAATCATAAATCTCTATTCGAAACTATGGACTTAGGCACCCCGTGAAAACGCACAATCTCAACAATATACAACTCCGCCAACTTATCGAATGTATACGTTGTATGCACTGGTACAAAATGTGCACACTTTGTAAACTGATCCACAATCACCCAAATAGAATTCTTCTTGGTTGGCGTCAGTGGTAACCCAGACACAAAATCCATGGTGATTCTCTCCCACTTTTATTCCGGTATACTCAACGGTTGCAACAACTCGGAAGAAAACTAATGCTCACCCTTGACACGTTGACACACCATGCATCTAGCAACAAAATAGTCGTATTTTTCTTTAAACCAACCCAAAGTACTCTTCCTTCAACCCTCGATACATCTTAGTACTACCAGATGCATAGAAAAATGACTAGTATGTGCCTCGGCTAAGATGACACGCCTCAACTCATCATCACTAGGCACCACTATCCGATCTTTAAAATACAAACCACATTATCATTAAAGTGAAAAGCCGTCAGATTTCCATCCATTACATCCTTAACATACGGTACCAACGCATCATCATAAGGTTGATTTTCCTTAATCAATTGTCACAAAGATGGCCTTACTTGTAACTCAACCAACAAGCCTCCATTCCTCTTCACACTTAATCGCGCAAACATCGCCCTCAACTCCACCACAACTTTCCTACTTAAAGCATCGACTACAACATTAGTATTCCCCGGATGATACTCAATTGTCAAATCATAATTCTTAAGCAACTCCAACCATCTATGTTGCCTAAGATTCCAAATCCTTTTAAGTCATCAAATATTTCAAACTCTTGTGATCTGTGTACACAACACACTTCTCAACATAAAGATAATGTCTCCAAATCTTCAACGCAAACACAACCGCGGCGAGCTCAAGATCATGTGTAGGATAATTACGTTCGTGCACCTTCAAATGTCTAGATGTATACGCCAAAATTTTTCCTTCTTGCATCAACGCACAACCCAAACCTACATATACTACATCACTATAAACAACAAACCCCCTACCCGATTCAGGTTGAGCATCTTTCAACTTTTTACAAGCCTTATGTCTATCATTCGTCCACTCAAAACGGACATTCTTCTACAACAACTTGGTCAAAGGAGAAGCAATCTTCGAAAATCTATCCACAAACCGACGGTAATAATTGAACAACCCAAGAAAACTACAAACCTCCGACACAGACTTAGGTGACTTCAAACCTATCATCGCCTTAATCTTGTGTGGATCAACCCGAATTCCTTCGGCTGACACAACACGCTGAAGAAAAACAACCTCCCTAAGCCAAAACTCACACTTGCTTAGCTTGGCATACAACTGATTATCCAACAATGCCTAAAGCACAATCTGCAAGTGTTTATCATGTTCCTCCTCGATACAAGAGTACACAAGGATATCATCAATAAACATATCTACAAATTGATCCAAGAAATCACATAACACCCGGTTTATCATGTCCATGAACGTAACAAGGGCATTAGTCAAACCAAACAGCATCACCAAAAACTTGTAATGCATGTATCTTGTATGAAAGCAGTCTTAAGCACATCCACATCCTCAAATCAATCTTACAAAACACAGAAGAACCTCTAAACTAGTCAAACAAATCATCAATATGTGGCAAATGATACTTATTCTTAATCGCCAACTTGTTCAGTTGCCGATAATCAATGCACATATGCATCGTGCCATCATTCTTTTTCACAAACAACACTGGTGCACCCCATGGTGGAACACTAGGCCTAATAAACCCTCAATCAAGCAACTCTTGAAGTTACGTCTTCAACTCCTTCAACTCTTTTGGCATCATATGATAGGGAGCAATAGACATTGGAGTTGTATTTGCATACAACTCAATGCCAAACTCAACCTCTCTATCCGATGGCAAACCCAACAACTCCCTAGGAAAAACACTTAAAAACTTACATACCGTGTGAATGTCCTGAACATGCACCTCCTTTGGTCCCGGATTCATAACATAGGCTAAGAATGCTTGACATCTAGAATCTATCAAACGACTCGTTTCTAGAGTCGAAACAATATTGGGCAAGAACTTAGCATTTTAACCCACAACAACAATTTTGTAATCATCAGCAAGTTTCAAGGAAACTTGTTTGGTTTCAAAATCATCCACAACTTTATGCTTAGACAACTAATCTATGCCCAAGATTACATCAAAACTGTGAAACGACAACTCCATCAAATCAACCGCAAACATGTGACCTTGAACCACCAAAGGACATTTTTTTAAAAACCTTCTCGTAATAAACGTCTCCCCGAAAGAACTAGTTACATGCATACCCACATCCAACACTTCTACAGGTATATTAAGAAAATACGCATGCTCATGCAAGATATATGAATGCGTAAAACCAGAATCAACCAAAGAAAACAACAACAGCGATTGCAATGTAAATATACATGCAATCACATAGGTGTCGTTACGTCCCTCACTATGTGCACACACCCTCGCAGACCCACCATCCTTTGGTTGAATTGCAACTATATGAGCCACCATGACATAGGGATCACAAATTTTAAATTAAATTCAAATTCTTAATTTCCACCATTTAGACAATATAGTAATCGGGTAGAAAAATAATGTTCGTTGTGGGGTGCTCATCCTTTTTTCAACATATGACCCCCAAAATATTTTTGGTAGTTTTCTCTTATTAAAAAGCATGTTGTTTTAAATAAAATACGAAAAACATGTTTTATTAAAATAAATTATTGATTTTTTAATGATCCAATCTCACCTAAATTAAAAAGATTGCATTGCATTAACATTTGTCCCAAATATTTTTATTAAAATCATAAACAATCATTTCTTGGTCGAACGTTATTACAGAGAGAACTACGACTCCATTGGGGACCTTTCTGTTTTTGAGAGAGTCGAGCCACCATTTGATTGCTTTGTCTTAACGATTGGAAACTATAAATTCAATTTGATTTATTTTGTGATCCCATTTCCTTTTTTTTGAAATTCTTACAAAAAAATTTAAAATCTATTTTCTTGGTTTTGCATATCATGAGCTCTGCACCCAAGCTCCGTCCCTTTTAAGTGGGAGTGAGAAGCTACGCGTTTGTGAGGTATCACCTCTGTGCAAGATAGTGGATTGAAAGGATAAAAATATTGGTCATTTTTCTCATGAGATCTTTATCTCCATGCAAAACTAGACAATGTATCATCTCTAATCGATGTCCTAGCTTTGGTTGAAAAGCATCAAGGTCCTAAACTGCATATAGTGAACCATAAAAGAATTACCTTCTCTAGAGCCATATTGTCCTCTGATCCATTTGAGAGAGTAAAGTAAAAGATAATAACTAGATATGGGTTTTTTTTTTTCTTCAATTATGCTCTTTAATTTTAGCAATATTTATTATTCCGCAATAGTTTGATATGAATATTTATGTAAAACTAGTATGAGGGTAGAAAAGAATGTTCGGGTAGGACCTACCTTTTTTCAACATATGCTGGAAGAAAAAAATGATAGGTAGGATTCTCTTATTCAAGTAAAGCATGTCTACTTATAGGTTCTATACCTTTTTAATTTTTTGCAATAAATTATTGATTATTTAATTCGTACTAACTTGCTTTATTTTGTTTTTGCATTGCATTAACAACTCATCTTGCATACATTTATATCACATGATATTGCATAATCATTTCTTGGTCGAGCTTCTGATTCTGAGAGAACTACGATCACAGTGATTTTGGGGCATCTGATCTAGCCGAGTCAGCATTGGTTTTTCACTCGAAACAAGGCTAAAGAAATGGATGTTCGTTTGGAAAAGGTTGAAAACATGGAGCAAAACCTGAAAAAGGTACAACAAGCAACTCGCGACCACATCTCACATACACATGAGGATTTACTGGCCAAGTTAGCTGTGATGTTGGCAGTCAAAGATCTAGAAAGGGGGAAAAGATTGGTCATTGACCTCAGTGCTCTATAAAAGTCAGAAAATCCTTTTGACAAGACACATATGCAAGTGTCGTCTTTGGTTGAAAAGCAACAAGGTCCTTAGGCTAGATCTTCGTCACATAAAAGAATTAATAACCCTAGTGAGAACATTGTCCCTAATCCGAATAAGGTGGCTAAAGTAAAGATCGAACTACCTAAGCAGTTTAAAGTTTGGTGCCAACAACTCGAGGAAAATTTTAAAATTGTAGAAAGGTCGAATGTATTTTGCGAGATTGATGCAAGAAAATTGAATTTGGTCCCTAATCTAGTGTTACCTCCAAAGTTCAAAATTCTAGAGTTCGAAAAGTTCGATCGAACAAGCCCTCCATATGCTCACCTCACCATGTTCTGCCGAAAGATGACGGGGCATGTTGATAATGACAAGCTTTTAATTCACTATTTTGAAGACAATTTAAAAGGGTATGCTGCCAGGTGGTACAATCAGCTTAGCCAGGACAAGATATAATCATGGAAGGATCTAGATAAAGCCTTCATAGAGTAGTACAAGCATATAACATACATTGACCCATATCGATTAACTTTACAAAACATGAAGAAGAGGCCCAACGAGAGCTTTAGGCAGTATGTGCAAAGGTGGTGGGATGTTGTAGCACAAGTACAACCGCCTCTACTTGAAAAGAAGATAACGCCTACTTTTTTAGAACCCTAGAAGATCAATTCTTGAAGTAAATGCTGGGAAATGCAACCAAGAACTTCAAGACCTTGTGATATTAGGTGAACTCATAGAAGAAGCCATTAGATAAAGGAATATCATAGATTCCAGTAGTGCAATCATCGGAGGAGGAAGTGGATCAGAGGTTTCATATGTCGGGTTCTTATCCATCCCATCGACTTTGGTCCTCGCACCAATCAAACTATTCATATTCACGCCAACCTGCAATGTTTCAGAAAGTTGTCCATCCAATTCTGGTAACATATACAGAGTTGCACCCGATGCTTATTAAGAGAAACTTGCTAGCCCCGGTTCAATCTAAACCAAAAAATCCTCCTTACCTAGAAGGTTATGATATTAATGTTGTGTGTGATCATCATCTAGTAAAGCACACGGGCCACACTACTGAGAATTATGGAGCCCTAAGAAACAAGGTGTAAAATTTGATCAAAAATGGCACCTTAAAATTCAATAATAGAGTCCCTGAGATGAACTGACAATGAGATAGTGTTAGATCTATCTGATCTGTAGACAACTTTTTAAGACATCTTTGTCGTTTAAATCTGTTTTTGAGTTACCGCTAGGAACAAACCTTTTTCCTAAGACCGAAGGCAAAAGGGAATTTTTTGTAAGGGCTTGTGTATGTCTGTTTTTAATGATGCATTTCTACAAATATTCTTAAAATTTAACTTATTCATATATCATGATTTTTCCATACATATATGTATATACATGTATAGATATAAGGGGCCCTATTTTTGAAAATTCATATCTTAGAAAAATAATATTCTTTGTTCATTCATATAAGCATCTTGCATGGTTGAGAAACAAAAGATTTCTTGCATTACTCTTTATAGAGATTTAAAGTACAGTGACCTAAGGCAAGTGTCTACTCGGATCAAAAGTTTGAAGCCTTCAAAGTATCCAATAAAAGGATATCCGATCCCAATATTAGGTGGGGGCATCAAAACAAACTTGAGAATATTTGACCAATGATAAATTCAATTTCCCTTGAGAAGAGGAAAAGAAATGATGTTAAGATCATTCAGCTCAAAAATTTCAATTTTAGAATGAGAACAACAAAATTTGGGGACAAACTATTGCTGTGGCAGATTTGGAACATGATTGGATAAGAAGATCAAGTTAGGCCAGAAGAAAATGACTTCCGCAAGTATCACATGCATCTTCATCCATCTTGAGGGCATACATGAAAACATATGCATCATTGCATCATCAAGCATGTTCATACGTCATGACATCTAGCATTGATAACTTGAAGATTCCGACAAGAATTTCATGCATCCCTGCATCATCACAAAAACATGTATATGCATGTCATTTGCATAAATACATTACCGAAAACTAACTTTGCACTTGTTACTCAAATCAATTTTTTGAAATCAATTCATTCTATAAGAACATTTTTCTCAAAAATAGGAGTTTCTTAACTATGTCCTTCTATAGGGACATTCTTCTCAAAAATAGGAGTTTCTTAACTTCGTCATTCCATAAGGACATTCTTCTCAAAAATAGGAGTTTCTTAACTTCTTCCTTCCATAAAGACATTTTCCTCAAAAAATAAGAGTTTCTTAACTCCGTCATTTCCATAAAGACATTTTCCTCAAAACAAGAGTTTCTTAACTTCGTCCTTCCATAAGGACATTCTCCTTAAAAACAAGAGTTTCTTAACTCCGACCTTTCATAGGGATATTTTCCTAAAAAACAAGAGTTTCATAACTCCGTCCTTCCATAAGGACATTTTCCGCAAAAACAAGAGTTTCTTAACTTTGTCCTTCCATAAGGACATTTTCCTCCAAAACAAGAGTTTCTTAACCTTGTCCTTCCATAAGGACATTTTCCTCAAAAACAAGAGTTTCTTAACTCCGTCATTCTATAAGGACATTTTCCTAAAAAACATGAGTTCTTTAACTCCGTCATTCCATAAGAACATTTTCCTCAAAAACTTGAATTTCTTCATTCTGTCATTCTATATGAACATTTTTTTCTTAAAACTTGAATTTCTTAATTTTATCCTTCCATAATGATATTTTCCTCGAAACATGAATGTCTTAATTTAATCATTTCACAAGGATATTATTTAACTGAAAACAAAATTTCTTAATCAAATCTTTTCTTAAAGATATTTTCTTAAACCAACTCTATCTTTTCTTAAAGGTATTCGATCCTTTCTTAAAGGACAAAGAATTTACAAGTTTGATATCCTCAAACAGGAAGGAGTAGATAGTTGTCAATAAATTCTAGTATCCTTGATATGAAGAAATATGGAAAATACTTGTCTGGTGCCTTAAACCAAGAATGAACAGACAATAGTTAACAAGATCCAATATCCTCGACACAAAGAATCAATCAAATCAAATATTCAGATCAAACCTTTCAATTTTATTATAGAGCATTCAATTTATCACTCACTTTGACCAAGCACTTTCTTAACTTTGGCATGTCTTATCTTTCCGAAAGAATGGCGAAGTAGATCAATCAACCAAGTTCAATTTCCTTAATGTAGATGAGCTAGTGGATCAACATTGTCTATTTCCCCAAAGAAGAGAAGACAAGAAGATCAACCAAAAGGAGAACAAGTTGCCAAATAAAGCAGAGTCGAAAAAAGATAAATTCAAGATCATCGGGCCATCACCTTCAGTAGTGATGTCAGGACCTTCGGGGCATCACCTATAAGAGTGACGTTAAAACCCTTGGGCAATTAAAAATGCAATTTTTAGAAAGGAAATTAACTATTGCAGGTCTTATCTCACCCGTAACATGGTGTACCAGATCAACCAACTTGTTCTGATCCTATCTCACTTGTAACATGGTGTAGCAGATTAAACTCTCAGATCATGCCTCTTTGTTAGAGTTGTAGCTTGATTAGAATCAAACTTTTCTTCAGATCTTGCCTATTCTTCAAAGTTGTAGCTTGATCAAAATCAAACTTTTCTTCAGATCTTACCTCTTTGTAAGAGTTGTAGCTTGATCATAATCAAACTTTTCTTCATACCTTGCCTCTTTGTCAAAGTTGTAGCTTGATCATAATCAAACTTTTCTTTAGACCATGCCTTTTCGTCAAAGTTGTAGCTTGATTAGAATCAAACTTTTCTTCAAATCTTGCCTCTTCATCAGAGTTGTAGCTTGATTAGAATCAAACTCATGGTCTTACCTCTTCATCGATGTTGTAGCTGGACCAAAATTCTCAGATCTTGCCTCTCTATCAATGGTGTAGCGGATCAAACTCCTAGATCATACCTCTTATTTAGAGTTGTAGCTTGATCAAAATTGAATTATTAGATCCTACCTTTCAGCCAGTGGTGTAGGAGATCAAACTCTCAGATCCTGCCTCTTCGTCAAAGTTGTAGATTGATCAAAACTTTCTCCAGATTCTGCCTCTTTGTCAGTGTTGTAGTGGATTAACCTTTAGATTATGTCTCCCCGTCACTGGTGGAGGGGATCAACCAAATTTATAGATTCTACTTCTCCAAATTTGGGTGGAGTGAATGAACTATCTTATCATCACCTTTTTTAATTTCACAATGAAAAATTCTCTAAAAAGAAGAAAAAAAAAAAAAAAAAAAAAAATAAATCAAACAAAAACAAAAGCAAAAATTGAAAAAAAAAAGAAAAATCAGAGCTCTAATCTTGGTCTTGCCTCTCCGTTGGTGTTGTAGCTGGACCAAATGTGCCAAAATTCTCAGATCTTGCCTCTTCGTCAGTATTCTAGCAGATCAAACTCCCAGATCATGCCTCTTCGACTGAGTTGTAGCTTGATCAGAACTTTCTCCAGATCCTGCCTCTTTGTCAGTGTTGTAGTTGGATCAAACATTATAGGCTTCATACTTCGATCCTCCCTCTTCATCAGTGTCACAACTAGATCAAATGTTAGAGCATTTATTATCTGATCCCGTCTCCTCGTCAGTGTTATAGTTGGATCAAATGTCAGAACCTGCATCCTTCGATCTTGTCTCATCGTCAGTGTTGCAGTTGGATCAAGTTTTGTAGACCTTGCCTCTTCGTCGGTGTTGCAGCTAGGTCAAATTTTTGCCAGTTATTGCATCATCGTCAGTTTTGTAGCAAGCCGAACTCGTTTAGACTCCTTCGATAGATTACCCTAGGTAGAAGATTTTGCTTCCCCAACAAATCCTCCAATTTGAAGATTTTGCCTCCAAGAGCAGTGAGAAGATTAGGTGAAGCCCAAAGCAAGAGCGGTGCTAGAGAAATAAGCTTTGACCTGACTAGACAAAAATAATTGTTCTTTTGTCTTTGCTCTATTCCTATTACATAGAAATGAGGAAAGAGGGCAGCTGTAAACACCTATTTTTGTCCGGTCCCAAATTCCAAACCCAATCCAGAATTAAAATTAATTAAACAAAAAGCAAAAACCTTTTATTATTATTTCTTAAAACCCATTTACATATCAAACCCATTTACCCAATATACCCTTTAACCCATTACAACCCAAATACCAAATCAGGCCAAAAATTAATACCCAACAAAGATCCAATATCCAATAAAACCAAATAACCTAAACCCTAAAAATATAATAACCCTAGCTCCCTTAAGTCTACCAGCCATTGTCGCCCATTAGCTTTCCAACTCCCCGTGCGTGGCCGCCCCTTAGCTTTCCAGTTCCCCGCGCGTGGCCACTAGGCGCGGCGCCTCGTTGGCCCGTGGTCACCACGCGTGCCACCATTGGCCACTTCAGCCGCCCATGCCTGCTCCACCGCCTTGCACCTCTGCTCCACTGTTCAAGATCACTTAAAACCTACAAAAACAAGGATAAAAATAGAGAGTTATGTATTTCTTTTATGTATAAAGTGGGTATAAAACCCAAACAATCGAATGTAATATGGGATACTCCTTTTGCATATTTGAATAAAAAACAACAATAAAAACAACAAACAAAGCAAAAGAGGTAAAAATATAAAAAAAAACTTCAATTTTTTTCAGATCTAGAAAAAAGTGGGAAATTTTTAGGTAAAACTAACATGAGATTCATGTTGAGGGAGAAAATTTGAACTCACCGGTGTATTTTCATGTCTCTCCAACAACCGTGGATGGTGGCGGCGGATGGCACCATGACGATCGGGCTAGGGCCGACTGAGGTTGAGAAAGTTGAGAGAGTTTTGATAATTTTTTAATTATCAGTCATAAAATGAAATTTTTGGGAATAAATGGGTATTTAAGGGTAAAACAAAACAATGTCATTTTCCCCTTGGATAACACGCGCCTCGACCCGACCCGGCCTGGTGGATCCGAGCATTTTTGAAAGAAGGGGATAATCACGCATCTAGTCCTTCTATTTCTATATCATTTACATCTTTGTCCTATAATTTGCATTTTATCTCAATTTGATCACTGCTTTTTCTTTATTTTTATTATTGTTGTTGTTGTTGTTATTGTTGTTGTTGTTGTTGTTATTTTTGTTAGTTTTAGTATGTTGTACGTGAATACATATAAGTATATTATATATTATTGTTATTATCATATTAAATTATTATTATTATCATCATCATCATCATTATTTTATTAATATTATTATTACTATTCTTTCGATGTTAATGTAATAATATAGCTTTACACATATACACATCCGTATAAATTTCGCATTCGTCCATTTTAACCAATTTTTAAATTAAAACCTTTTATTAGGGATTCTCGTGAAAAACATACCTCGAACATAAAAGGTGTTGCTTTCCATTAATCTCTATTACAAAATACCATCTTTAATTATAAAATTGTAATTTTCAAAATAGGTTCCCTTCATTCGGAATCTAACGGAAATTATGCTCCGGGTGTAGGGGTGTAAATTCCTTTCATAAAAAGAAATATTCTTTTAAAAAATTTAAGGGATCACAAATTTTAAATTAAATTCAAATTCTTAATTTCCATCATTTAGACAATATGTAATCGACCAAGTACCAATTTTGGACGTTGTGGGGGTGCTCATCCCTCCTCACACGTAACTGACTCCCAAACCTATTTTTCTGGTTTTCGCATACTAAAACTCGTTGTTTTCAATAAAAAAGAAAAGCAATTTTTATTAAAATAACCCGGTTTTCAATTGATCCAATCTCACCTAAATTAAAAATATTGGTAGCGACTTTATCGTAAATATTTTCGTAAAAACGCGTCAAGCACCACCGCAGTAGGGGACCGTTGTTACACATGCATATTAAACAATATGCAACATGCATCAACAGTAAAATTCCATTTGATAAACCTTAATTTAATCTTTCTCATACATAACAATCCATATACAAGGCTTAAAAAGTAAACATGTATAAATCAACATTATACAACATAATCCATCAACATGATACATTATCAATTATACTGGCTTTCAAGTGATCATAAACCAAGTTCCACTTTACAAAATATTACATCGAATACACGGATTCAACAAGTGTCCTCTCAATACTTCATGCAATCTCAACTAGAATTCAAGGTACAATCACAACCGGGTACAATTATAACCCAAACATCGATTAGATACAAAATGCACTAACGGGAGTTTTCAGTACCATGTAACCCCTCAACCGTTAGGGTACTCATGGTGGAGTATTCGGTACACATAAACCCATCAACACCCGAGGTGACTTTTTATAGTGTACTATCAATCCTATGGCCAACCAACTATATACGATAATTTTTTAAACAACATCACTTGCCAATATAATTCATTATTAATCATATGCCTCACTATTTTTATATGCAACATCAAAACCATTTCCAATGCATTAAACCATGCATTACAAGTATTCCACATACTTACATGGATCATTTACCAAATGCATCCATCATCAATATATGATCAAAAACAGTATAAAACATACTTAAAACATGTTTAAATAATATGTACTATGTAATTCAAAAACAAGTGCATAAAAACATTTTTTCCAAAACACGAGCGAGGGAGAAATCTCATCATACTTACTTCCTATTTTAAACCAGCATTTCAAGCTTAATTTAAACTCCCAAAATAACATTTAACCCATTTCAAAGCTAAAATCCACGTTCTCACTCACTAACTTTGAAAAACCTCGTTCCTTGATGTGAACTACACCTCCAAAGCTTCTAAAACAGTGCCACAAGCTTGAGGATCAACTTCCCCTAATTTCACCACACAAAAACAGAGGATTCAATACGTCAAAATGCATTCACAAGCCTAGCAACAACAATTCACAACAATCCTCCTCAAACTCTAACCGAAACCCCTCCACAACAAATGAAAATAACATCAAACACCCTCCAAACTTTACCAAGCCAAAAACTAAAGGTTTAATCCCTCAATTATCTTCAATTAAAATCCAAAAACAACCTAACATCATCCTTATGCTTTCAGCATTCATTAAACACCCCTAACTCGCCAAAACAAGCAACCTAAGAAATTAGAGATTCACTTAGTTTTAGGATTCCAATGCTAGAACCAACTTATTAACATTATAAAACATCAAAATTATGATTATAACCAATCAAGAGCTCATCAAAATAGATCCGAAACAAAATCACTTAATCTCATCTATTAAACCTTGATTTACCCAATTTCCACAATTAAATCATTAAGACTCATTAGAAAACATTAAACAAGCATCAAATAATTGGGAATTTTAATAAATAACCATTCAATATAGGAGAAGAATGAATCTTACCTCTAATGAGTAAATTTTCTCTTAGTTGGATGTTTACTCTTGAAAAACAAAGAAAGACAATTAGATTTTGGAAAACAAGATTGAGGAATCCATTAAAAATCAAAATTCAAAGAAATTAAGATCATTAACTCAAATATTTGATGCAAAAGAAAGTGTTTGGCTGAAGAGAAGTTGAGAGAAAAGTTTGAGAAAATAAGTTACATCAAAAATATTTTTAGGAAATAACTACTTACTTTAATTAATTCCATTTAATTTCTTTAAGTAAAAATCATTAAAATAATCCAAATTAAGAGGAAAATCAGATTTAAAAAATTAGGTAAAATAGCTCCTTAAGGATTCTAAGATTTGACCATTTTTCAAAATAGTCACTAAAAATAGTTTTCATTCTTTACATTTTGGTTACTAGCCAAAATGTCCAATTTTCAAATCTCATTTTCCAAAATTGATTTTACCAAAAATATTCATATAATAAATAATGATTTTTATATATTTTCCCCATATTTTTCTCACATCAAAATATTTACTCCGATTTAAATTTTGAATCTGACTCAAATCTCTAATTCCGGTCCACCGGACTGTTTAATCAACCTAGAAACTCCTACACCCAAAATCGGGGCGTTACAAGTATTCGAGATGGGATTGAGCTTATCTATAATGGCTGTTTATGGCGCATTGGAAATGGGAAGAAGTTCTCTATTGGGGTTGATCAATGGATTCCACAATTACCAAATAAATTCATTTCATCTCAAAAACCCTCAAGATGTCAGGATTTTCTGATCTCAAACCTTATTGTTGGTGATAATCGAAGGTGACGCCTTGATAAGCTTCAAGCTCTCTTCTCAGATTTAGAGGTAAAAGCAATCTGTTCTATTCCTATTGGCGGTCCTCTTATTACTGATGAATTGGTGTGGTTCAACAATAAAAATGGTGACTATACTGTTAAATCAGGATACCACACAATTGTCAACTCTATGTACCTTAATCCAACCCCTAAGTGAGAACCCTCTATCTGAACCCTCCTTTTCGAGGTCAATTTGGGGTCTTAAGGCTCCAAACAAGATCTTGAACTTCTTATGGAAAGCAAGCCACAATATTCTTGCAACTAAGACTAACCACAAACGATGATTCCATGGGAAAGGCCCTCAACGCGATAAATGCCCAAGATGTAGGGAGAAATCGGAAAGCATTAAACACTTACATTTTTCTGTCCCTTTGCTCAAGCGGTGTGGAGAACATCGGATTTCAATTATTTTCTAAACAAGTTTGGTTTTCTGGGCTTTGCTCAACGGTGGAAAAAAACTTTTATTCTTTAATTATAAATGTGACTTTTATTATTTAATTCTAAATGTGTTTTCTTTGAAGGTTTACAGATGATTGCCTTTCTATGTTGGCAACTTTGAAAGTCCCGCAATGGCTTCATTTTTTCCGGCTCTGTTGACTCTTCATTGGATGTCTAGACTAGATCCTATCATGCTTTCTATGAATTCTCTACTGCCAACTCAATTGAACCTAAGAATGCCTCTCCTAGTCCTTTGATGGTTGACCATTGCCCCCTCACTCAGGCTATGTTAAGGCTAATGTGGATGCCTCGGTTGATACCTCTTTGGGATCAGCTAGTGCAACTGTCATCTTCAGAGATGAATCTGGTTTGTTATAGGAGGACAATCCATTTCCTTTATTGCTTCTTCGGCAACGGTTGCTGAAGCGTTGGTCGTTCGCTTAAGCATTGTTTCTGCTATTAATGCTGGGTACGAACGTGCTATTATCGAGCCGGATAACGCCCGAGTCATCTCCCGTATTAACTCCAAAACTCTCTTAGTGTGGGAGTCAGTCGCCATTAAAGGCGATATTTTGGGATTGTCTGCCCCTTTTCCATTTTTTGTTTTTCTGCTGTTAAACGATGTTGTAACAAAGCCACCGATTGGGTAGACAAAGCAATTCGTAAAGGACTTTGCCCTGAGAACTGGAAACTATGTCTTCCTCGTGGTTTGAGGATGCTGCTGTATGCGTTTGTTTTGCTTCAAAAAAAAGGTACATAATAATGCCAGCTGGTTATGCTAATTTCAGGTTGGTGAAGGTGTTGGAGTATGCCCAAAAATCAATCATAAGATGATTGTAAAAGATATATTTTATCATGTTTATTAATATAAAGTTATTATTATTATTTCAGTCATTATTCTACGCAAATATAAATAAACTGAATCATAATAAAGTCCTTAAAATAATATGGTTATTCTTGAATTTCCTTAGTCGAGTATTATTGTGGGCAAGGACAATAATAATATATTAAGACTAATATGTAGTTGATTGATGATAAAGTGTTGTCATTGACATGAAGATGTCAAAATCAATACATAAGTATGTGTTAGAAAACGACATACTAGACTGAGCCTATATGAGTATGTTTCTTGGATTATTATGTGACAGTCACAACATTGCTCATAGTGATAAACTACACTTATGACTCTTAGACTTGAGATCATCATTATTTCAACATTGTGAGTGTCATATTTTGATATAGTCAAACGTGTATCGTAACTGACTACACTATAAAGACTGATGTTGGATGTGTCACAATCTATATAGCGAAATATGGTTGATCAAGATATGATTTGTCCCTCCTACACAATAGGAGTAATATCATAGGACACTTGATTGAGTGGGATTAGAAATGTATGGTCGTGCTCGAATAAATTGATACGAGATATCATAATTATTCGTTTACAATAGTCTACTCAAGAAATCAAGAAATATTAGATGGACTATACAAGTGTGACTATTTCATGACTTGTGTTCAATCTAGATATAAGGACAAAAGGATGTAATACATGAAAAAGAGTTAATCACAAAGAGGTTATGTCGAACCACAACTTCTTGTAACTTAGGTAGCAATAATGTATTGCTATATGCCACTCATTACTTGTAATATTAGAATTGTTCTAGATATTACTGCTAACGTTACATGAACCTACAAGGGTCACACCCTATAATTCAAACAAACAAATATTTACTAGATAGCATGTCTACAAACTTGTTGTACACGAAATAAGTAAAAACCAAAATTATTATAATTATAGTTATTTTTGTTTATATATTTTTATACTAGATAATTATTTTAATTATCAAATACTATTAATATATATATATATATACATCCCTAAAGAAACCTAATTAAAATAGAATCAGACTCTACATATTTAATTATATTTGGTTAAATATATTGTATATTTAATGAATCCGAATTTAATTAGAATTAGGGTTTTGAATGCTATATAAAGGCATAAGATCTAGAAGTCAAACATATTCTTTTTGCGAAAAACTTCTCTAACAGTTAGAGAAGTAAAATATTGTTCGTTCCGTCGGGTGGACTGCGTAGAGGTCGAACGTTGTTGTGACAACTTGTATTCGATATCGTGCTGGAAGAATTAGATTCTCCTACATCCTTGCGGTTTTTCAAATTTAATCAAATTTAACGTTTCATCTCTTTTTACCCCAGATTCGTTCTTCATACATGGATCATTGGTGAAATACGCCGGATAATTTTTCCGCTGCACCATGGGGTATACCGGTGTTTTCCTTCATAAGGTACAACCATCAACTATTCCACTTTAGGTGACAACTATGTTGCCTTGCCTGTCTGATGGAAATACGAATACTAGCTTTTGGGAGCCATTTTACAGATACTGACAATCATTTTGTTCTATTTAGGAGCCATTTTTATGGTGATAAAACAATGGCATTAGAAGGAATGGCCATTTGACCCATACTCAACGAGTTTCGACCCGACTTGATTTTATAGGGTCAATTCTTTTATAAAAAAATGGAGTTGGGTTGGATTCGATTTTAATTTTTTAAAATAAGGTCGGGTCAGGTTGGATTTGGGGTTTAAGGTGAAAATACCGTACTCAACCCGACCCGAAATAATAATTAGGATCCACTTACAATATAAAACCTCAATTACGTTTACACTTTTTTTGGACCTTCAGATGAGAGTAATAAGTGGCTAAGATTATTTCATTATCTTTTTTTTCAAGTGATAATCTTCATATTTTCATCTGTTAATCTCAACCATCTAACTACCTTCATTCAATGGTCCAAAAAATGTGTAAAACTTTCAAGTTTTACATAGTTTGAAAGGATTATATATTTATATATATCAATTATCTTCATATTTTGTCTAATAAAAATGAAATAATTATTATAATACTCACTCTATTTGTATTTTTTTAATTAGCTCCCTATTTTATTCAATAATAACGAAAATTGATAATTCTTTATTTATAACGGGTCGGGTTCAGATTTCTACTCTAGAATTATGGTTCGGGTCGGGTTTGTTTGGATGGTTGTATTAAAATTTTGAGTCAGATGCAGATCGACTAAAATCCCAACCCATCCTAACCCAACCCACCCATGGCCATCCCTAGGCTTTGGTATGATTTCATTGGAAAATCCATCTTTTCATGCTCGATTCATTTCCATTGAGCATTTAGCTGATGACTGATGATGGGTTGTACCTCTTACATTTTTTATACTTTACAAGTACACATGGTTTCAATGGCGGATCCAGTAATATTTTTAAGAGTGGGCACACATAAAATCTCAAAAATTTTAGGGTGGACACAGGTGATAAAAAATAAAAAGAATCTAAGGACTAATTAAGAAAATTGAAGCTAAATGTGTGAATTTTAAAAAGTTCAGGGTGGGCACAAGCCCACCCAACCAATAACATACATCTGCCATTTTGTAATCTAAATTCGAATAACATAAAACTAATACAATTGGGAAAGAATAATACCTTCTAGTGGGACTAAAACATGAGCAATCCAAAAAATTCAGTTATTAAATTAAAAATTTTAAAAGTTGAGTGACCAAAATAAGAGAAAGAAGATAATTAAGTGATGGATGGTAAATTGATCCCACAAATAAATGGCGGGGGAGAGATTTCATTGAAATAGTTATCTGATTTAGACAGTTCAACAATGGCATATGCTTATTTCAACTGAAAACCACAATCTAGTTCAACTAATATTGCCTTTAGGCCATGCATTTTAGCCCCCCATTAATTCTAATCTATTTAAAGGAAAACCAAATTAACAAATGCATTTATTTTTTTCTTTCAAAAAGTGAGTTGAATTATTCTCTTAGGTTAAGTGTGAAAGAAGACCCTCCACTTGGAAATTTATTCATCCATTTCTTGGTGCTCTCATTAAGCTTTTGTAGGGTCGACTTTGTATTGGTTCGGTAAGTATCATTGTTACAATATTTAAAAGAAAAAATACAAGTCCACTAAAAGTCTCTTACAATGGTGCAAAGAAAAACAGACACTTCTATCAAGATTAGCATATAAAATTCAAAAACCTTCCTAAATCTCTTTGTCTCTATCCAAAGGAGACGCTTTACGAGGCAAAAAGGAGTGGTGAGTGAACCAAGTTATTAGTCAGATTACTCCGCTATCCATGTCTAATTACATTGACAACCAACCATCAACCGAACACCAACCAAATGACCGACCACTAAGGTATGCTAAAATCAATTAGGTTTGGGGTCGTGAAGATCTTTGTACAAGCACCAACCGAATAGTAAGATATGCTAAAATTATGTCACAAAAACAGATGAAAGGAACCACAAAAATCAAAGAAAACGTTTCACAAAGACAAAAGAAATGTGCGCCACAAAAGTAGAGATTCTTATTAAAATATGAAAAAACAAAAAATAGACCCAGTAGTCGACGACCAATACTAAGAATGGTTGCCAACCACCATTGGTTGTCTACCACCAACCAAAGGAAGAAAAAAAAAGTTACAGGCGGCAGAGATTTGAGTGAAAGCGGCTATGTTAAAAGAGATTTGAAAGAGCAGCTAGGTTAGATACAGTAGTATCATCTTAAATTTAATAATAAAGAAAAATTTAATAATAAAGAAAATCATAGTTATACATAATGGAAAGGCTGAATAGGTAAATAGTGCCTAAACTATGCTTTTTTTTCAGTTAGGTGCCCAAACTATTTTTCGGGCCAAATTGGAACCTAAAGTTTCATCCCATGACCTATTTAAGGTTCACCGTTAATTTTTTTGTTAAAAAAGACACGTGTCATCTCTTAAAAATTCCAAAAATTATATCAAACATAAATAAAATTAATAAAACAAAATAAAAATAAAATATATCCTAGAATTTTCAAATATTCCCAAAATAGTCCCCAAATTCCTAAACCCCCCAAATCCGACCACTCGCGCTGGCATTGGCCGCGTTGCCAGGAACGGAATAAAGCGTCCTTCCCTCGTCGAACAACCCATACGCCATTCGCCGCCCCTTCGACCGTCGTTCGTCGCGAATCGTACGAAAGAATCATTCGACGATTCGCACAGTGTTAGTCCATTTTCAGCGACGGGGTGGTGGGGGAAATGGTGGTGATGGTCCGACGACCGATGTAGTGGGCGGCGGCGTGACAATCGGCTGCGAATGGCCCAAATCGGGATTTAGGTTTTGGAGAGTTAGGGATTTTTGAATTTGGGGTTGTTTTGTGAAATCTGTAAAACTTAGAGAATTTCTGAAAATTAAGTAATTTTATTTATTTTTAATATAATTTTTGAAATTTTTTGGAGATGACACATGTCGTTTAACGGTGGGAATTAACGGAGAACTTTAAATGGGTTATAGAATGAAACTTTAGGATCCAATTTGATTCGAAAAATAGTTTGAGCGCCTAATGAAGAAAAACATAGTTTGGGCACCTTTTTGACAGTTAAGCCTAATAGAAATCTCCTTCCACTCTCCTTTCCAAATAAAACAAACAAAAATTTGATCTTTAAATTATTTTATTAAATTTTTATTTTAATCCTGATTTTTTTCTCGTCAAATATTATATTTTGGATTGAAAAATCAATAAATTGAAGGGTGGCTCATAATTTTAGACAAATTATCTTAATCTTGGACCGTGGAAATATTTATAAATGCAAGATTTAATGCGAAAAACAATACTGATTTCTTTTCATTTCTTTTATAAAATTCAAATTGCCTAAGGCAAATTGACGTTTTCAACAAAGAGTGCCGCCTTATATTTCATTAAAATTAAATTTACTTCGCAGAATTATAAAAATTAGTCTTATTTAATACTTTTAAATTTCACCAGTAAATTATAAGCTTCATAAAATAGGTGCCTAAACTTTGTTATTTTTATGCAATAAGTGCCTAAAATATTTTGTTGGTTAAATTAGGTGTCTAACGTTTTATTTTTGCCCGTTTTAAAGTCAATCTGTCGAAAAAATTATCATCAAATTATATACTGACACGTGACTTTTTATTTTTTATTTTCAAAAACAAACTAAAAATAAAATAAATTAAAAATATCTCAAAATTTTAAAAAATTACAAAACAATCCCAAATCCTAAAACCCAAAACCCAAAATTGACGTCATTTTCGCCGCCGATAGCCTTGCCGGACTCCACCACCGTCGTCACCGGAGTCCCCCGCCTATTTTCCCCAACCACCCATCGTCGGTAACCGGTGAGAAGTGCATTAATCGGACGATGAACGGGGAAGACAAAGGGCTCCAACTGTTTGATGTGCGATTGGCACGCCTCTCGCCGGTTAACGAGATGGGTGGTTGGGGGAAATAGGAGCGGGCTCTGGCAACGACGGTGATAAATTATGGCGAGGCTGTCAGAGGCGAAAATGACGCCAATTTTGGAATTCGGGTGTTTGGATTTGGGACTATTTTAAAACTTTTGAGAAGTTTCAGATTTTTAAAATATTTTATTTTTTATTTTTTTAGAAAAAATAATAAAATAAAATAAAGAAAACACATGTCAAATTCTGATTGGGTGTTGATTTTATTTGACGGCATTACCTTAAAACAGTAACGGAATAAAACTTTAAGCACATATTTCAGACAAAGAAAACGTTAGGCACCTATTTCAGCTAAAAAATACTTCAAATACTTATTTAAAAAATGTATAATTTAGATACCTATTTTATAGTTAAGCCTAAATTATATTAATCCATTTAACAGTAAAAGATTAATTTAAATCAGTTTTTATAATAAAGGAACTTGACAGATATGATCACATACTGGAATCCTATAAAGCCTTTAAATTGGAATTACATAATGTTTGATCATACAGATTGAAGTGGAAGGGAGAATAAAATCATTTTCAACAGCAAGTATTCGACTTATTAGCCGATTAATTTAGATTAAATTTTACAGAAGTATAATATGTGACGACTCTCTTAACTGAATTTTTTCATCTACAACATCAATATTTTAACATTTAATCTTTCTTAAGGGCCGTAGCGTCTTATCCCGCTAAACCAACCAATTGTTAGTGGAATAAAATCATTTTAATGGTTAAATTACTTGTTTAATTTTAATTTGGGGTTGGGACTGGATGAGCTAAATAGTCCGTGGGTGCAGAATGGACAAAAACCCTCTTTCTCTTTTTGGTGTTCTTTTTATGTTTTATTATTAAAAAAATTAAATTTTAAGTTTTAATTTTATATTCTAAATCGTAAATCATAAACTCTAAACATTAAATACGCATCTTATTTTAATTTTTTAAATCTTAATCTTAAACCCTAACTTAAAATCTAAAACTTATTTTAGAGGCACCGAAAAAGTATGTAAAATGTAAAATTTCTATCCGTACAGAATTTTGACACTAAAGCATGATTAAAGCAAATCTATGACAATGTAAGAAAACATTAGGGAAATTACAAACGATAGATTCTTTTTAAAGGGAATAAATTTCGGTATTGAACTCAGAGACCTAATACCAACGAATCGCAGTATACTAAATGATCTGACATAATCTGCTTTGCTATATATATAAATATATTCAAGGGTTGAGTTATTTGTTTCAGACTTACAGTTCGAATAAAAATATTAGGTTTAGTTAAATCATGGGTCAGACTCGGACTCCAAGATTCCCATACTGTATCTGTCATAAGCTCATTTTGTAAGTTTATAATATATTGTATCATGTTATTTTTATATAGCATAAATTTAAATTTAAATTTTATAGTATGTAATACTATAATATAAACATTATGTTAACTTCATGTATAAAAGACTAAAATAATAATATTGGCAAATAAAAAATATGCTTGAGATAATTATTTGTAAATATAGATGGATTTAAACAAAGTTTGATGTTTATATTTCGTGTCATGTAAGACTTTGACAAATATAAAGTGTGTAATCCTATATTAAAACTCGACTTGAACCTGACTAAACCGACCCATAAATAACTCAAATAGTAGGATCAAAAAGCTAGAAAAAAGAGAATATTGAATTTGGAAACAAGAATATTAAATTTGGATAAATAAAAATAAAATATTACCTGCTCATATTATCGGGCGAGTCTAAAGTACAATAAGTTTAGAGTGGGACTAAAAAACGGCAAGTTTCGAAATTTATCCAAGATTTTAAAATGTTAGACTTTTGATAATATTTTAAAGTTGGTTTTTTCGGGATTTTTGACAAATTTTAATACTTACAAAACAAATATTGATATTTGTTTTTTATATAACATTTTAAGTTTTTAGACAAAGTATTAAAACTTGTTAAAATCACGAAAAATTGACCTAAAATATTATCTAAAAATTTAACATTTTAGGTTATTGAACAAATTTTAAACTTGTCATTTTTTAACCTTATCCTAAACCTCTCGCACCCAAACTCACTCCATATTGTCTTGTTAGAAAAAAAAAAAAGAGAGAGAGAAATCTACTGAAATAAGTACAGGCAGTCCAAAGCTAGAAACAGAATGTCAATGGTGTGTCCCTTCTCTTACATAAAGAATAAGTAGTCACAGTAAAAGGATCAAAAGTCTCCATGAAAAAAAAAATCAGTTACATGAAGCAGGGACATGAATCAGCAACCTGTCCTAAAATGGAACCCACATTTAACTTTGGGAGGTGGTCTCCACCAACTCATTTGCAAGGTTGGTGGGACCTTCCCTTTTGTTTTTCCCATAACAAAAGAAAAACCAGACTGTATGGACTCCATGGGTGGGCGAATCCATAGCTGGCTCACCTTAACCCTTCCATTAAAATTCCATTCAATTAAGCTCAAGCTTAACATAAAAGAAAATTTACTACTTTTCTTCTTTCCTCTATTGAGTTTTACTCGATTACCGTTAAGAGTAAATTTGTCATTAACGTAAACTTAAATCATCAATTTTATTTATACTTTTAAATTGCATCAGTTTTATACTTAAAGTTATTTAATTGCATCAATTTTATCCTTCAAATTATTTAAGTTTAGTAATTTGAGTTTACTTTTAGTAGGGTTAAGCATGCCAAACTGAAAAAAGAAAATTAAACTGAAACGAAGTGTTTGGACGATTTACGATTCATAAGTTTAAAATTTGTGGTTAACCAAAACGAACCAAATTTAAATTTTTATTTGATTTTAAATATTCATAATGTAAAAATGTGTATTTTATACGATGTTAAAAAAAATGTACTTTATACCTAAAAATAGTGAAATAACTTAAGAAAATATTGTATATTATATATAAGTTATTAATATTTTATTTTATATTTACTTGACAAATTATTTTTAAAAAATATTTATAAAAATACTTTAAAATTTTATCAAATAATGTTTAAAAGTAATAAAAAAATAAAGTTATTTTGGTCAAAATAAAATACAAATCTCAAAGTCTAAAGTTTACGTGAAAAAATCGATAACAGAGCTTAACCGGAACTAAAAATCGGTGTGCTATTAATTATTTTACTAAATCAAACAAAACCGTATACACCTCTAACTTTATAGGAAAAATTAATACAATTAAATTATTACGAAAGCGAAATTAATGTAATTAATTGATTTCGTGACAAAATTGATACAATTGATAAGTATACACACATTATTAATTTGAGTTTACTTGAGGGACAAACTTACCCTCTGATTCTTATTATTATAATATTTATATAATAATATTTTTGGAATGGTATTTATATAATAATTTTAAATTTAATTGTTTGAGATGGTAATGGCTACCTAATTTCATACAAAATTTGACTGTTTATGAATTTATTTTCCCTCGGTTTTCTAGTCTTATTTGGCTGTCATTTTCCAGTTCAAACCGCCTTTTATGATTTTCCAAGTCTAAAATATAACACCCATTTCTTTCAGCTTTATGATTATTCTCTCTCTTTCTTTTATCTTCGTCTTCTTCTTCTTCTCATTGAAATCTAAGCTCTTCCATATTCTTCTTATGTTTGTTATGTCTCTTTTTATAGTTTCTAAAATCTCTCTGTACATGCCAGAAAACACAGAACTCCATTAATGGCTGCCAACAAATTCGCAACCATGTTGCATAAAAACAGTAACAGGATCACTCTTATTCTTGTCTATGTTTCACTAGAATGGATTCTGATTGTTCTTCTCCTTTTGAATTCCCTGTTTTCTTATCTGAACGTCAAGTTTGCTGATTACTTTGGTCTGAAAAGGCCCTGTCTTTGGTGTTCTAGGCTCGATCATGTCTTTGAGCCGTCAAAGTACAAGAATTCTTACAGAGATCTTGTGTGTGATGATCATGCCAATGAGATTTCTAGACTGGGTTTTTGCTCAAATCATCGGAGACTGTCGGAATCTCGAGATATGTGTGGGGATTGCTTGTCCTCGCCGCCGCCGGAAGTGATGGGAAATGGCGATGAGGATTTGAAGTGTTGTTGCTGCGGTAATCCCCAGAAAGGGAATTTAATTGCTGAAGTTGAACAAGGAATCAGATCAGATTTCGTGGCTAATGATCAAGAAGAAGACTTGATTTTGTCAATGGAAGCCAAGCATGTGGAGTTTTACATTGAGGGGGATGATTGTCATTTGATTCCAGATGAATTAATGGATTCTGATGCCGAGGGAAGCCAGAAGATTCACAAGTTCAGAGAGGAAGATCAAGGTGTTTCTGATAATGGAGATGTTTTCGACTTTGATTTGCCGGTCGAGTTGGCTGTGGAGAATAGTTGCAGTTCAGCTGAAAATGTAACACCCCTTTCTGCCCATGAGACTAAAATTGAAAATGAAACCAGTTTTGCAGAGCTTGCAGATGTTGAATCAATGGAGTCCAATGAGAAGGAGGAAGATGATGTTCAAGCAAATGCAGCAACAAGGGAAGGGGAAACCAGTGTAGATACTAATAAAGGTACTTGTTTTATCTAATTTGGTATAAAATTTTACAAAATGTGTATTGTTGAGTCATTAAGATTAACAATTTGAACATTTTATCAAGTTTCTACAGCAAATGAACCAATTGAAGATTTTGGAATGCGAAATTTGGATGAATGCACCAGTTCTGATCATGGTAAACCTTAGTTTCATATTTAGAATGTCTTTTGAATTCGAATAATTTGTCCTTTGATCTTGGGTTTCTTTGCATTAGGCTCCAAGGATGCAGAGGAAGAAACAACACAGTTTAGAACTGCAGCAGTTGAGACAAGTGAACAAGCAGTGGAAAACGATTTCCCATTATCTTCTGATCTGTATGAGATTGAGGAAGATAAAGTTCCCGATACACCGACTTCCATCGGCGGTTTCCACCTGTTGCACAAGAAATTGTTATTGTTTCACAGAAAAGAGTTCGGAACCGAAGATTCATTGGATGAAAGTGTTTTTAGTGACATTGAGGGTGCTGATGGGGTACTAAGTGTTGAGAAGTTGAAATCGGCTTTAAAAACCGAAAGAAAGGCCTTAAATGCTTTGTATAGGGAGCTCGAAGAAGAGAGGAGTGCTTCTGAGGTGGCGGCAAGCCAAACGATGGCGATGATAAATCGGCTTCAAGAAGAGAAAGCAGCAATGCAGATGGAAGCATTGCAGTATCAGAGGATGATGGAAGAACAATCCGAGTATGACCAGGAAGCCTTGCAGCTTCTCAATGAGCTTATGGTCAAGCGGGAGAAAGAGAAAGCAGAGCTCGAAAAAGAACTCGAGATATATCGCAGGAAGGTGTTGGATTACGAGGCTAAAGAGAGAATGGTAATTCTGAGAAGAAGGAAAGACGACAGCACTCGGAGCACAAGTTCGGCATCTTGCAGCAATGCTGAGGACAGTGATGATGTATCGGTTGATTTAAATCATGAATCGAAGGAAGAAGACGGCTTCGAAATCCATCAAATTCAAGAGGATGTTAACCCGAATACCCCTGCCGATGCAGTCCTGTATTTGGAGGAGTCATTGGCTAGCTTCGAGGAAGAGAGGCTATCCATTCTAGAGCAGCTCAAGGTCTTGGAAGAGAAATTGGTTTCATTGAATGATGGAGAGGAGGAGCAGCATTTCAAGCATTTTTATAAAGAGAACGGCATCGGTAACGGCTTCCTTGAGTATCCCGACTCCGGCCACGAAACAAATGGAGTTGCCAATGGTCATTTCAAGGGAGTGAATAGGAAACATCACGAAGACAAAATAGTTCCCATGGCTGCAAAGGCAAAGAGACTTCTCCCACTTTTTGATTTCCCCGATGCAGACATTGAAGACAAGATATCAAATGGACACGAAAACGGCTTCCATTCTGTAGCGTTTCAACATTCCTTACCCGATCTCAAGAGCAAAAAGCTCGGTATCGAGGAAGAAGCAGGTCATGTTTACGAGAGATTACAAGCACTCAATGCAGATAGGGAGTTCGTAAAACATTGCATCAGCTCATTGAAGAAAGGAGATAAAGGGGTCTATCTTCTTCAAGAGATTTTACAACATCTTCGCGATCTGAGGAGCGTCCAACTTGAAGTAAGGAGTATTGAAGATGCTGCTACATAATCGAATTCATCAGAATACACTCGGAAAACTAATCGGTAAATCACAATCTTCAGTTCTATGTATTCAGAATTTCATATCACATACATATATAAAATATTATGTGCTTGATAATTATTGGATGCTCAATTGGAGTTGCTTAACCAACTCTGGCAATGATTGACGGTACAGGCGGCAACACAGTTCCATAACTACAACAATCGGTAAGTCTCGAAGCAATCGACTGAAAATCGAGAGTCTATCATCTCCCCCATTGCATTTTCCAGGTTTCAATGTCCAAAGTAATCCCAAAATTTTTGTGGGATTCAACTCTTAAGCTGTCATTTTGTATATTGTGAGAAACTTCATAGCCATAGTTTATTCTGACTGAGAGAACTAGGAAAGCTACTCTTGTCATGTTTTTCTTCAGTACATATTTGGGTGCAAATTTGAGTTCCTTGTAAACTACATGCATCGATTTGTAAAGTATATAAAGTGAGTGTTTGCTTATAGTGTTCTGGAGCTGTTTTTTTTTCCTTGTTCTGAACTTCCATTTGACATGGTAGAGCTTGACAGGTAGATTGTAAAGGAACATAACAAGCATAAAAACAACAGTGAAATACCAACGTTTGATGCTGTTTAAGCAGGTCTCGAGTTCGAAGCTTTGCGTATGCAGAAAGTTTTTTTCGGAAAATTCGCCCACCAAACCAAGTGTACAACACATGTCATTTTATATTAGTTGGGAGAAAGCTCTGTAAAACAGGGATGAAAAAAAGTGAAATAGTAAAATATTTGGATTTTATATTCAGATTAAGAAGCAAAGATCGCTTTCCGGAATTGATTCTTGCTTCAAGCATAAAACAACACCTAACATGAAGACACGACACCAGTTTTGCAATAAATTAATCGACGCTAATAATAATAATAAAACAAAGCTCCATTGGTCTAGCAGCTAATACTATATGTTGTTAATGTTGCAACATGATTACATGAAACAACAAACTTTCATTTAACATAATGGCCAAATTGCATTTTTACCCAAAAATGATAAATTTTTGGTTTAATCTTTTTGAAAATTACAAAATTTTATATTATTATGATCAAATACATTTTAAATCCTTAATTTTGAATTTAACATCGTGGACGATAATTATTTTTTGGCTTCGTCCCTGTCTAAATTCAGAAATAGTTATAGTAAGGACGTACGCAAGACTATATTAGGGCGACGGATTTATAAAATTTTAGGAGGCGAAAATAGATTTTCAATAGACATAGAAAAATTCTAAATTATATACAAATTTCAAAATTTTCAAGAAACGACTACCCCTCTAGCCCGACAAAATTGGTGGGATATTGTATCCTAAAAAAAATTTAAAAATCTACCATATATTCAAAATTATTTCAGGAAATATTGTGTTTTTAACAGTGAGGTAGGATTGCTTTCTAACCGACCTCATACAATTAAAAATATATAAAAAAACTTGAAGGCCCCTTGCTTTCTATCCGACCTCATGGTCAAAAATAAAAATTCTTGAGGTCCCCTTGCTTTCTATCCAACCTCATGGTCGAAATTAAATAAAAAATTGATGAGGTCCCCTTGCTTTCTATCCGACTTCATGTTGAAAATATTAAAAAAATTGATGAGGGCGCATGGATTATAATCCGACCTCATGGATTACAAAAAATCATGGGGCCCGGTTGCTTTGGTTCCGACAGCGTGTGGTCACGGGTAATAAAGTGAGAAAAAATAAAAGATGGGATGAGATAGGTGTATCAGAAATCTGAAAAGTAGGATTAATTTTTTCGGGAATGGGGAGGTGGATTGAGTGATTGAGGTATAAATTTTTAGTTGTTAAATAGGGGTTAAAAGTGTTGAGAATTTTAGAACAAAATTTTTGAAGAAGCTTGGTGAAGAAGTAAAAGAAAGAAGAGGAGTTGAAGAAAATATTGTAAGTTTTTAAGTTTATATATTTTGCTTTTAAATTCAGTTCGAATATTTTTCTGTAAATTTTTCAAGAAATATTGTGTTTTTGTATTAAATAAGTGAGGTGAAAGGTAAAAGTTGAAGAAAGTGAAAAAAAATTTGAGTGAAGAAGTAGAAGAAGAACGTGGTGGAAGAAATTGTGAAGAAATTTTTAGTAAGTTGATTTCTACATTTTGTTTTAAATATGTAGATTCTTTGTTTATGTTTATTTTGTTGTTTAGGTAAAAAATTCGTAACAATATAATATTATGATAATTTTGATTTATGTATTTTGATTCAAAAATATATATAGTTTTGAACGTGCAGAGACAATGAGCAACATGTTTACGGCCGTTATCCATTACGATGGAAAAATTGTGAAAACTAATATCCGTGTCGTATTTGACTCGGAAAACACTACTAAGATGAGGTTTTCAAAGAACATTTCCATTCGAAAGCTGAAGCATGACATAGAAAAAAAATATGAGCTAAGATTGTTCGTTTGCGGTACCAATGGAAGACATGTGATGATCCAGTTAGATATTCTGCAATAGCTCTTAAAGATGATGATGATGTTGGACTCATGATTGCAGAGTATGATTCAGTACGTATTCAAAGTGTTGAGTTACATTCTAAGTTGCGTGGGAGACATGATGACTCGGGCCCATCCAGAAATATATTTGGAAGTTCTTCTCAAATGGGTTTCGGTAGTGCGGTTGAGGACCAGCCATATAGGTTTGGAGATAGTTTTGTTGCTCTGTTGGAAAGTGGGATACCAGATGCATTTCATCCATATGTCGGACCTTCGACATTCCCAATGGTTGAGCCGACAGTTGATCCAAGTGTTGGCATTGACGTTGAAAATCTCCAAGGACGATGGGGATAAACGCTTGCTGATTCTACTGAAGATGAAGAAATCGGAGATCCCAATTTGAGTGGTGATGACCTTGGTGATGAGCCTGCTTTTGGTGGTGGTGAGTTCATGTCGGGTGTCGATGACATTACATGGTATGAACCTCCTGCTTACATGAACTTAATAGATTATGATGCAATGAGGGCACCTGAATATTCGGTCATGCCACAATTAAGTTAAGGTTCCTTTGATGAGTTATCAGTTGGGATGCAGTTTAAAGACAAGGAAGAAGTCACAGTGGCAATTAAAGAGCATTCTACCAGAAAGCATGTAGACTTTACTGTTAAAGAATCTACTCTGAGAACAATGTTTGCGAAATGTATTAAATATGGAGAAGATTGTAATTGGAAGATTCGAGTGTCCGAACTTCAAAGGAGAACGCTTGGGAGATTATAAAGTACAATGGTGGACACACTTGTTTACGAAATTCAATCAACCAAGACCACCGTAAGTTTGAATCCGATGTAATAAGTCGCCACGTGAAGATGTTGGTTGAAGCAAATCCTAGGGTTACTGTTTCAACGATTATGACATCTGTGAAGCAACAATTTGAATACCAAATAGAATATGGAAATGGTTGGTATGCAAGGGATAAGGCAATGAAAAAAGTGTACGGTAATTACGAGAAGTTATACAATGAGCTACCGGCACTATTACAAGCAATGATATATTTTATTCTGAGAACCATAGTCAGGTATAAAAACAAGAATACATGCAACCGAGAAGGTCAGCTTCTTCCAGGGAAGAAAATATTCCACCAATTATTTTGGGCATTCAAGCCATGTATCGAAGGCTTTCCATTTTGCAAACGGATGATCCAAGTTGATGGTACATGGTTGTACGGAAGATACAAACATGTTCTGTTGATTGCCGTTACACAAGATGGTAATCAAAATATATTTTCGATTGCCTTCGCAATTGTTGATACAGAGTCGGCAGACTCTTGAAAATTCTTTTTAAGTAATTTACGTGAACATGTTGTTCGAGAAGATAGAGTTTGCTTGATTTCAGATAGAGCAACAGGCATCTTAGGAACAATTCATCGAGAAAACAGCCGATGGATACGTCCGCATGCGTATCCCGCGTACTGTGTACGCCATATTGGCAAGAACGCAATTGAAAGGTGAAAAAAACCCACCTTCGCAATGCAATTTTAGGCATGGGTAAGCAATTTTCATTTTTTCAAACTCTATTATTTATGTGTCATGAATTTTGTCAATGCTACTGCGTTATTGCCTAACAATATATTACGGAACAAGATACGAACTACTACAGCCAAATTTTGAGTGGAAGTTGGCAAATTTACACATGGAGTACGGCGAAGATGTTTGGGCGTGGGCCAACAGTATAGAGAGGGAAAGATGGACCCAATCGTATGATGAAGATCGACGATAAGGGTAAATGACAACCAACCGTGTAGAGTACATAAATGGTGTATTAAAAGGAACAAGCCACCTCTCAATAGAAAGCTTTGTGAGAGAGACGTACTATAGGTTGGCTAAAGTTTGGTCTGATAAAGGGTCAAAAATTCAAGCTATGATAAATATGGGACAAGTCTGGTCTCTCGATCTAGTGACAAAAATGCAAAAGAACGTGGAACCGAAAAGATCGATGGTTGTTCACGGGTTCGACCTAAATAGACAGATTTTTGATGGCATTAATTCCCTGCGCAACAACGAAGGAAGGCATCGCCAAACATTTTGAGTGAATTTTAGGCAAAGATGGTGTGACTGTGGTGAGTTCCAGGCATGACAATATCCATGTAGGCATGCAACCGCAGTATGTATGTCTAAAGGGGTTGACCCGTACAGCTTTGCGGATGAATGCTTTAACTTGCACCGGATAATAAATATTTACAGATGTGAGTTCCCACCGATCGCGAATTCAAAAAATTGGCCACCACTAGAGCATGACGAATGGTTACCGAATTCGACACTCCGTAGAGAACCAAAAGGCCATCCTCCATCTACTTGCATCCATACTAGTGTGGATCTTCATTACAGGGAGGCAGGAGAACCAAAGAGATGTACAAAATGTAGGGGTACAGGACATTCCAGAAACAAATGTCCAAATCGACCGAATTACATGGCAATGCCTCGGTGATTTCATTAACTATTCGTGGTAGAACTAGTTTTATTTTTATATTTGTATTCAAATGAACATTTGTTGAAATGTTTATTTTGGTAATGAATTATTCGTGGTAGTTAATGCATGTTCGGTATTTATTTTGGTAATGAATTATATACTCAATTTGTTGAGATGTTTATTTTTTTTATAACAAAGTTAAAAATATTTTTGGATTAAATTTAATTATTGCAAAATATTTTTGGACTAAATTCAATTATTGCAAAATATTCTTGGATAAAATTCAGAGTACATGAAGTCATTTTCTATACAATTTTTGTCCATGTAGGGATGTGGTCGAATCGTAAGAGCGCGGTGGTCATCGATCTCGTTGCGGTCTTCGAAATGCATCATCACCATCATCATCTTCTTCTTCTTTTTATTCTTGTTCTTGTTATTCTTCTTCTTCTTCTTCTTCTTCCTCTTCATCATCATCATCATTATCAATCACCCGAGACATAGGAGGTGGCATTGTAAACACATAGTCACTACTATGTGGTGAAAACGTGGGACTGCTAATCGACGTAATCGCCATGAAATATGTGATCCCTTGATAGTATATGTTTCCACCAAAGCTCGGGTACATATGTGTCTGTGAATGATTAAAATCTGGTACGTATGCTCCAGAAACATTCGCACCCGAACTTTCGCCCATTGATGGATGATAAATGGGTGACTGTGAATGATAAAAATCTGGAACGTATGCTTCAGAAACATTCACACTCGAACTCCCGCCCATTGATGGATGATAAATGGGTGGTTGTGGATGATAAAATATGTCATCTACTGGATTAGAAATCGAGCTCCCGCCTATTGCTGGATGATAAATGGGTGGCTGCGAATGATAAAAGCTGTCATCTACCGGATTCACAAACGAGCTCCCGCCCATTACTGGATGATAAATGGGTGGCTGCGAATGATATAAGTTGTCATCTACCGAATTGACAAACGAGCTCCCCGACATTGCTGGATTCTCACCCGTGGTTGAAGGAGTACCGACATACATATTCAGTGTACCAGATTCACTGTGAGATTCATCCTCTTGACTTCAGCCCACAGTACTCTTAGATGATTGACTATGGCCACCAAATTTATTTAGAAATACTCGGCATTGTTGTCGTTTGTCCATAGTAGTCAAGTACGACTTTCTATTATTTTGATAAAATATCATGTACTCTGAATTATCCGACTCCAAATCACCAGCTTGCATTCCAGAGCGAGGTGGCAACCGTTCACGTCTGTTGTTCCACCTTTCAACGTACTTTCGATGCTTTATTTCTCATGTATGATGCCCCTTACCACGAAAGTCCACAAGGTGTAGGTTATCATGATTGCTGTCATGATTCAGTGGATCTCTCAAAATGGGCTGGTGGAAGCCAAACTGTCTTAGGACTCTATCTCCGAACTGGTATTCCATATAAGCAAAATGGATCATCGGTGTAACCGCACACTAGAGATAGGAATCAATCATCAATACGTCTAGTACGGTTACACGTCCGCCGACGTATGGCCTCCAAATAAACTGTAAAAAATAATAAATTTAACTTTAAAAATAAATTAATTAATTACATTAAAAATAAAACATGTGAAACTTAACTTCAATACCTCATTTTTTCAAGATAAATCAATACAAGCTCTAAACACTCTCACATTGTTGTGTGCTAACATTGTGTGAGCTTTTTTCGCATTCTATCTACATACACATCCAAATAACAGTCGTTTGATTATTTTGTAGATAAAAAATAATTTTAAAACCTTGTAAACTTAAACTTACAAATCAAAGTGAAGAAATTACCTACTAACAAGAGGAAAATTTCTCGAACTTCGAGTAATCAGTGTAAAAATTGGAAGTCGTTCCCATGCCCAAGCTTGCAATAGCAACGTACATCCACCAATACCACTTGCCTTTACACCATTACTGTCTAATAGAGTAACCTTGCACAACTCACGATACAAGAACGCTAATATTGTTGATCCTCAACTATAATTATTAGCTTCTGAAGGCGATGACAGATATGGTAGATACCGTGTGTGAACAAGGTTGCCAGATTTATCCAGCATCAGTATTCCCCCAATAAGCTGTAAAATATAGGCTCGACTCGCACAACTAATTTCTTGCGGTGTGTTATTGCGCCCGAACTTGAATTCTCTCTGCAACCAGCTCAATTTAATACGAGATCCTCTAATATCGGTTCCAGTTGGAACCTTATTGAGGTAATCATAGCAAAGCCTTTCAGCTGAATTCTCCGTCTCCTTAACTAATGAACTCCCGTTTACCGAGACCTCGATTAGCATCACCGCGTCTTCAAGCGTAATGTTACATTCTCCGCAGGGCATGTGAAAGTCTCCGATCTCCAACGCTCAATTAGTGCGGTAATTAAACCGGGAATTAGCTTGTAGCCACGTATAAATGTGGCATGATAGAATCCCGCTTCTTGCAACCATTCAGTCATATCGAGGTGTGGTCCATTACTCCCCATGCTCAGATGATGTTTAAAGGTCTCCTTGGTTGCCTGCATTAAATTAAATTTTTTTTAATAATAATAATAAAATAATACTAATCTCAAATTAACTTTTTTTTAAAAAATTACTATATCACCAACCGCAACACTAAAGATGTGTCAATTTTCTAATCTCAACATAGGATTTGAGCCAGCCATCCTTCTAACAAAGCTACATACATGACAAGTAAGAAAATATTAGTAAAAACAAATACCTCCAAATTTAATCGTAACTACGACTTTAAAATACTAATAAATATAAAATTTTCATGATGAAAATAGAAACCAACTTACTAGTTTACAATTTGACACAAAAATATTCGAACTAAAATTTCTTCAAATCTTCTTTCTTTTTCTTCTTCAAATTTCTTCAAAATAACTACAAATGTTCCTACTAAATTTAAAAGCAAAATATATAAACTTAAAAACTTACAATATTTTTTTCCAAATCTTCTTATTTCTTTTACTTCTTCACCCATTTTCTTCACAAATTTTCTTCTAAAATTCTCAACACTTTCGACCCCTATTTAACAACTAAAAATTCAAACCTCAATCACTCAACCCACCACCCCACCATCCAATCAGTATAAATCACCACCCCATCCCCAAAAATTTAAATCTGCTTTTTAGATTTCAGATACAATTACCCGTGACTATAGGTCTGAAAATTGCATGCATCAACCTGGCAGACCAGTGAAACCCATTGCATGCATTTTTCCCATCTAGCTTGCACTTGCATACTCGTGACCTTCTGCTGCCACGCCCTGCCACCAACTTTGGCATGAGGTCGGATTGTAATCTGACCGCCCTCATCAATTTTTTTTATATTTCTACCATGAGGTCGGATAGAAAGCAAGGGGCCTTCAAGTTTTTTTAAATTTTTTTAATTGTATGAGATCGGTTAGAAAGCAATCCGACCTCACTGTTAAAAACACAATATTTCTTGAAATAATTTTGAATATACAATAGATTTTTAAATATTTTTTGGAATACAATATCCCACCAATTTTGCCCCTCTAGTCCCCTCGGTTCATCCTTGGTCATAGACTCAACTTTTTCAATATGATTTGATGATTATGTATTACGATCGTATTAAAATATGTTTTGAATATCGATGTTACGATTTTTTTTAAGATAAAAAAGAGAAATGTAGAATCGGGTACTATTGAAAGGATTCGCAGGGTGTGGCAATGATAGTGTCACTATGTACAAAATTCTAAGCATGTGGGTCGAAATTACACCTACACAAGACCTGTTAATTAGTTTAGTTTATCATTCACTTCACGTATGTTCATTACTGGAAGGGAGTTGTAAACTACAAAGTATGATTTTTCCTTCACTTTTGTAGCAGAAGAAAGCAACTGTGATCTCTAATGATTGTATCAAGGCATGGTTTAACGACTTTCGGCGGAGATTAAAAGCTTAATTATGGTAATGATGAATTAAGGTAATTAGCTTTTATTTATTTTATGGAAATGGATATATGTGATCGGTCTTAAATTGTTAACGAATGTTGGAACAAATGATCAAGTCTCTCGTTGACATCTTTTTCCCTTCTTTGGTCCTGAGTTCAGTATCTAGTAGGAGCATATCCTCTCTCTTTCCCATAAATTCTAGACACTATTAAAAAAATAGTCCCCAACTTCATGTACCAAGTTAAAAAATTCTCAACTCTTTCCGACTATTTTCTTGGGAGAACGATAATAATTTTTTAATTTTGTAATTAAAGTTCATTTAGATTAAGAACTAGATTAAAATTTGAGGTTTTCAATAAAATGAGAATAAATTTAGTTTTATATAATTATTTTATTTAATTTATCTCGTCAAATTAATCATTTTGATTACATTAAAAAAAGACACACTTAATGAAATAGCTCACCCAATGAAAAACTATTGGATGCTTATCATGTGCACCATTAGCACATCACGTTGTTATTCACTTGGAGGTCTTTACTATCACATCCAAATAAACATATATGGCATTCATTGTACCTCGACTATCAATTCTACGTGCTATTATTAAATGTAGCATTTAAATCACATTATAACAAAATATTTCATGATTCTATGATCAACTTTATGCAGTATGATATCTATTTAAAAACACACATAACAAGACACTCTATGATTCTATGATCGACTTTATGCAATATGACGCTATTTAAAAACACACATAACAAGACACTATAATTTTTGTAATTATTAATTTTATTGGGGGTGTTAACCCGTTTTGTATTTTGCAATAAGGAGCTTTGTTTATTTATTTTATTAAGAATGTATGATTAAAAACCAAAACAACAAAAACATTACTAGCATTATTGGTTCATTACAATTAAGTACTATTGGTGTTGAAGTTCGATTTTGTTATATATATATATGTTATTATTTATTATCATATTATTGTTACTATCTATTATGTTGTTGTCCAAAGGAAAACCTCAAAATATTATATGTTATATTAGTATTATTAATTCGGTTTATTATACTATATCATCATATGTAAACAGAAAAAAAATACTATGATTAATTAAGTAGAAATAATAGAGTCCATTTATATTGTCCATATATATATATATTGTCCATATAACGGAAATAATATTTCAGAAGCCATAGACAAATGCAAACAAAAGAGCTCACAGCAACCAATAGGATATTGGATTCGTTTTCATTTTAAAAATTCATTGTAAAGCCAAAGGGCTATATAAGAAAGCCGAAACTGATTGTAAACCCTAAGTTGAAAAGAGGGATATTCAGATTTTTATCAATATAAAAAGAAATATTTTGAAGGTATCATCTTTTCTTCTTCTTTTTTTCTCTTTCTCCATTTCTGAATGCATTAAAAGGGAAAAGGGGTAGGATTTTAGAGTTTATCTCTCGGGCCTTCGTTGCATGCAACGATCAGGGGAGTTTTCGCCGGTGATAAGCTCTCTATTTTTCTTCGAAAATGAACGGAGTGAGCCGGTGTGAAGGTAGTAGAAAGGGTTTCGTCTCTTTTTTTTTAGATTCAAAAAGAAGGGGCGTTGGTTTTGAAAGAACGAATTCAAATTTGTCTTCTAAAAGCAAAAACATTTATTTAGGGTTTGTTATCCCACCGGTTTAAGGGAAACGAAGGAGAGAAAGGTTTTTATTTTTTTAAAACTCATCTCAAAATGTTTTTTGTTTATTTTCAGTTTTTATATCCGGCCTTGAAAAAGTGTTTATTACTTCATTAAGTCCTTTCGCCCTTTGAACCAATCTTTTAAGTCATTCCGCCTTTGATAACTACGCTCGCAGCCCTTCCGCTTTTTAAAACCCCGACCTCGGTTCTTTTCTTTTCCAAAACTTTCAATTTCGTCCTTGTCTTCTGTTTATATGGTGTATTTTACATATTTTTATATGGTATATAAGTATATATATACACATTATTATATGTGTATATACGTACGTGTATTATTTATTTATTTATTATATAGTATCTATATTATATGTATATAGTCTACGCATGTATTGTTATACTATGTATGTAGTTATAAGTATATAATATTATAATACATGCATATGCTAGCAGTCGTGCTATATTATTATTATTATTATTATTATTATTATTATTATTATATTTATATATTTCTTTGTTCTTTTATATATATATATATATATATATATCATCTTATTTCCTACTTTCAATCCTTGCTCGAATTGGCTTTACGGTGACCCGCAACGAGGTATGATCTGTATTATTCATGGCCTGTTTTAATTTAACTAACGTACTAACATTTAATTTATGCTTTTATTTTCTTAAACTTTAATTTCTGTTCGGTTCGGTCCTTTCCGGATTTTTTATTTTCTCGAACTCTATTTTATTTTCGCTCGATCCGGTCTTTCCCGGATATTTATTTAAATTCCGCATTTGTTTTTCCGCATTTTATCTACTCGCTCGTTCTTTATTTCCACATTCATTTCAGTTCGTCTTTATTTATGTTTTTTTTGCCTTGTCTTTGTTTAATTCCTTATGTTTTGCTCATGCATTTAAATAGTCATTCATTTAATCTTGTTTAATTTTACTCACTTTGATAATTAACTAATTTAAACTATAAAAAGGAAGTATTTATTAGTTCGAGTATTTGCGTCGTAATATCTTAGCTTATTGGCTAATGACCAAATATTTGAATTAATTTATATTGTCTAAAGGTAAATTTTGAAATGAATAAAATTGATAGATCATAACATCATGATTAAATGCTTGCACCATGCATAAAGGTAACGTACGAAATTCGAACCATAAATTAACACGTCAATCAAGCTTATTTGATGTCGGTTTAAGCTATGGCCCGATGTATCGTCAATCTTATTAATTAAATGTCCAATTAATTTGAACCCACAAATTTGATAAAGCCCGTTAAATCAAGGTCAATTTTCAATTAAGTACGCTTAATTAAATTCAATTTAAATTTCAACAATTTCCATCCTTTTAAAAGCAACAAATATTTTGGTGCTGATTTCCGGGCGTGATGGGGGTGCTAATCTTTTCCCACACGCAACCAACTCCCGAACCCTTTCAAAATGAATCTCTGGTTTATGGTGTCTAGCCTACCTTATCCAAATGGTCGGTGGTGACTCCAAGCCTTCATCGTTTTCAAAAAACATGAATTTTCAAAAAAAAATCCCCTTTAAACCAAATTTCAGAAAATAATGGGGACGATCTGTAGTCGGTTTCGGTTTTCTAAAAAGGAACGAATTTAAAAGTCGCTACAATTCTATGATCGACCTTTATGTAATATGACGTCTATTTAAAAACACACATAACAAGTGTTTAAAATTTTTGATAATTTTGGAGCTTTGAATGAGAAATTGATTCAAACATTGTTGAGGAAAATGTGAAACCAATTGTTGGTTTGTAAATGTGCATGATGTGGGTAACACAAATGTCCGGATCGGTCTAGTCCTCCGTGGGCCTGCGGATATTTTGACTCAAATTTGAAATAAATTTTTCCTTAAATAAGAGCATATATTTGTCAAATTTTATTTTGGAATTAAAAGAAAAATATTAAAATTTCCTTTAATTTAGACAGTAATTTTGGAAACTGCTATTTAAAGGCTCATTAATTCTCAAAGTCATAAATGCTTTATTAGGTCAAAAGTTTCCATTTATACCCTCGTGAAACTCCATTAAATAGTGTGTAAACCTTATAGGTTAAACACAACTCGAAAGCATAGATTTTTCTATTGTTTTACTCTGTGATTTTCAAAAGTAGTTTTTGGTGATATGAAATGGCAAGTTTATAGTTTGTGATCTCTGCAGTTGTGCTACTGTAGCTGATCATCTAGTTGATGTATCTTGGGAGACAGACGACAAAAAAATATCAAGCACCAAGGAGTCAAAAAATCTATCTTAAGGAAACTACGTAGTTACAAGCCTCAACTTGTTTCCAATCGGTTTAGTTTTAGTTACAAGCCTCAATTGATTTATTATTTCTTGGATTAACGATTTTCTAAAAATTTTACGACAGATTCGTTGAGTTAATCCAAGACGAAGTAATACCATGGAACATCACGGTATAAGAATTTATATAGTTGATTTTTATGCTTTGTGCACGTGCTTATATCTATATAATCAATACCATGAGATTTTACAATTTCTATGTTTAGTGCAAGCATATGATTATATGGAACAAATCTAAATACATGAATTATTGGAGCATAAATTGAGAAGGTATGCGAATTGATTATTGCTATTGGAGCTATAACGCGTCTTATGCTTAGTGCAAGCATATGATTATATGGAACGAATCTTTGACTTGTTAAATTCTAAACTATATTTTATTAAGGTAAAACCTTAATTATGATATTATTATGACATGTATTTTTAAGGTAATATTTAATTATTCCTAAAATATTTTGAGCCTTTTATTTTTTTTTGGTTTGTATAATTATTATTAAATGTAATAATAATTATTATTTGTGTTTTTGAAAATAATGTAGATATTTATTCCCGTACTAAAGAAAATTATTGAGACGAACATGATTCCCACGCGAAATGTCTATTAGTTTTGGAAACTAAGATCTCATAAATAATTTCTTTTAGGATTTAATTCCTACCATTTTAACGTGTTTACGTGATCTCTCTTTCAAACAAGAAACAATATGAATAAATTTATTTATTTAAATTTGTTGGGACAAATCTGTTTAAATAGAAATCATCATTGGAAGTAACATTGGTTACTGATTTTGTTTCAGAATTATAATTCTGTTAGATAACAAAATCGAAATAATCAAGAATTAATTTTCTGGTTATTACAGAATTATTTGCTAATTTTGGGAAACACTCTTAAACGGGTAATTGGAAATCCTTTTGAAAGTGCATGTCTAAGATTAGTTTCTTGAAAGACTTGGTATTTAAGCGTGCCTAGTGCACCTTCTCTCTTTCATGCTAACCTACTTGGTGCATTTTTTATTATTGAGATTTCTCGTATACGTTGTGAACATTGTGACTATGAGTCATAATAGAGGTACATAAAAAAGGCTCGACAAAGTAGTCAACCCAAATATTGCCAAGGCAAACACGATGAAAGTCAATAAGGACTTCAAAAGTGGCATAATGAACGAGGTCAATGACGTGGAAGAAATTTCCAAGCAAGTATCCAATATGGATGTATGTGTTGCGATTTTTGAAATTAACACGGTTAACTCAGATCCAAGAGAACGGTGGCTTGATACTGGTGCCACACGTTACATCTATAGTGACAAAGACTCATTCGTTGAGTTGGTTCCTAATGAGAACGAGGAGAAGCTCTACATGGGCAATGATGCAACTTCCAAGATTAAGGGGAAATGATCTGTAGTTTTGAAGATGACTCAAGATAAAGAGCTGAAGCTTCAAAACATGTTGTATGAACCTGACATACAAAAGAACCTTGTTTGTGGGACCCTCCTAAGTATACATGGTTTTAGAATGGTGTTTGAATCCCATAAGCTGATTTTGTCAAAATGGGAAATATTTGTGGGAAAAGGATATGTATTGAATAATATGTGGAAACTCAATACTATCTCTATAAAAGCTAAAACAATGAATAAGAAAAATATTTCTTCTTATGTTTATATGCTTGAGTCATATGATTTATGGCACGGTGGCTCGGATATGTTAATTATGATACCTTACGCAGGTTGATTAACTTGGAGCACATTCCCTCGTTTCCCATTAATTATAATTTTCGCAACCTTTTTTTTACGAGAGCTTCGACGTTATTTGGAAAACTTAAGAAAACACGGAGTCGCCATCAATCTTTTTGGAAAAAATGTGATTGGATCACTTTTAAAACAAAGGCTATTGTAATAAAATGTTTTATTTATCAAAATAACATTTTGGTCCACAAAAACAAGAAAAAATAGGTTCGGGGGTCGATTACGTGAGGGAAGGGTTAGCACCCCCACAACGCCCAAAAATTGGTACCTAATTGGTTTCAAAAAGTATTTTCGAAATTGGAATTTGCAAGTTCACAAGAGCTTCATTTTATTTGTCCGCTTAATGAATATAAATCTATTTTAACGGCCTTACCGCCCAGAAAATGAACTCTAATCACCGCCAACACTCCTGGTGCTAACTCGTCATTTCCGTTTGGTAAGACACCACATTAATTTGTTTTCACTTTTTAAAACAAACCAACAAAGATTAAGTGTGTTTGAATTTTTTAAAATTAAAACCAAATTAGTGATTAAACCCTAAAAGAAAAGTCTACATTCATTTTAACTATTAAAATTATAATGTTTTTAAGTGTGTTTTATTTTATTTATGAAGTGTTACTGCAAATATGTCTCTAATCTAAATTTATTAAGAACCTATTCCTAGGGTTTTAAACAAACATACACGTACTCATAAAAGTCATAAAGAAGTAATTAAATTATATAACTAAATAAATACTTAAACAATTTCTAAATTTTAAATAAAGGAAAAGGGTAATTAGTTTTTTTTAAAAAAGGAAATTAGAATTAGGATCTAAATTGAAATAAAGAAAAATATGAAGGTTAAAATTGAATAAAGAACGAAATTTGGTGGTCAATTTAGAAGAAAAAATGATGTAATTGAAAAGATATAAAATTGGAGAGCTGCGGTATAGGACTCGGAAAAGAAGGGCGCGGGTTGACAAGCGGGATCGGGTTGGTATAAATAGCCAGAGTTATAAACAAAAATCATTTTATTCCCCCTCCCAAATGGATCAAACCGGCTCCTCTTAAAATTCTCTAAAGTGTTCTTCATGAATTGAAGAACACGATGAGCATCCGTCGTGCCGGCCGTCTTCCACCGACGCCGGTCGCCGTTGCCTGCGACAAATTTCTAGAAAAATCCCAATTTCCCAAATTTCGGCGACCCCAAATCATATCTTTCTCACTGGAGCTACATCGAATCCAAAATCACGGCGGCGCTTACAAAAAAACAAAGGTAAAACCTTCCCCTTTCCTTTATTTAAAGCAAGAATTATATATAAAGAAGAAATTACCAGAAAGACGAGCTTTATTTCTCTGATGAAAACTTGATTACAACTTCTAAAACCCGAATGCTATTTGTGTATTGTGTATGAATTGTGTATGTTTCTTATGAATCTGTTGTGTCGTGTTACAAAGAATTACAGTGCTATTTATAGGTACAAAAATGCTTGAATTCTAAGCTTGAATCCCTAAAAATCATTTATAATGCTTCTATTCCGGTTCTGATTTTAAGCGAATTTGCTGTTGACTCTCAATTTGCCTCTATTTTGAATTCAATTTAGCTTGATTCTTGCCTCAACTTTGATTTAGGGATTAGCCCGTGCTGTATTTTAGGGATTTAACCCTCATTTTTTTTTGTGTTTTCGATGACTGCAAATGCTGACAACATTATTGGTGAGAGCAATCGAAGCGACCAAGGATGGCCTGAGCCTTGTCGGAGAAGATGAAACGTTCCCTAGAAGCTGGAAAGACGGGCGCGTGATTGCCACGCGCGAGTAGTGATCTGTGTGTCCCACTGCTGATCAATCTAGGCCGTTCGATTGCTCCTGGATCCAACGGTGATGAGGATGCGGTGCCCGATCTTCTCAAGTTGGCGTGATCCACGCCGTTGGATCAACTTCTTGGTCCAACGGTCCTCTTTCAACTACGTATAGAACAAAAGAATAAGGGCCATTAGGGTTTAATTCAATTGTAACTGGGCAAAACGGGCAATTGTGTAATGGACTCTTTATTTTTTTGTAATGGACATTTTAATCTAAATACAAATGGGCTGTGTACTTTTATATTTTTTGGGTTTTAATAACTAAGTATTATATTAATTAAATACTAACAAAAATGTATATAGCTATGATAATACTAACTACCACATCAATATTGTATAATACTAACACATAATAATAATACTAATAACAATGTAACACTAACGTATAACAATTATACTAATTATGATGACATCAACAATATAACACAAGTGAAAAATCAGTGACAACAGTTGCCCCTCTTTGGTCATTCCGATGAAACAGGAATAGAGCAAAGAACAAAGGACACTGATTTTCACCAATTACCAAACTTAGCGGGTTCTGTTCTCCTCATGCTCGAACGAATAAGCAGGCTCTATTCCCCTCAAGCTTGAATAGATAGCCTGGTTCTATCCTCCTCATGCTCGGATAAATAAGCAGACTGAAAAGAGGTGTTCCATTATCTTTATGCTTGAATGGATAAGTAGGTTCTATTCTCCTTACGCTCGAATAAATATGCGAGTTAAAAAGGTTCCACCCTCCTAATGCTCGGATGGATAAGCAGGTTCTGAAAAAGTTTCAAAAAGGCTCCATCCTCCTAATGCTTGGATGGATAAGCATGTTCTATTCTCCTTACGCTCGAATAGATAAGCGAGTTCCATTCTCCTGATGCCCGAACGGATAGACGCGTTCTATTCTCCTTATGCTTGAATAGATAAGCAGGTTCCATTCTCCAAATGTCTGAACAGATAGGCAGGTTCTATTCTTCTTATGCTTGAATAGATAAACATGTTCAAAGAAGGGTTCCATCCTCCATACGCTTGGATGAATAAGCGAGTTCTATACCTGTCAAAATTTAAATAAATGATATGACCAAGATGAACATGCCTCTAGGGATGCCTAGTCACGAATGCATGTCACTTTTGCTTTTTAAAATCCTTTTATCAAAATTAGTTTTCTTGGATCATATCATCTCAAACATTTTCTCAACTCTGGCAACAGATGGTAAGTGTCTATTCTGGCCCATCTCCTCAAATGGAGGTTCGATATGAGTTCCTTTCAATGAACAAGACTTTGCACAGTGTTTACTAGGATCACAACGAGTAGAAAAGTCAGCAACCGCCCATCTTTCAATCCTAGTTGGCTTCACCAATTTCTTGTTGTTAAAATTCCACCAACCATTCTTTGGAAAAAAAATCTTCACCATTGCCCACTCTTAACTTCGGGGATTGTAGGGTGTGTTCTTCAATTTGGGTGAGATTGGGGTTTACCAAAATACCACCAGGCTGCATCATGGGTTTAACGCCATAATTCTCTTTGCTTCATAGAGAATATTTGATCCCTGCATATTTGTTCACTCAGTCCAGTTATCTTGTACTCTTGGTTGGAATGATTGACTTTATCCTCATATTCTTCAACACTCTTTTGGTCTTTGTCAAATTATCACTGTAGTTGATACATCAATGTTCAGTGACAAGCTTTCTTAAATAGAGATCCTACTATTCTTCCAATGTCTATAAAATTGTTCTCATTGTCATGGAAGAAAGGTTATGCCATTATCAATATTTAGAGACAGGCCTTCTTGAGCATCCTTGGAATTTGAATGGCAACCCTTGTATCTTTGTCTCCTCCAATGTCTGTAAAATTGTTCTCATTGTTGTAGAAACAAACTATCTTGTGTAAACATCTTTGTTTTGCAACATGCTGCCTTCAACGCTTCTTGAGGACTCTCTGATTCTTGTCTCAGCAAAGGTCTTTGAATTGCTTGCATGGGAATCTTTGCAACAAAAACCTATTTCCACCTTGAACCTCTTCATGTGTTTACTGCTTTTTATGCCCTAAGCTCCAAAACTTGACCATGTGATGCCTCATAATTCCAGCACCCCTTTTAAACAAATTTTAGAGTAATGCTCAAAAATCCGTTGCTTGTTTGAAATGATGTCAAACTTATTAATTCTTATTTCAATGAAAGATGCTTATGTGAAAAAGGAATATGGTCTAAGCAAAGAAATGAAGGCTAAGAAACAAATTTTATCAATATTGTGGCAAACAGAAAAGAAGTTACAAATATCTAAATATCAATAACCAAAACTCCTACTGTCGAAACGCCGTAAGATGTCCTGAATGTTACCCATACCGAGCAGACTTCGAAAATGGTGATAATGTGAGAAGGTATACAACTCATCTGTGTCATGTTCTCGAGAGAATTTCCTTGGTTATCAACTACCTGAGCCACCCTTTGTGAGTTTTCAACTCAAGTCCTCATTTGGTTTCAAAACGCCCTTTACGGATTTTCATTTTTGAACCCCCTTTTCTTTTTCTTTTTCTTTTTCTTTTTTCTTTTTCTTTTTTCTTTTTCTTTTTCTTTTCTTATTTTTCTTTTCTCTTTATTTTTTCCTTTCTTCAAACATAATACTTTTTTACTGAATCTGAATTTATTAGGCTCTGAAGTTCATCTCCATCCATTTCAGCCAAAACTAATGCCCCACCTGAGAAAACCTTTGTTACAACGTAAGGTCCTTCCCGATTTGGTGCCCATTTTCCTCGAGAATCACTTTGGATTGGTAAATTCTTCTTTAATACCAAATCACCTTCTTGGAATTCTCTCGGGCAAACTTTATTCTCATGTGCCCTTATCATCATTCTTTGCTATATTTGCCCATGACACAATGATTTCAACATTTTCTCCTTAATTAGATTAAACTGGTCATATCTCGCCTGAACCCATTTTGCTTCTTCCAACTTTGCCTCTATTAAGACACAGAGTGATGGTATCTCAACTTCTATTAGTAGTACAGCTTCCACTCCATACACCAATGAAAAGGGTGTTGCCCCAGTAAAAGTTCTTACTGTAGTTCGATAGGCATATAAGGCAAAAGGTTCTCATGCCAGTCTTTATAGGTATCAACCATTTTTGCAACTATATTCTTAATGTTCTCATTTGCAGCCTCCACTACCCTGTTCATCTTCGGGCAATATACCACTGAATTATGATGCTTGACATTAAACTGCTCACAGACTCCGGTTATCATCTTGTTATTCAGATTGGAGGCATTATCAGTAATGATACTTTCAGGTAAGCCATACCGACAAATAATTTCCTTCTTTAGGAATTTGCAAACTGTGGACTTGGTGACGTTTGCATACGAGACTGCTTCTATCCACTTTGTGAAGTAGTCAATAGCTACCAAAATAAAGCGATGCCTATTTAATGCCTTCGGGTAAATCTGTCCGATAACATCTATGCCCCACATGGAAAAAGGCCAAGGAGATGGCATAACATGAAGTGATTGTGGAGGTGTATGAACCTTATCACCATAAATTTTGCATTTGCGACATTTGCGAGAGTAATTGATGCAATCTCCTTCCATAGTTGACCAATAATATCTGAAGCGCATGATTCTTCTGACCATGGTGAAGCCAGTAGGGTGGGTTCCACAAACTCCCTCATGAACCTCTTCTAAAATCAACTGAGCCTGTTTTGCATCTACACATCTTAGAAGTATCCGATCTCGACTTCTCTTATACAAGATCTCTCCATCAAGAATATAGCCTGATGCCATTTTCGTAATAACTTTCGTCTCATTTTCAGTAGCCTAGGGTGGATATTCCCTAAATTTCAAGTACTGTAAAATGTCATGGTACCAAGGTAAGCTTTTGTTTCCTCTTCTTCATCATAGTAATGAGCTGAGGAATCTAGCATTTGCAACTTGATAGGCATAATCTCGGAACCTTCACTTTCTTTAAACATGGCAGCTAAAGTGGCTAAGGTGTCAGCCATCTGGTTGTCTTCTCTGGGAGGTACTTAAAGGTGATCTCATTGAAATATTTGGTTAATTCGAGGACCAACTTGTGATACTCTATCAACTTTATATCTTTTGTTTCCCATTCACCTCGTATTGATAGATAACTAATGCTGAGTCTCCAAAGACCTTTAAGGTACATATTTTCTTCTTAATAGCCTCTCTTAGACCCAATATGCAAGCCTCATATTCAGCCATATTATTGGTACAGAAGAAATTTAAATGACTTGTGAGAGGGTAGCAATCTCCCTCTGGTGAAACCAGAACTGCCCCAATGTCGAGTCCTAAAGCATTTACTGCACCATCGAAGTTCAAGACCCATGACTCTACGAGGAATTCATTATCTTCCGAAATACACATCAGATCTTCATCGGGGAAATTGAAATTCAATGTCTCATAATCTTCACAAGCACGACTTGCCAAAAACTCAGCTATGACACTCCTCTTTATTGCTTTCTAGCTTACATATTGGATATCAAACTCTGATAGTAACATCTGCCAACGTGCTAATATTCCTGACAAGGCTAGAGCTTCCATCAAAAACTTTAAAGGATCCAATTTTGAGATTAGCCATGTAGTGTGATATAACATATATTACTTGAGCCTTTTAGCTGCCCATACCAAAGCACAACATAGTTTTTCAATTGAAGAATATCTAGTTTCGCAATCAGTGAACTTCTTACTCAGGTAATATATTGCTTTTTCTTTTCTTCCAATATCATCATGTTGGCCCAACACACAACCCATAGAGTTTTCATATACTGTCAAGTATAGAATCAATGGCTTATCGGGAACTAGCGGTACTAGCACAGTAGGATTAGTTAATTATTCTTTGATATTTTCTAAAGTTGGCTGGCATTTTTTATTCTATGTGCCTGGGTTATTCTTTCTGAGTAGTCTGAACATTGGATCACACTTATCAGTTAACTGGGAGATAAAACGGGCGATGTAATTTAACCTTCCTAGGAAGCCTCAAACCTCCTTCTGTGTTTGAGGTGGTGGGAGCTTTTGTATGGCCTTAATCTTATCCGGACCAATCTCAATTATTTTCCTGCTTACCACAAAGCCTAATAATTTTCCTGATGTGACCCCAAATGTGCACTTGTTTGGGTTAAGCTTTAACTGGAACTTCCTCATCGTTTGAAAGAGTTTCTTTAAGTTCACTAAAAATGCTCATCCTCAGATCGGGATTTGGCGATCATATCATCTACATATACTTCTATCTCCTGATGCATCATGTCATGGAAAAGAGTGACCATGGATCTTTGGTAAGTTGCCCCTGCTTTCTTTAGACCAAAGGGCATTACTTTATAACAAAAAGTTACCCAAAGTTTTATGAGGGTGATCTTTTCCATATCTTTTGGGCACATTTTAATCTGGTTATACTTAGAAAACCCATCTATGAAAGGGAAAAGGGAATGTCCAGCTGTATTATCCACTAACGTGTCTATGTGCAGTAACAAAAAATTGTCTTTGGGGCTTGCTCTATTGAGATCCCTATAGTCAACTCACATACGTACTTTTCCATCCTTCTTGGGAACTGGGACGATGTTGGTCACCCATTCTGGATACTTAGCTACCTCTAAAAATCCTACGTCAAACTATTTCTTTACCTTATCCCTGATTTTTAGGAGCATTTCTGCTTTCATCCTTCTAAGCTTATGCTTTACAGGCTCGTATCCCAATTTTATAGGAAGCCGATGTACAACGATGTTAGTTTCGAGACCCGACATGTCTTGATATGACCATGTGAAGATATCCTTGAATTCTTTCAAAATCTCAACCAGGTTTTGACGAGTATTGGTTGTAATGGTGGTACCAATCTTTACCTCACGCCTTTCTTCTTCAGTGCCAAGGTTTAGTATTTCTAGCTCCTCTTTGTATGGGAGAATCTGATTCTCCTATCCTTCTACCATTCTGAGCAAATCTCTGGGCTAGTCATATTCTTATTCATTATCAACATCATCAACTTTCTCTAAGCATAAGGGTAATTCAAAATCAACTTCAGTGTCGGTCTGAGAGTCATTTAAGTCATTGATATCTGAAGTCCTACAAAGAAAAGGGATAGAGATATATACAGAGAAAAGAGATGAATGAAATGATTTGTTTTTTTTACTTTTTTACTTTAAGTTTTATTTGTGGGAAGAGTTCGCCACACAAGAATTGTTGGAAGAAAGAGAATGCATCTTTATTGAAATTCAAATTATAAAGTTTGGCATAGACCCTTTACAAAAGATCCCTAATTGCCTTCGGGTCTAAAGGCAAAAGGGTGGGTTCTAAGAATTACTCTAAAATTGTCTTAAAGACTACAGGGATTTCTTCAGCAGTCCAGTTGTCAAATTCAGAGCAGGGGCAAATCTTGGACAAGTACTTGTTCTCTTCCTCCTCATCTATTATAGCATTAATGCTCAGCTTCTCAAATGCCTTACACAGATCATTCTTTCATTTCTCCTCCTCATCGACTCGGGCATTCGGGTCCAACAAGCCTCCAAATCTAAAGTTATGATTCAAAGGCGGAAATGTCATTGGCTCCCACTCAATTTCCTCTCCCTTAAGTCTTCCCTTTCTTCTCTCTTGGTGTTTCCTTATTTCTATCTTTTTTTGCCACTTTTTGGGTTTGAATCCCAAGCCAAATCAATCATTCTTTGTTGGGATCACCACATGATACAACCTCCCTTGGTGTCTTTTCCCAAATCCTTTCCCAACCTCAGCTCATTTTCCAAGAGTTTGTTTAACTTGCATCCTTGCACATCTTGATAGTTTTGGCTCGGGCACCTTACTCCCTTCGGTAACAAAGGTCGCATGACTAGCTTTAATGTCCTAAAGTGAGACTCGATTGCACCCTCATCAATCTCGATAAAGGGTGCATTAGTAGTTATTGATGCAATAATTTCCTCCTTTGCACTTACAATTATCAATTGGCCGTTAATCACAAATTTTAACTTTTGATGTAAGGTAGATGGGACCGCTCCTACTGTGTAGATCCATGGACGCCCAAGCAAGCAGCTGTAACTGGGCCTAATATCCATAACTACAAATTCTACGTCAAAGGTTGATGGTCCAATCTACAAGGGCACTTCATTTTTTCCCAACATATCTTTCCGCGTTCCTTCAAATGCTCTTACTGTATTTTGATATGCCCTCATGTGAGAACTATCTATGGGAAGCTTCTTTATTGTTGCTAATGGTAGAACATTCAGGGTTGACCCATTATCAATAAGGACGCCTGGTAGCATATATCCCTTGCATCTTGTAGAGGTATGTAGAGCTTTGCACGATCCACTCCCTTTCTCTAGTATTTTCTCATCATTGAATGAGATAAAATTATTAACAGTAATGTTACCAACCAGCATGTCCATCTTATCAGTTGTGATCTTTTTTGATACGAACGTCCGGTTCAGAATCTTCAACAAAGCCTCGCGGTGGCCCCCAAAACTTAACAACAAAGATACCATAGAGATTCGAGCCGGAAGTTTGTGAAGTTGCTCCAACTCGCTGTATTCACTATGCTTAAGGATCTTTAGGAATTCTTGAGCCTCTGATCTTTCACCGACTCATGGTATACTGGTGACTTTTCCTTAAAGAAATCTCTATCGTCTTCTTTCTCAGGCTCTTCAGTAGCCTTTCTTTGTGCTGCAACTCTATCTTCTGCTATTGGTTGGGAATAGAGCCTTCCACTCATTGTAAAATGACTCACTTCGTTAACTGGCTCATCTTTTATCTTTTCTTCAACATGTGATTCTTCCGGGGCCGCCACCATGCAAGCTTAGTTCCATGGGACCTGTTTGCTGTCCTTGTATGGAAATGGGGCTTGTGCCTTGATTATAAGTCATGGGATTACACCCCTCGCAGGTTTACTAACTTTTGCCTTGGTCTTGATAATCAAAGGCTTCATTCTAGAATAATCTATCTTCGAGGATGACTCCTCTGATGCACAAACATCTAACACACACTTCTTGTTTCCTTTCTCAAAAAACTCATGTTCCTTTTCATCCGTTTTATCTTGGACCAATTGCTTAAACTCTAAACAACATTCAATCCCATGCCCTTCTATCTTGCGGTACTCACAATACAACCCATCTTCAACCTTCAATTTTTGGGCTTCTCCTTCCAACATCCCAACTGCCACCATTTGGGCCCATACCCACTTCATGGGCGCTTTGACCTCAGCAACATTTTCCTTAATCATCTTGTCCTCATCCTCAATGACCACATTCACTCCTGCCTTCTGGCAGTTTGGCAAGGGGTTTCCTTTCTCTTAAGACGTGTCGAATGATAACATGCCTGATTTTCTTAAATCATCCACCACTCTTTTAAACGCAGTACAGTTCTCAATGGTATGCCCCCTAACACCTGCATGGTATTTGCATTGCGCCTTCTCATCGTACCACGCGGGATAAGGTGGTGAGAAAGGAGGAACATGGCGTGGCGGTACCATATGAGACTTGACCAATTCAGCAAACAATTTTGCATAAGTCATAAAGATGGGTGGGAAGTATGGTGTTAAGTGTTCAAAAGTACTATTTTTATAACCTTTTTTACTCATATTATTGTTAGACTTAGGCTCATTTTAGTTGCATTATTAGGCATTCATGCATGTTTTCACGATTTCCATCACCGTCATGCTTGATTTCATAATTTAGTTGATTTTGTGGAAAAAAGGTACTGCTGGTGTTTTTTTTTGTGTGTGCAGGATTTAATTGCCCAAACGAGTAGGAGATCACCGTGGCAACTAAGGAAGGAAACTAAAGGATCTGCCAAGGCAGTCGAAGCTGCTTTCCAAATGCCAAACTGAAGGATCTGCCAAGGCAATCGAAGCTGTCTTCTGCATGCCATGCTTAGTAGATTGCTGAGGCATTTCAGACAAATCCACCGCATTATGGATAAGCGCAGAAAGCAAGAGATAAATCCCAAATATTTGGATTTCCATGCAGCATTTAATGAAGATTTAAATTCAGATTTATGAGGAGTTCTTGGAGATCAAAGGGAGATTAAATTCCAAGAGTTTTAGGAGAAGTTTTTAGGGGAATTAATAAAAGATATCTATTTCTTTTATTCTATTTAATTCCAACCTAACTTCCTCCTCAAGAAAGACTTTGACCTAGCTAACTCCTATAAATAGAAGACCTGGCCACCTAATTCAAGGGGTATGCGATTGGGAAGAATTCGACAAAGGGGCTGTTGGACATCTTCTTATTTTTCCTTCTTTGTTTTTAGTTGATTCATGTTTAGGAATTTTATTCTTGAGTCTATTTTGTGCCCAGCCATGAACTAAACGTATTTGGCTTGGGTTATTGTGTTTTTGTGGTTGTGAAAATGATTGGATTTGTTTAGGTATTGAGTTTGCAATTTTACTTCAAAGTTTGTTCATTCTTGGTTCTTAAATTTTGCGAGTGAATTGGGAGAAGATCTCGTGAATTCATCAATTTATCTAATATCGGGAGAGTTAGATTCAAGAAACGAATGAGCATGGTCTTTATTCACTCAATTGATGGTGAAGACTAATTCGACTTAGGGATAAGTTGCGAATTTCAACGGTTAAAAGGAGTGCAAGATAGGTTGTTGTTTACCCTTAGTTCACGCAGGGATGTATTATCAAGGCATGCACAATTAACAGCGTTTCGAGTTAGGGATAACAAGAAACCATTGAAGAACGCTTCGTCGAACTTTAAAGGTTGTCACCAAATTGCCCAGGCAATCGCTCCATTCCAGTTGCCCAGGCATTGGAAGACTTGCCCAGGCAATCGCAGACCTGCCCAGGCAATTGCAGAATTGCCCAGGTTGTCGCAGAATTACCCAGGTTGTCACAGAATTGCCCCAACAATCTGACTAGATTCAATTGTTGAAGTAATTGAGCTACTTTAGCACTCAATTACCACGACGGTCCATTCAATTATCACACCACAACTCACAATAACCTGACCTACTCTCTCTTATTCAATTACAACTTTCTTTTTAGTTTAATTGCTCTTTTATTTACTTGTTAATTAGAACTCCTACAATCACCTACTTGTGTTTTTACTTTCAGTGCGAGAAGTTAGATTCCCAAAGTAGCACCAATCCCTGTGGGGACGATATCTATACTATACTATAACTTGCGACGTGTACACTTTAACCAATTGCGAAGCACTTAATATGCACAACAAGTTTTTGGTACCGTTGCCGGGGATTGGCAATATTGACTTTTTTTTTATTTCTTGCACTTTTGTTTCTTTTTATTTTTGTTTTATTCCTAATAGGTTTCAAGGCACTTACAACTTTGGTTTTGCATCTGTGTATGACCAGGGCGAGACCAACAACACAAGACTACCCACTTGAACTCGAGATAGAATGAGTTCTTCATAGAAGAAGACGAGAACAACGAGCAATAATGATAGAACAACATGATAACCAAGTCTGCAATTTGAATGCCAATAGTAACCAGAATGCCGTAGCAAGAGGAGGAGGAGATCCAGTCGTACAACCTATTCGGACTAGACCTATCTGAGACTACTTAGAGGAAGATCTCAACGGTCTCAATCCATGAGTTATCACACCTGAGATAGAAGCTTTGAATTAAAACCTGTGATGTTCAACATGATCAACACAATTGGTCAATTTGGCGGCTTGGCAACTAAATATGCCAAACAACATCTCAAATCATTCCTAGAGATTTGCAATTCATTCAAGCTACAAGGAGTCCATGAAGATATCCTAAGGCTGAAATTGTTTCCCTATTCACTGAGGGATAGGGCAAAAACGTGGCTGAATAGTATTTCATCCGGATCTATATGATCTTGGACGGATTTGTGTCATGATTTTATTGCTAGATTTAGTTCTACAAATATGACTGATAAGTTGCGTAATGATATTACTTCTTTTCGGCAGGCAGACGATGAATCCATGTACAAGGCTTAGGAGCGATACAGAGAGCTTTTACACAAATGTCCCATGCACGGATTCCCATTATGGACACAAGTGATGATGTTCTACAACTCAATAAACACGCCGACAATGATGATGCTAGATGCCTCGGCAAATGGCATACTACTCAAAAAGTCACCTGAGGAAGCGATAGAGATTTTGAACCGTCTTGGCAAGAATGATTATCAGTTCCCAATCACCGGAGGGGAGTAGTCAGATACAATGCCACGATAAATGAGCTTGATTTATTAGGATCTATTTCTGCATAATTGGTCGCTTTAACCAATATGGTTGAGAACATGCAGCGGCCTAGCAACACACATGAGATCAAGGTATTAAATTCAATTTGTGATTTATGTAATGGTAACCATGACGCTTTTGAGTGTTCGCAGAACCTAGAATCTAGCTTTTACGTTGGAAACTACAACCGGAACAATAATATGATGTCCAACACATACAATCCAGCCTGGAGGAAGCACCCTAATTTTTCATGAAAAAACCCAAACAACACCATTACTCAGAACAGTCAGAACACACACGCATTAGGATTCTAGCAGAACATGCCACGGCTACATATACCACAGTAACATATGCCACAACAACAGATGACATAGCAGCCAACACCATCTAGTTCTTTGGAAAATTCTCCCAATGCTTTCATGTTAAAAACTGAATCTTATATGATAGAAAATAGTAATTTCATGAAGAAGATTGATGCTTTTATGAACAAAATGGAGATGAGATTGCAAAATCAAGAGGCAGCATTGAAATCCTTAGAGACACAAGTCGGGCAATTCACTCAGAACTTGAATATGAGACCACTAGACAGTTTACCTAGCGATACTGAGGTCGCCAAAGGAATAGGCCATAAGCAGTGTAAAGTAATCACCATACGGAGTGGACGAAAGTTTAATGATGTACCTGCCCAGCCAATAAACCGACCAAAAAAGTAACCCTTTGCCCAAAAAGACGAGTCCAACAACAAAACCTCTGCCAAAACTAATAAATGGGAGAATGCCACGGTAATTCCACATGCCTCGACAACCGCACATGCTTCGGCAAGTCCTGATGCCGCGGCAACTCCTTCCATCAAGTTCTAAACCAATGAAAAGATTGAGGACATCCGGCTTCCACCACCATTACCATAGAGGTTGAAACGGAAAAAGCAAGAATACCAGTTCAAGAAATTCCTTAACATTTTGAATCAAGTCCACATTAACTTGCCATTGGTTGAAGCAATAGAACAAATGCCGAACTATGCTAAGTTCCTTAAAGACATTGTCTCTAAGTGAACAAGGTTGTGGGAGTTTGAAACCGTTGTTGTGATGGAAGGATGCATGGCTATGCTACATAATCGCATGCCACCCAAGATTAAGGATCCCGACAGTTTCACAATACCATGTTCAATCAGAAACCAATATGTCGGGAAAGCATTGTGTGATCTCGAAGCAAGCATAAATTTGATGCCCAAATCAGTTTTCCAGAAACTAGGAATCAGGAATGTAAGACCTAAACAGTTATGCTACAGCTTGTTGATAGATCCTATGTGCATCTAGAGGGAAAAATCAAAGATATACTGGTAAGAGTTGATAAGTTTATTTTTCCCGCTGATTTTATTGTTCTGGATTGTGAAGTAGATGAATTTGCACCCATTATTCTTGGGAGACCGTTTCTAGCAATGAGAAGGACCTTGATCGATGTTGAGAAAGGAGAACTCACCATGAGGGTAAATGACCAGCAAGTGAAGCATAATGTTTTTTAAACCCTTAAGCATGCCGACGATCCAGAGGAGTGCCAATTCATCCAAGCCACAACTGAATTCAATTTTAACATAGAGGAAGATTGCCTTAACAGTTACCTCGGTAATTGTATTGCCAAGCCTGAGAAGTTTGAAGAGTCGAAAGATGAAGAGCAGGATAAAGCCAATTGGATAGCAATTCGTTTGGGTAAGTATTTTGAACCATTGGACTACTCAGGTAAGGAATGTAAGACCAAAAAACCTTCTATTGAGCAACCTTCTACTCTTGAATTGAAACCATTGCTAGGGCAATTAAAATATGCTTATTTAGGAATCGATAACATTTTGCCCGTAATTATCTCTTCTAAGTTGCAGCCTGAACAAGAACAAAGATTGATTGACATGTTGGTGCTGCACAAAAAAGGCAATAGGATGGACAATTGCCGACTTGAAAAGGGATTAGCTCGACAGTGTGTATGTATAAAATCCTGTTGGAGGATGATCATAAACCAACAATTGAGACACAAAGGAGGCTTAACCCTTCTATGAAAGAAGTTGTGAGAAAGGAAATCATCAAATGGCTTGATGTCGGTATCATATATCCTATCTCTGATAGTATATGGGTAAGCCCGCTACAATGTATACCGAAAAAGGGAGGTATAACCGTGGTAAGCAATGAAAGTATTGAACTAATCCCAACTAGGACTGTGACCGGTTGGAGGGTTTGTATGGATTACCACAAGTTAAATAAAGCTACTAGGAAATATCACTTTCCTTTGCCATTTATTGACCAAATTCTTGACCGACTTGCAAGTAAATCTTTTTATTATTTTCTTGATGGTTACTCAGGTTATAACCAAATTTCCATAGCACCGGATGATCAAGCAAAGACCACTTTCACATGCCCGTATGGTACCTATGCTTTTAGAAGGATGCCGTTTGGATTATGCAGTGCTTCGGCAACTTTCCAGAGATGCACGATGCCAATTTTCTCCGATATGGTGGAATATTTCCTGAAAATCTTCATGGATGATTTTTTGGTATTCAGAAAAAACTTCGACAATTGCCTCGGCAATTTGGAGAAAGTTCTAACAAGATGCGAAGAATCTGATATAGTGTTTAATTGGAGGAAGTGCCATTTTAGGGTAGGTGAAGGAATAGTGATCGGTCACATGATTTCCTCCAAGGGAATTGAAGTCGACAGAGCCAAGGTGGAAGTGATCGAAAAATTGCCACCACTAAATTTGGTCAAAGGAATTCGAAGTTTTCTCGGTCATGCAGGTTTTTACAAAAGGTTTATTTATAATTTTTGTAAAATTTCTAAACCTTTGTGTAACTTGCTTGAACAGGAAAAAGCTTTTAATTTTGATGATTCATGCGTTCAAGCATTCGAAACTTTGAAGTAGCAACTTGCCTTGGCACCTATTGTCGTTCTACCCGACTGAACCTTACCTTTTGAACTCATGTGCGATGTAAGTGATTTCGCGGTAGGAGCCGTTTTAGGGCAGTGCATAGGTAAGACTTTCCATGTGATTTACTACGCTAGTAAAACTCTAAATGGTGCACAATCAAATTACACCACGACAGAGAAAGAATTACTAGCGGTAGTTTTTGCATTTGATAAATTTTGTTCCTACTTAATCGGGACCAAGGTAATTGTTCATACTGACCACTCGGCAATTAAGTACCTTTTCGCTAAGAAAGATGCAAAACCTCGTTTGATTCGTTGGATTTTACTTTTACAAGAATTTGACATCGAAATTAAGGACAGGAAAGGAACAGAGAACCAAGTGGCCGATCACTTATCAAGGCTGGAAAACGGCGATGAAGATTTAGACTCTTGGGAGATCCATGACATATTCCCGGATGAGCAATTGTTAGTTGCCTCAACAACTCCCTGATACGCTGATTTGGTTAATTTCCTGGTTAGTGGTATTTTACCTTATAACCTTACTCACCAAGGAAAGAAGCGGTTCTGACATGATGCTAAGCATTATTATTGGGACGAGCCTCTTTTTTTTAAACAATGTGCAGACCAGGTGATAAGACGATGTGTTCCCGAGGAGGAGTAGGGCCATGTGCTTCGACAATGCCATTCTTCACCCTATGGAGGCCATTTTAGAGGAACTCGTACCGCGGCCAAAGTCTTACAATCTGGCTTGTATTGGCCCACTCTTTAAAAAGATGCTCAAGCATTCTACAAAAGGTGTGATTGATGTCAACGAACAGGGAATATTTCACGCCGACACGAGATGCCACTGCAGAATATCCTTGAGGTTGAGTTGTTTGACGTGTGGGGGATCAGTTTCATAGAATCATTCTCATCCTCATTCGACAATGTATACATTCTACTTGCCATGGACTATGTGTCTAAATGGGTAAAGGTAGTTGCAGTTTCCAGCAACGATTCCAAGACCGTGCAGAAATTCTTGCAGAAAAATATATTCACACGATTTGGGACACCGAGGGCAATTATCAGCGATGAAGGCACACACTTCGACAATAGGCTGATTGCCAAGATGCTGGAGCGATTTGGAGTGACACACAAAATTGCCACGGCATATCATCCACAGATAAACGGGCAAGCCGAAATTTCCAATCGTGACTTGAAGGTTATCCTTGAAAAAGTTGTCAGCTGACACTGGGTTGACTTCTATTTTTAACTGCTCAAAGAAATCTAGCAAGGCTACATCGATATTTCCCAAGACCTTTGAGAAGATAACCAAGTCGTAGATTGCCATAGCTAGGAGATCCACCCTCTTTTCCTTGTCCGGATGAACTGGAATTATATTTCGGACACTTGACCAAGGAAAATTAAAACTGCCTCATCTCTTCCATATCAGTCTTTTGACCCATCCATCACTCATACCAGCGACATCTTGAAGCTTTGAGTGGGGGTTTTTGTTTTTAGGAGGCTTCGCATAGACCTAGTTCTTCTTCACCTTGCGCAGATTGAAAAGAGCCAAGTACTCTTCAAATGTAGGCATCATATCTTCTCTGTTAAAAGTAAAGCAGCAGTACCCAGGATTCCATAATTGAACCAAGGCTTTCAGAAATGGTTCATTGACCTTTACATATAGGAGATACGCTATATCACCATAAGCTTCATGGAATAACTTCTTGATTTCATAATCAAAGCGGTCCTAGATTTCTTGCAGTTCTTGTATATTATTTTGTTTGACACTGATATGGGCATACTCCGAAACCTCTGTCTCATGATTAGCTGCTAGACTATCTCCAAATGTTCATTGATTAACCTCATACTAATGTCGCACTCTTGCATTCACATCTTCACTCTTTAGGATCCTTCCATCCATGTTGAGAGTTTTTCAAAGTTGAGCAAATGTTTCTGAGAATCAACCCATTCTGGATATGGAATGATGTTGCATGAATGAATATGCAAAAAAACAAGACAAGAAGGAAAAAGATCAAAATTAAAAAAAATACAAAGAGACCAAAATAATTTCACAAATAATTATGGGCAGCACATTCCAACACTCTAGGACATGTCTCCACGGATTATCCTCAACAATTTTGACCAAACTCAAAACCTTAGGTTTTTCGCATGGCTTTATTGGGGTAGGCTCTAGATTCTCAAACGGTCTGGTTCTAAAAGGGTAGTCGAGTTGTCTTTGTTGTCCCCTACTAAGGGTAGCAAATCCCCTGGTTCTCACCCGTTATAGGCTTCAAATGAACCAAGTTCAACTTAAGAGGACTCACTTCCTATGTTTTCTCAAAGGATCAGAATTATTACGAAGACATGAGGCATGTGAGTCCCGAAGGTACTGCTAGGCTTATACGGAGAATCAGTATTCTTATATGAGCAAAGCGTTTTCCCCTTACTTAAACGAATGAGACAAAGCTTGGGTTTAGAGCTTTTTGCAACAATTTTAAAATGCGTAAAATAGAGTTATATTCATTAAATGGACGAATAGATTGAAAGATTTGTGAACTTGTAAATTCCTCTTTTAAAAAAAACATTCCTTTTGAAAACAATTTGTGGCCTGACCCTCTTTTTTGTTTTTTTTAAACAAAATTTCCCTAACAGAGTCGTCAAGCTGTCGCAACCTCCTTTTTACGGGAGCTTCGACGTTATTTGAAAAAGTTAAGACAGAGTCGCCACCAATCTTTTTGGAAAAAGTGTGATTAGATCACTTTAAAAAAAAGGTTATTTTAATAAAACATTTTATTTATCAAAATAACATTTTGGTCCATAAAAACAAAAACTGGTTTAGGGTCGATTACGTAAGGGAAAGGGTTAACACCCCACAATGGTACCTAATTAGTTTCAAAAAGTATTTTCAAAATTGGAATTTACAAGTTCACAAGAGATTCAATTTATTTGTCCTCTTAATGAATATAAATTTATTTTAACAGCCTTACCACCTAGAAAATGAAATTCAATTACCGCCAACACTCCTGGTGCTAACCCGTCATTTCTGTTTGGTAAGACACCACATTAATTTATTTTCACTTTTTAAAACAAACCAACAAAGATTAAGTGTGTTTGAATTTTTTAAAATTAAAACCAAATTAGTGATTAAACCCTAAAAGAAAAGTCTACATTGATTTTAACTATTAAAATTATAATGTTTTTAAGTGTGCCTTATTTTATTAATGAAGAAAGTGTTACTGCATATATGTCTCTAATCTATGTTTATTAAAAACCTATTCGTAGGGTTTTAAACAAACATATACTCATAAAAGTCATAAAGAAGTAAACAAATTATATAACTAAATAAATACTTAAACAATTTCTAAATTTTAAATAAAGGAAAAGGGTAATTGGTTTTTATTTTTAAAAAAAATAAAATTAGAATTAGGGTCTAAATTGAAAAAAAGAAAAATATGAAGGTTAAAACTGAATAAAGAGCGAAATTTGGTGGTCAATTTAGAAGAAAATGACGTAATTGAGAAGATTGAAAACTGGAGAGCTACGGTATAAGATCCGAAAAAGAAGGGCGTGGGTTGACAAACGGGTTCGAGTTGGATTCTGCATTGGTATAAATAGCCTGAGTTATAAACAAAAAACATTTTATTCCCCCTCTCCCAAATGGATCAAACCGGCTTCTCGTAAAATTCTCTAAGGTGTTCTTCATAAACTGAAGAACACGGTGAGCATCCACCGTGCCGTCCGCCTTCCATCGTTGTCGGCGGTGAAAATTTCCAGTAAAATCCCAATTTTCCAGATTCTGGCGACCCCAAATCATATCTTTCTCACCGGAGCTACATCGAATCCAAAATCACGGCGGCGCTTACAAAAAACAAAGGTAAAACCTTCCCCTTTTCTTTATTTAAAGCAAGAATTATATATAAAGAAAAAATTACCAAAAAGACGAGCTTTATTTCTCTGATGAAAACTTGATTACAGCTGCTTTCTTGCTTACAACTTCTGAAACCCGAATACTATTTGTGTATTGTGTATGAATTGTGTATGTTTCGTATGAATTTGCTGTGTCGTGTTACAAAGAATTACAATGTTATTTATAGGTACAAAAATGCTTGAATTCTAAGCTTGAATCCCTAAAAATCATCTATAATGCTTATGTTCCGGTTTTGATTTCAAGCCGATTTGTTGTTGACTTGCGATTTGCCTTTGTATTGAATCCAATTTAGCTTGACTCTTGCCTCGGCTTTGATTTAGGGTTTAGCCCGTGTTGTATTTTAGGGATTTAACCCCTATTTGTTTTTTGTGTTTCCGGTGACTGCAAATTGTGACAAAACTATCGGCAAGAGCAATCGAAGTGACCAAGGATGGCCTGAGCCCTGCAGGAGAAGATGAACGTTCCGTAGAAGCTGGAAAGACGGGCGCGTGATTGCCACACGTGAGTGGTGATCTACGTGTTCGACTGCTGATCAATCTAGCTCGTTCGGTTGCTCCTGGATCCAACGGTGATGGGGATGTTGTAACGCCCTCAACTCAGCTTAGAAGAAAATCAGAGTTAAGAACGTTACTGCAGAGAAAACCGAAAACGAGAAACAAAAAATTTCAAAATTTCTTTTCAACCAATCAAAGAATAACATGATGGTTGCTTATCGCTTATAAAATTTCTTGGATTCTACTTCCTTTGAAGTATTTAATCATTATGAACATAAAACACACAGGGTCCATTGATTGAAAATAGAGGCTCTACTGATTCACTTGATCACATTTTATCTCAACTACTTCGTAAACAGTTCGCATGATCAAAGACCTTTCTATGACAATTCAGTAGTAACTTGTACACCAAGAAACCATCTGTTTAACATTCTATCCCCATTGATTGATTATAAGGAGCCAATTGTAAAAGTCTAGTCCTTCTATTAACTTATGACAAGGCAAGATCTACTATCAAGTATTATTTAAGCTTATATCAATCTTTACGCATGGTTTCCAATTTATTATCTATGTTCATCCATTAATCGGTTAACTTCACAACAATTAGCTATTTAACAACAAGTTAGTTAACCATGCAAGGTCATCTTAATCAATCAACTTACACAATATAATTATCCAGATATTTATTAAAGACTAGAATACCAACATCGAAATGTCCATGATACAAGAATGTTCATTAAATTCCCTTGGTTATCACACATATTGATCAGTTCTTGCTTAATAGATCTACATCAATCTTTAACTACTTCATAACAACTCAATTATCCTTCGATCCTAACAATGGAACAAGGCTTTCGAATCCTTAAGCCATAAATAGATCATTATGCCAATAGCTTGAACCTCAATTAACATTTTAACAAATATGTTAATAGATCTAATTACAATTAACATATACATTCATGGAATTTACACATTAAAAGAGACTACATAAATTAACTCAAACACTGTGCCACCATTCTAGGAGTATTGTAACTAGAGAAAATCCAACTCTATTTAAATCTTGAATAATGATCCGAAACTCTTGAAAAATTGAATTATTGAGCTCTATTCAACCTACAGTGCATGATAATGAATGCTTTAGGCTTCCATAGCCCAAGTGAGGTAGTATTCATGACAGAACAAGATAATAATCAACCAAGGAACAATAATGATTAACCAAGTCTTTGTAATTATTTAAGTTAAACGCATGATTCAATGTCTTTAGTAATCTCTTATTTAATCTTCGAGCTTGTTTCGGGAACATTTGTTATCTATGTCTCGATATAACTTATGGATTTTATAATGTACGGTAGCTTATCCAAGCTTCATTATACAATAAGTTGAACATATCAAGATCAACTTTGCACATTGAAGTCTTAATGAGACTTGGCAATTATCCATCCATTAGCGTTCGATTCTTTATTAACATTGTTAGAGTTTTTAGAATTGACAGAGCTTATCAGAGCTTTCAGATCTTTCAGAGATTATCAGGGCTTTCGGCCCTTTTTCCGAATTTACAGAGCTTATCAGGGCATTCGGGGCTTTTCAGAATACTATCAATATTTTTTCTGAATTCTTATTTGATTTCTCATTAGGTTCATGTGTTTTACTCGTTTGCCTTGGATCACATATTTAATCAAAAATAATGTTGGTCTGAGTTTGACCATATAGGTCCAGACGATACTTAGTCCAAAGCACTTAGCAATGGCTAATATCGGAAATAGAATATCTATATATATATATGTGTGTGTGTGTGTATGTGTGTGTGAATGGGGCGTCCCCCGAGTCATCACTTACGGACCGTAGTCCCAGAAGACAAACTACTATATCAGAGTGTCTAAGGACTTCCATTGACCAAGCAACTTAGATATCTTATCTTATAACTGGATATTGGAGTGTTTCAATCTTTTTATAAGGATCTTATTCTTGTTTTGTTGCCAGTAAACAATTTCAGGCTTGAACAAGTAAACCATGGGCATTCCATAATTGATTATTCAAGCATAGCAAGGCATTTAGAACATAAGAAATATAACATCATTCAAATCTAAACATGAATGCCATGCTATGAATGTATGCTCATCCTCAATTAGCTCTATTTGAGCCCTTTGTGCACAATGTATATGTACAATGCATTTCATCCACAATCATTTAACACTTAGCAGTAGAAAATTAAACATCGGGATAACTCCGTGTTACCCGATACTTATGTGACTACACTCACCTGGTTATTCTAAAGTTATGATATACCCGAATTCCCCAAACTCTCCTTGCATCCCACAACTCTTATCTTTATCCATTCATGTCCAAAATGCACCTCAAGCAATTAAACCAAGTCATTTTAATCTATCCAACTTAATTTATTTATAAATAGCTCCCATTCGAGCCTTCATATACATATATATACACCAAAAGCAATTCAACGTTCATGTACAAAGTCACGCGAGCATCTAGGCAGTTTCTTATAATTCTTAATCGAACAACCAACTTCAATTAACCAATTAAAACAGTCCTTAATTTAAAATACCAAACAACCCTTTTTATAATTTAATTCGAATCACATTTCTATATTAAAAATTACACATACACACTGTATAATAATCACTGAATTAGTTCTACATCCTTTTCCATTTTATACTTTAACTCTAGATCACATAACTTCACTGATTATGCTACAATTTTGCCCGATTTTTATACTACCAATTTACACAGTTTTAAAGGCCAAATTCTGCACAGATTTAAGATAACAAAACTGCCCAATTTGATAATCAATATTCTGCACTTGGTGAAACTATTTTTAGCCCCTTTTTAAACCGCTTTACTGTATACTTTAAACTACAACATTGCATATTAGTATATTCAAGACTGCACTATGATTTTAACTTGTAAAATCTGCACTATTAATCCGACTATAAACAGTACAGTTTTACGGATTTAAATCACAAAAATGTACTGCACTGTTTTATCAATAAAACTGTACTCAGGACTAATCGAAACTGCAATATTCTAACCTCTTTTTACTGCACAGTTTAGACCTATAAACCAGCACAATTTTAATACAATACTGCACAACTTTACTAACTCAATTTTGCATTACTGATAACTACATTATTGTATAATTTTAAGCTACAAACTGTACTGTATTCTAATTACAAAACTGTATTTCATTCGTTTAATTTTGCAAAGTTTAATCTATACTTTTCTGCACAGTTTTTAACTATGATTTCCAGCACAGCTCTAGAACTAATCTGTGCAGTTTCAATATCCTTCTATACAGTTTCAGCTTGATTCTGAACAATTTTAATAGTCTAAACTCATGAAACAAAATACAGATTTCTAGTTCAATTTAAACTTAGTACCATTTTACTATGTATGAAAAAACACTATTAATATCTTTGTAGTCCCCTAAACATAACTAATAGCTACTTCGTTGATCATCTACTTAAGAACAGTTTCAGTTTTTGTTTTCTTATAGAACTTGCCTATTTTCAGTTTACTAAATCAATCCCCAGTACAATTTATTTAGGAAGTTATTCCTTGTTTTACCTACCCGAACAACCCACATTTGACTATAAAATACAAAGCAGGACAACACACATGTTCACAAGATTTTATTTAATAAAAACAGTCTCAATTGGAACAAAGATTAACAGATCAGCACCTTCTTTATCTGTGCATGTTTTCCTATTCAAAGCAATCCTTTTTAATGACCATAAAACATCCCTTAAAGGTTCAAAATAGTTTTCTTAACAAAGTATAATCAGCTCTAAGTTAATTATGCAGAATAGTTCTCTGTTTTTCTTCCAGCTTGTAAAACAATTATTAAAATCACTAGATCAGACCCAAACAAATCATTTCTACTCCAAGCAGTCTTAGAATCAAATTTTCAAACTAATATGGTCACCATTTCAATTCAGGATCTTACACCATTTTACATTCATGCAAACTTAACAATATTCAATTACTCAAACCACTTTGTATTCTTACTATCCTCACACACACACACACACACACACACATATATATATATATATACTAACTCAATTAAGTCACACATTCATTAGTCAAGCAATTTTGACATCTTATTAATGTCGTAAAATCACATAATCACAACAGTTCAATTCGAAACTGAACAATCAGAGGTCCAAGAATTTCAAAAAGAATCACAATCCAGCTCACAGAAGTTAACATACATAATTTTTTTTACAAACAGCACACACGATATATCCTAACTCATGTATCAACATTGATCTAAAATACTTCCTTACATGCATTTACCATTCATAAAACATAAAACCTTATTATTCATGAGATTGACAACTAGATTCTAAAGAAATTCTGAAATTAGAAGAGAGGGTGATCTTGATTACCCTTTCCTTTAGCAAGCACATTGATAATCAAGGTTAAAGCAAAACCCATATAACTCTCACATGTCCATGGAAACCTCTCTTCCTTTCATTCGACCTTTTAAGGGAAGGATGAACATGTGCTTATTTTCTTCATCTAACTGAGCTTAGCCATCCATGCAATGGCTGGAACAAACTCACTCTCTTTCGTAGTTCATAACTATCGGTTAAGTGAGGATGAAAAACAAAAGAGAGGGGTGAAGAAGAAAGATGTTTAGCTATCCCCTTTCCCTCTCCCCCCACCAAAAGGCCGAACCTCCCTATCTCATTTACACATGGTTTGGTCTCATTTGACATGTAGACTAGACCTTAGATTTTCCATAATTTAGCATGCAATCTTTCATTAATCACTATGTCACATTTTAGTCCTTTACACTTAAGGTATCTTTTCTTCCACTCTTCCATTTTGATCCTTAGTCTATTCCAATCTATTCTAATTCAAGTATATATATTTGAATCGATTTATGTCACCTAAATAAAATGGTAACATTCCCATTAATGCCACACTTTAATCTAATTTCAAACCGGTCATAACATTAATCAATTAGAATCATACAAGCTTATTTCATCTCAATGGAATATTTAAGTTCAAAGATCACTAATTACGATTGACCCGGTTTTAGGGGTATTACAATTCCTTCCCCCTTAAAAGAAATTCGTCCTCAAATTTCTTAAATGACAACAGGTTACGGTTATTAGGCTCAGAGTATTTCCACAAATTTTGAGAATCAAACAGAGTAAATAGATTATATTGGTTGTAAGTTACCAATACCGAACAAAATCCAATCTCCTAGGTGGCACAATAACTTAGGAAGACACAGTGAGTCCATGATTAGTCCGAGAATCGACTAAACCATGCTCTAATACCAATTTGTAACGCCCTCATCCCGGCTTAGAAGAAAATCAGAGTTAAGAACGTTACTACAGAGAAAACCGAAAAAGAGAAACAGAAAATTTCAAAATTTCTTTTCAACAATTCAAAGAATAACATGATGGTTGCTTATCGCTTATAAAATTTTTTGGATTCTACTTCCTTTAAAGTATTTAATCATTATAAACATAAAACACACAGGGTCCATTGATTGAAAATGGAGCCTCTACTGATTCACTTGATCACATTTTATCTCAACTACTTCGCAAACAGTTCACATGATCAATGACCTTTCTATGACAATTCAGCAGTAACTTGTACACCAAGAAACCATCCGTTTAACATTCTATCCTCATTGATTGATTATAAGGAACCAATTGTAAAAGTCTAGTCCTTCTATTAACTTGTAACATGGCAAGATCTACTATCAAGTATTATTTAAGCTTATATCAATATTTACGCATGGTTTCCAATTTATTATCTATGTTCATCCATTAATCGGTTAACTTCACAACAATTAGCTATTTAACAACAAGTCAGTTAACCATGCAAGGTCATCTTAATCAATCAACTTGCACAATATAATTATCCAGATATTTACTAAAGACTAGAATACCAACATCGAAATGCCCATGATACAAGAATGTTCATTAAATTCCCTTGGTTATCGCACATGTTGATCAGTTCTTGCTTAATAGATCTACATCAATCTTTAACTACTTCATAACACCTCAATTATCCTTCGATCCTAACAATGGAACAAGGCTTTTGAATCCTTAAGCCATAAATAGATCATTATGCCAATAGCTTGAACCTCAATTAACATTTTAACAAATATGTTAACATATCTAATTACAGTTAACATATACATTCATGGAATTTACACATTAAAAGAGACACTACATAAATTAACTCAAACACTGTGCCACCATTCTAGGAGTATTGTAACTAGGGAAAATCCAACTCTATTTAAATCTTGAATAATGATCAAAAACTCTTGAAAAATTGAATTATTGAGCTCTATTCAACCTACAATGCATGATAATGAATGCATTAGGCTTCCATAGCCCAAGTGAGGTAGCATTCATGACAGAACAAGATAATAATCAACCAAGGAACAATAATGATTAACCAAGTCTTTGTAATTATTTAAGTTAAACGCATGATTCAATGTCTTTAGTAATCTCTTATTTAATCTTCGAGCTTGTTTCAGGAACATTTGTTATCTCTGTCTCGATATAACTTATGGATTTTATAATGTACGATAGCTTATCCAAGCTTCATTATACAATAAGTTGAACTTATCAAGATCAACTTTGCACATTGAAGTCTTCATGAGACATGGCAATTATCCATTAGCTTTCGATTCTTTATTAACATTGTTAGAGTTTTTAGAATTGACAGAGCTTATCAGAGCTTTCAGATCATTCAGAGATTATTAGGGCTTTCGGCCCTTTTCCAAATTTACAGAGCTTATCAGGGCCTTCGGGGCTTTTCAAAATACTATCAATATTTTTCTGAATTCTTATTTGATTTCTCATTAGGTTCGTGTGTTTTACTCGTTTGCCTTGGATCACATATTTAATCAAAAATAACGTTGGTCTGAGTTTGACCATATAGGTCCAGACGATACTTAGTCCAAAGCACTTAGCAATGGCTAATATCGGAAACAGAACATATATATATATATGTGTGTGTGTGTGTGTGTGTGTGTGTGTGTGCGCGCGAATGAGGCGTCCCCCGAGTCATCACTTATAGATCGTAGCCCCAGAAGATCAACTACTGTATCAGAGTGTCTAAGGACTTCCATTGACCAAGCAACTTAGATATCTTGTCCTATAACTGGAAATTGGAGTGTATCTTATTGGTCAAGTAGACTTACTTGTTGCTTCATTTTAATAGCTTATTGCATATGTTAAGCTTTCTTACTTCTTAAGCTTTTAATATTCATGGTACATATAACATGAACTTTCAATCTTTTTATAAGGATCTTATTCTTGTTTTGTTGTCAGTAAACAATTTCAGGCTTTAACAAGTATACCATTAATCTCAATATTAAGGGCATTCCATAATGATTATTCAAGCATAGCAAGGCATTTAGAACATAAGAAATATAACATCATTCAAATCTAAACATGAATGCCATGCTATGAATGTATGCTCATCCTCAATTAGCCCTATTTGAGCCCTTTGTGCACAATGTATATGTATAATGCATTTCATCCATAATCATTAGCACTTAGCAGTAGAAAATTAAACATCGCGATAACTCCGTGTTACCCGAGACTCATGTAACTACACTCACCTGGTTATTCCAAAGTTATGGAATACCCGAATTCCACAAACTCTCCTTGCATCCCACAACTCTTATCTTTATCCATTCATGTCCAAAATGCACCTCAAGCAATTAAACCAAGTCATTTTAATCTATCCAAGTTAATTTATTTATAAGTAGCTCCCATTCGAGCCTTCATATACATATATATACACCAAAAGCAATTCAACATTCATGTACAAAGTCACGCGAGCATCTAGGCAGTTTCTTATAATTCTTAATCGAACAACCAACTTCAATTAACCAATTAAAACAGTCCTTAATTTAAAATACAAAACAAACCTTTTATAATTTAATATAATAATCACTGAATTAGTTCTACATCCTTTTCCATTTTATACTTTAACTCTAGATCACATAACTTCACTGATTATGCTACAATTATGCCCGATTTTTATACTACCAATTTACACAGTTTTAAAGCCCAAATTCTGCACAGATTTAAGATAACAAAACTGCCCAATTTGATAATCAATATTTTGCACTTGGTGAAACTATTTTTAGCCCCTTTTTAAACTGCTTTACTGTATACTTTAAACTACAACATTGCATATTAGTATATTCAAGACTGCAATATGATTTTAACTTGTAAAATCTGCACTATTAATCCGACTATAAACTGTACAGTTTTACGGATTTAAATCACAAAAATGTACTGCACTGTTTTATCAATAAAACTGTACTCAGGACTATTCGAAACTGCATTATTCTAACCTCTTTTTACTGCACAGTTTAGACCTATAAACCAGCACAATTTTAATACAATTCTGCACAACGTTACTAACTCAATTTTGCATTATTGATAACTACATTATTGTATAATTTTAAGCTACAAACTGTAATGTATTCTAATTACAAAACTGTATTTCATTTATTTAATTTTGCAAAGTTTAATCTATACTTTTCTGCACAGTTTTTAACTATGATTTCCTGGACAGCTCTAGAACTAATCTGTGCAGTTTCAATATCCTTCTATATAGTTTCAGCTTGATTCTGAACAATTTTAATAGTCTAAACTCATGAAACAAAAATGCAGATTTCTAGTCCAATTTAAACTTAGTACCATGTTACTATGTATGAACAAACACTGTTAATATCTTTTTAGTCCCTTAAACTTAATTAATAGCTACTCCGTTGATCGATCTACTGAAGAACAGTTTCAATTTTCCTTTTCTTATAGAACTTGCCTGTTTTCAGTTTACTAAATCAATCCTCAGTACAAGTATTTAGGAAGTTGTTCCTTGTTTTACCTACCCGAATAGCCCACATTTGACTATAAAATACGAAGCAGGACAGCACACATGTTCACAAGATTTTATTTAATAAAAACAGTCTCAATTGGAACAAAGATTAACAGATCAGCACCTTCTTTATCTGTGCATGTTTTCCTATTCAAAGTAATCCTTTTTAATGACCATAAAATATCCCTTAAAGGTTCAAAATAGTTTTCTTAACAAAGTATAATCAGCTCTAAGTTAATTATGCAGAATAGTTCTCTGTTTTTTTTTCCAGCTTGTAAAACAATTATTAAAATCACTAGATCAGACCCAAACAAATCATTTATACTCCAAGCAGTCTTAGAATCAAATCTTCAAACTAATATGGTCACCATTTCAATTCAGGATCTTACACCATTTTACATTCATGCAAACTTAACAATATTCAATTACTCAAACCACTTTGTATTCTTACTATCCTCATATGTATATATATATATATATACTAACTCAATTAAGTCACACATTCATTAGTCAAGCAATTTTGACATCTTGTTAATGTCGTAAAATCACATAATCACAACAGTTCAATTCGACATTGAACAATCAGAGGTCCAAGATTTCACAAAGAATCACAATCCAGCTCACAGAAGTTAACATACATAATTTTTTTTACAAACTGCAGACACGATATATCCTAACTCATGTATCAACATTGATCTAAAATACTTCCTTACATGCATTTACCATTCATAAAAAATAAAACCTTCTTATTCATGAGATTGACAACTAGATTCTAAAGAAATTCTGAAATTAGAAGAGAGGGTGATCTTGCTTACCCTTTCCTTTAGCAAGCACTGATTGATAATCCAGGTTAAAGCAAAACCCACATAACTCTCACATGTCCATGGAAACCTCTCTTCCTTTCATTCGACCTTTTAAGAAAAGGATGAACATGTGCCTATTTTCTTCATCTAACCGAGCATAGCCATCCATGCAATAGCTGGAACAAACTCACTCTCTTTCCTAGTTCATAACTCTCGGTGAAGTGAGGATGAAAAACAAAAGAGAAGGGTAAAGAAGAAAGATGTTTGGCTATCCCCTTCCCCCCCCCCCCCACCACCAAAAGGCCGAACCTCCCTATCTCATTTATACATGGTTTGGTTCTCATTTGACATGTAGACTAGACCTTAGATTTTCCATAATTTAGCATGCAATCTTTCATTAATCACTATGTCACATTTTAGTCCTTTACACTTAAGGTATCTTTTCTTCCACTCTTCCATTTTGATCCTTAGTCTATTCCAATCTATTCTAATTCAAGTATATATATTTGAATCGATTTATGTCACCTAAATAAAATGGTAACATTCCCATTAATGCCACAATTTAATCTAATTTCAAACAGGTCATAACATTAATCAATTAGAATCATACAAGCTTATTTCATCTCAATGGAATATTTAAGTTCAAAGATCACTAATTACGATTGACCCGATTTTAGGGGTATTATAGATGCGGCGCCCGATCTTCTCAAGCTGGCGTGATCCACGTCGTTGGATCAGCTTCTTGATCCAACGGTCCTCTTTCAGCTGTGCATGGAACAAAAGAATAAGGTGTAACACCCTAAAATTGGCCTAGAAATGTTACTACAATCTAAACTATAGGCTAATTGAATTCATAAGCTAATCAATTTAAAATAAGAATGAACATTGGCCATCCTTAAGATCTAATAATTGAAATTAAACCAAATTGAATTGAAATGAAAACTAGAAGGCATAAATAAAAGGATGAAAATGTGAACATGCAAAATCCTATAGATTGCATGTAAAATTTAATAAATGGAAGCCTTGACACATGTTCTCATTTGAAAGAGAACATGTGCCAATTTGGATGATGACTCATGGCTAAGGAGGAAAAATAAGCAAAAATATTGTCATCTCCCTCCCCATTATCATCCTTTGGCCGAAACTTTGAGAGAGAAAAGGGGAGAGAAAATCTGTATGCAAACACCTTCAATTCAAGCTTCTTGATTCATCCATTGATCAAATTTAGCTTGGAGAAGGTATAATACTTGATTCTAACTTGTTATAGATTGTTTGAATATGCAAATGATATGGTCTTGTTGCTTTGATGAAATTGGATGATTTCTATGTGTGTTAGGAACATGCTAGCTTCAATTAGAACTTGGAAATTGAATGCTAGTAGCTAAATTGCTAATGAGATATATGTATAGTTGCTGGAAAATTGAGAAATATGTGCTTGATTGAAAACAGTCTTGATTAGGGACTGTTTTGATGGAGAAATTGTGTAAACATGTCAAATGAGCATAGAACTTTTTTTTGATCATGTTGCTAGGTAAAATGAAGATTTAGTTGAATAGATATGTTGCTGGAAAATGACTACACCTAATTGAACTAGTTAAATTATACAATGGACTGCCTAGTTGATGAATTGGATGTGTAAATGTGATCAAATAGATTAAACTAGGTTCAACATGATTATGCCCTATTTTAATAACATTTCTAGGTGAATTATGATGACCAAGACATGTATGAACATGAACATGAATGAAATTTCTATGTTAGGACCTTGATAAAATAAGTTAAGAAGCTAGAAATCCAACCTAGTGTAATTTGCACAGAATTCTCTGTTATGCACAGTAACTTTGAAAAATCACTATAAATTGTGTATAATGAATTTAAGGCTGAAATTTTTATAGACAACACCTTTATATGTCTAAATTCATTAGGAGAAAACAGAACTGAACTCTGGGTTGTATACTAAAATGTAGAGAAGAAACACTACGGACACTGCAAACTGTCCAATATAGCAAAATGCCCTATCTTTAAGTTAAAAACTGTATTAATTGGAAAATAAATAAAATTCAAGCCTTATATGGTCATAAAGACAATTTTTTTAGCTTTCCAACGGTGCAAACCAATTAAAATTCCGATACGGAATGAAAGTTATGCTTGATTAAGTGACTAGAGTGCAAGCTGTCTGGCAGCAGCAATATAGGCAATTGCACACTGTTTTGTGGCATTTTGTAAACTGCCTTGTAAACAGTTTTAGGCCTTTGATTATGCCTTGTTTTACATGAACTAGAATGTAGATAAGTGTAGTTAAGTGTAATGGAAAATGTATATGAGCATGTTGCCAAATTTGTGAATGTTGTACGCTTGTAACTTTGTCTTGATTTGGTGATCATATGATCATTATTTTGACATGTGTTTGTACTTGTAATGTGATAGAACCAGGAGTAAACTTGGTGGAAGAGGATAGAGTGGATCATCCTAAAGCCAAGAACGAAGGAGTGTGGATCCAAGACTAGCTAAGCTTGGAGTATTGTGAGTGTAGTTACCTCTAGGGTTAGGACTAGGTCCTAACCAATGTATTCTTGTTACATTCTTGACATGTTAAATGAATCTAATCATGAACTTGACCTAATAAGGGAAGGATGACTAAAGTAATACATGAAACTTGATCCTAGCCTTGTATACATGATTAATTTGAATGCTTAAGTATGATTATGTGATAACATGGATGCTTGTATGTGCTATGATGCAATGTGATTGAATGTTAAAGACTTGCTGAAGATATTATCTCATCTTGATGAAATGAAGCATGAAAAATACATGATATGTGAGCTATGGCTCAATGGCCTAAGGGCCTAATATGAAATGAACTTGCTTGACATGATCTTGATCTTGAAACTCTTGAATAAATGGTAAATCGAACAACCTTGGTAGTTAGTTGGATTAGGTAGACAGGCATGCCTTAGAGTCTAGAGCTCATTGTATAAGGGTGGACTACAGTCCAGGGCTAAGGCCCCTATCTGGTGACAGACGGAAGGTACGTATGTGGTCTTTGACGACAGTAGGAGGGTTGACCAGCACTACGATGCATCTTGTGGCGACAGTTGGTTGGAGACTCGATTACCTATACAAACTAAGTACCAAGGGTGTTGTTTAATTGATATTACATGAAATAACAATCTAATAACACTTGATACTTGTCTTGAAAGTAATGAATTGAATGTTACTTGTATTGAAGGTCATGATATGTATGTTACTTGTCATGTAAGCATGATTACCTTGATTTCTTGTTTTGCAAGCATGTTGTGCTTGATCCATGAAGTATGATTCTTGTTTCTTGTCCCTTGATAGCCAAATGCATGATATCCTTAGATAGAATAATCTTGATGTTTGAAAGCCTAGCTAAGATCACTCTAATGCTTAAAAGCCTTAGCTAGGTCTATACTTGATTAAATGACACATGAAACTTGAAATAACAAATGGATAGACTTAGTACTACCTCACTAAGTACATTCCAGTACTTATCACTCTCGTTTTCATTCTTCCCAATTACAGGATAAAGGATTCAATCGTTGCTTGATCTTGAAGCCTGATTCCTTGAACAAGAAGCAAGTCACACAAGTTTGCCTAAGTATGGTTTCATACTTGTTTTGTATATCTCCTAGAATGGTGGCACTAGAATGTTTATAGTTAGTTGAACATGCATTTTTAGTACTTGTATATAATGTCTTGATGGGCCTACTATGTTATGTATTTAGTAACAAGTATGAAATGAACTTAAGTATCATGAATGAATGATGATTGCTGCGCATATGATGAATTAAAGGGAATGATCTAATGTTTGATCTAGTTATAAGTACCATTCGAATGCTTTGTTGTGTACATGTCTTGCTTGAATTGAACATGGAATGATTGAACCATGCTAGTTTGTATTTCAAATCGAATGCCTTGCTTGAAATGAAGGTTGTGTGTTTGCTTGGTAAGGCCGAATGGTCTATTGTGAGTATGTGATGATGGCCGAATGGTTAGGTATAGAGAATGTCATGAATGGAACTAGATACATGTAATTTGAATGTTCAAATCATGTTAGTAATTTAGGGATAAAATGTACATGTATAAAACTAAGGAATATTGAATTGAAATGGAAGCATATTTCACCTAGGTTATCCGAATAGGATAGGTAAACAAAGATTGAATCTTGTAACATGAACCATGTAAGTAGTAACTTGTAATGAAAGCATGAAAGGAATTAAGTTAGTGACCTATTCAAATGGTTTGATTGAAGTAGGAATCGAAATGTGAATTACTTGTATGATAAGTAAGTTGCTTGATTGTTCTTGTATTGCTTGTATTGCCTCGTTTAATGTCTATGCTTGCTTATGTAACGCTCCCAAGCCGGTTTGCTACTAGCCCGGGGTAGAGGGTGTTACATAAGGACCATTAGGGTTTAATTAAATTGTAACTGGGCCGAACGGGCCATTGTGTAATGGACTCTTTATTTTTTGTAATGGACATTTTAATATAAATACAAATGGGTTGTGTACTTTTATATTTTTTGGGGTTTTAATAACTAACTATTATATTAATTAAATACTAACAAAAAAGTATATAGCTATGATAATACTAACTTCCGCATCAATATTGTATAATACTAACACATAATAATAATACTAATAACAATGTAACACTAACGTATAACAATTATACTAATTATGAAAACATCAACAATATAACACAAGTGAAAAATCAGTGACAACAATAATCATAAATGTGAAACTTGTGTTGAGAAAAATTAACAAGGTCTTCATTTCAAACTGTTGAAATAAGTACAGAACCTCTTGATCTAATACATAGTGATGTTTGTGACGTAAATTTCGTCCAAACTAAAGGAGGGTATAAATATTTTATTACCTTCATTGATGATAGCACAAAATACTGCTATGTATATTTTCTTAAAAGCGAAGACGAAGCTATAGAGAAATTTATGCTCTATAAGCAAGAAGTTGAAAACCAACTTAATAAAAAGATTAAGATGGTAAGAAGTGATCGTGGTAGTGAATACGTTGAACCATTTGGTGAATATTTTTCTCAACATGGTATTATTCACGAAGTAACACCACCTTACTCTCCTCAATAGAGTAGTCGAACAAAAAAATTGGACTCTAAAAGAAATGATGGACGCTTTGCTAGGAAGCTCTAGGTTATCACAGAACATGTGAGGGGAAGCTATTCTAGCAGCTAATTATCTTTTAAATAAGCTTCCCCACAAGAAAAGAGACAAGACACTATATGAATTATGGAAAGGTCGAAAACCTTCCTACAATCACTTGAAAGTGTGGGGGTGTCTTGCAAAGGTAATGGCCCCATTACCTAAACAAATGAAAATAGTTCCTAAAACACTGGATTGTATTTTCATTGGCTATGCAGAACATAGCAATGCATGTCGATTTCTTGTGTATAAATCGAAGAACCCTGAGATTCATAAGAATACGATAATGGAATCAAAGAATGCCTTTTTCTTTGAAAATGTATTCCATAGTAAAGCTAGGGAAGTTGGTAAAATTTCAATGAAACAAACTTGAAAGACTATCGATAAAGATGGCTCAGATGGTCAACAAAGGGTTGAGCTTGAAATAGAGCTACGAAGAAGTAAACAAGAAAGGGTAGAAAAATCCTTTAGATTTAATTTGCTAACCTTTATGCTAGAGGCTAAACCTCAAACGTATAATGATGCTATACGTTCAGATTGAAATCAATTCCATCATGCAAAACCATACGTGGGAATTAATTGATCTTCCTCTGGGAATTAAACCACTAAGTTCCCAATGGATTTTCAAGCGAAAAATAAAAGCAGATGGAACAATTAAAAATTACAAAGCCAGATTGGTAATAAAAGGTTACCGACAAAAGGAATGCCTTGACTATTTCGATACATACTCTCATGTATCAAGGATAACCTCAATAAGGATGATACTTGCAATTGTCGCTTTGCGGAACCTAGAAGTACATCAAATGGATGTTAAAACAGCTTTCCTAAATTGAGATCTTGATGAAGAAATATACATTGAACAACCTGAGGGTCATGTAGTTTCAGGTCAAGAGAGGAAAGTCTGTAGATTGGTGAAGTCCGTGTATGGAATTAAACAAGCACCAAAGCAATGACATGAGAAGTTCGATAGTGTCATGATGAAAAATAACTTCAAGATAAATGAGTGTGACAAATGTGTATATGTCAAAACTACTAACATTGGATATATTAATCTATGTTTGTATGTTGATGACATACTCATTATTGGAAGCAACAATGAAATGGTAAAATGTACCAAAGACATGTTAAATTCAAGATTTGACATGAAGGATATGAGACTAGCCAATACAATTTTGGGCATCCAAATCAAACGGTCAGCTGAAGGTCTCATATTACTCAATCACACTATGTGGAAAAAATTCTAAAGAAATTTGGCAAGGATGATTCTGGTATAGCCATAACTCCAATAGACACATGCCAACATTTGTCCAAGAACAAAGTGCAAAGTGTTGACCAAGTGGATATGCAAGGGTCATAAGCAGTCTAATATACCTCATGAGCTGCACTAGACCAGATATTGTTTTTATTGTGAGCATTTTAAGCAAATTCAAAAGTAATCCAGGTGAAAACCACTAGAAAGCGATTGTGAAGGTACTGAGATATCTTATATATATTTGGAACTATGGATTGCATTTTTCCAGAGATTCTTCTCTTTTAGAAGAATTCTCCGATGCCAGTTGGATATATGATATTCAAGATACCAAAGGCACAAGTGGATATATCTTCACTTTGGGAGAAGAAGCCGTGTCATGAAAATCCTCAAGAAAAACGGTTATAACCAGATCCATAATGGAATTTGAGTTTGTAGCTCTAGATAAGTCTGAAGAAGAAGCCAAATGGCTTCAAAATTTCTTGGAGGATATTCCTAAATGGCCAAAGCCTGTGCCCACAATATGCATATATTGTGATAATCAAACAAAATTTGATAGAGCATAGATCTTTATGTATAATGATTAGTTGAGACATATGTGTCGTTAACATAATACCATTAGACAACTGATCTCTAATGGAGTTATCTCTATTAATTTTGTAAAATCAAAGGATAACATTGTGGATCTGCTAACCAAATGGTTAAATCGAGATCAAGTTGAGAAAACATCAAAAGGAATGAGACTAAAGGCCATAAAAATTTTAAGGCGCTATGTGAAGGAAAAGCTTACCTAGTTGATTGGAGATCCCAAGATCTAGGTTCAAAGGGACAACCTAATTGCATAGACTTGTGCGGTCACTATTGGGGTTATTCTCCCACGTCTTTTCCTATGATATAAGTAGTGATCGAAAGTGGTATAGGCTAAGAAAATCTTTTAATGACCATTGTGTGCATCGGCGAGCCAAGCAACATAAGTCACCAATGTGTGAGTGAAGTGAGGCCACTTCAAAGAGACTATTGGGCACAGTTCTTTCAAAATCTTGTAGAACCAGGCGATGTTCACAACCATATAAACATATCGATGAGAACTAATACTCTTGTCAAAGAGGTAGTTGTGTGAAGTATATTGATAAGTGTTCAAAAGTACTATTTTTATTACCCTTTTTACTCAAATTATTGTTAGACTTAAGCTCATATTAGTTGCATAATTAGTCATTCATGCATTAATTCATGTTTCTTTCCACCGTTGAGCTTGATTACATAACTTGGTAGTTTTTGTGGGAAAAGATATTGCTTTGGTGTGTTTTGTGTGTATGTGCAGGATCACTTGCCAAAGCAAGGCTAGAGCTAGTTGCCAGGGCAATACATGAAGGATATGCCGAGCTAGTTGCCAGGGCAATGCATGAAGGAGACACCGAGCCAGTTGCCATGGCAATTGTCGACAAGAGCAAAGGTGATATGCTAGTCGAAATTGATGACTATACAAGCCCAAGATGACGTGGAGCAAAGCCCAAACCCAAAGGAATTTGATTGCCATGCAGAGATTAAAGAAGAATTAAATTCCAAGAAGATAAGAGATGTTCTAGTAGGAATACAATTATAATAAAGAATTATATTCTTTAAAGATAATTTAATTCCAACTTAAACTCCTCCTCAAAGAAGGAATTTGGCCTAGCCCTATAAATATGAAGGAGATTTCGACAATCAAGAGAGAGCAAGAGGGGAATTTCGACAAGTCCAAGGAGGGCAAGAGGAGAGAATTTTCGACAAGCATCTAGGGCAAGGAGGATTTCGACAAGCCTCCTTCTTCATCCTTTTCTTTCTTGTTCGATTGGGTTCATGCTAGGGATTGTTTATCTTGTGTTTCTTTGGAACCTAGCCATGAACTAAATCTACTTGGCTATGGTTATTGTGTTTTGTGGTTGTGAGAAACTATTGTTTTTTGTTTAGGTAATAAGAGTTTGCACTTTTCTATTTCAAGGTTTATTCATTCTTGGTTCTTATTCTTGTTTGTGAGTGAATTGGGAGAGGATCTCGTGATTTCACCTATTTTTCTAATATCGGGAGAGTTAGATTCAAGAAACGAATGAATATGATCTTTATTCAATCTATTGATGGTGAAGATTAATCCGGCTTAGAAATAAGTTAAGGATTTCAACGGCTAAGAGGAGCGCAAGATTGGTTGTTGTTCACCCTTGATTCACGCAGGGATGTATTATCAAGGCATGCACAAGTAGCTAGAGTTTCGACTTAGGGATAAGAAGAAACCATTGAAGAACGCTCTGCCGAACCTTGAAGATTGATGCCCAGACGCCCAAGTAGTTGCCCAGGCAACCATCGATTAGTTGCCAAGGCAACTCCGTTGTGCAAGTTGCCACGACAACTGAGTTGCCCGTGCACTATTTTACCAAGACGATCCAATAGGCTATCACACCTCAACTCACGATAACCTGGCCTATCTCTCTCTCATTCGATCTCATCTTTTCTTTTACTTTATTGCTTTCTAGTTTAGTTATTAGTTAAACTCCCATAATCCTTTAATTGTGTTTTTACTTTTCACAGTTCAGTAACTTCAGCAAAGTGGCCCAAACCAATCCCTGTGGAGACGATACTCGATACTCATATCACTTTATTACTTGCGACGTGTATACTTGCACAATTGCGTAGCACTTATCACACGCAACAAGTTTTTGGCGCCGTTGTGAAGGAGACGCCGAGCCAGTTGCCATGGCAATTGTCGACAAGAGCAAAGGTGATATGGTAGTCGAAATTGATGACTATACAAGCCCAAGATGACGTGGAGCAAAGCCCAAACCCAAAGGAATTTGATTGCCATGCAGAGATTAAAGAAGAATTAAATTCCAAGAAGATATGAGATGTTCTAGTAGGAATACAATTATAATAAAGAATTATATTCTTTAAAGATAATTTAATTCCAACTTAAACTCCTCCTCAAAGAAGGACTTTGGCCTAGCCCTATAAATATGAAGGAGATTTCGACAATCAAGAGAGAGCAAGAGGGGAATTTCGACAAGTCCAAGGAGGGCAAGAGGAGAGAACTTTCGACAAGCATCTAGGGCAAGGAGGATTTCGACAAGCCTCCTTCTTCATCCTTTTCTTTCTTGTTCGATTGGGTTCATGCTAGGGATTGTTTATCTTGTGTTTCTTTGGAACCTAGCCATGAACTAAATCTACTTGGCTATGGTTATTGTGTTTTGTGGTTGTGAGAAACTATTGGTTTTTGTTTAGGTAATAAGAGTTTGCACTTTTCTATTTCAAGGTTTATTCATTCTTGGTTCTTATTCTTGTTTGTGAGTGAATTGGGAGAGGATCTCGTGATTTCATCTATTTATCTAATATCGGGAGAGTTAGATTCAAGAAACGAATGAATATGATCTTTATTCAATCTATTGATGGTGAAGATTAATCCGGCTTAGAAATAAGTTAAGGATTTCAACGGCTAAGAGGAGCGCAAGATTGGTTGTTGTTCACCCTTGATTCACGCAGGGATGTATTATCAAGGCATGCACAAGTAGCTAGAGTTTTGACTTAGGGATAAGAAGAAACCATTGAAGAACGCTCTGCCGAACCTTGAAGATTGATGCCCAGACGCCCAAGTAGTTGCCCAGGCAACCATCGATTAGTTGCCAAGGCAACTCCGTTGTGCAAGTTGCCACGACAACTGAGTTGCTCGTGCACTATTTTACCAAGACGATCCAATAGGCTATCACACCTCAACTCACGATAACCTGGCCTATCTCTCTCTCATTCGATCTCATCTTTTCTTTTACTTTATTGCTTTCTAGTTTAGTTATTAGTTAAACTCCCATAATCCTTTAATTGTGTTTTTACTTTTCACAGTGCAGTAACTTAAGCAAAGTGGCCCAAACCAATCCCTGTGAAGACGATACTCGATACTCATATCACTTTATTACTTACGACGTGTATACTTGCACAATTGTGTAGCACTTATCACATACAACAAGTTTTTGGCGCTGTTGCCGGGGATTGGCAACTGGTGTTAGTTGTTTTTGTTATTGCATTTTTTTCTATTAGTTTTACTAACTTTTCTTTTTGTTTGTTTTTTCAAAAAAAATTTAGGTGCGCTACAAGTTAAGGGACTTCAACATGTCGGGAAATAAAATCCGATCTATTCGAGAGATGATGTTGGAAGATATGAATCAATCAAATCAAGAGTTTCTTGCACCCTTTGATGATTACCTATACCAACCGAGAAAAGCCCAAAGAACTTATACCGTGAAAAAATCTTGTGCTATGTGTGGAGAACATCATGTGTTTGAAAATTGCCCTCACATTTTCGGTGCATATAACTACATGGAGGACCATAGAGGGAACCAACAGCAAAATTCTTCATGGTATGGTCAAAAAGCTCAAAATTTCTTTTACCATAACAATTTTGCTGCAGCAACAGATATGCCATGGCAATGTAGTCCTTTTCAAGAGCATTCCAATTCCTTGGAGGAAACGTTACTAGCTTCATTGGCTAGACTTGACGGATCAATTGAAGAGATTCGAGAACTATCAAAATCTATGGATACGAGGATAGCTCAGTGGGATGCAACCTTAGGGGATTCAGAAGATCAATTGGGGAGATCCACATATGTCATGGATAACATGCACCAACAATTCATTCCTAGGGATACTGGCGTCCCAAGGCAAGAGGATAAGGAGCAATACAAAGAAATCTCTCCGATGTGTGAGGAACAACTAGAACCTCAAAGTCAAGAGGATGCCAATGAGAGAGACTGCCCAACACATGATGAGCTTGAACAACAAATTACCTCGGCAATGATTGAGGAGCCTGAACAGAGCAATGCCGTAACAACACTCGGTGAAGCTAAGAACAACAATACTACAGCAAATTCTGAGGAACCTGATGCCCAGAAGGTTACAACGTTGATGTTGAAGAGGAATGTGTTGATTGCTCTCATCTACAATTGCCACGGCAATTACACGACCACATGCAAGATCAACGAGATGATAATACTTTGCCAATGGAATATGAGCAGGTAATAGTTGAACCTTTTGAATTCTTTAAAAACTCACCTCGTCCATTGCAGGTATGTCTTGAGGAACCGAGGTTGGTAGATTTGAAGCCATAAAAATCTCTACTGATGGAGATGTTTGAGAGGCCAAAAGAAAAAGGTGTTTGGATTCATAAAGCTTTTCAGAAAATTGGTTCTTCCCTTGACTTAAAGCAAAATTTGACAACTGATTGCCACGGCAATTGGCTTGAGCAGCAATTGCCACGACAACAAATGCTACATCCAACCATGATAGAAGTCGACAAGAATGAGGTAATTGAATGGTTGAGAATGGATATAATTTTTCCTATTAATATATTTGTGCCTTCAGGAATAGTAGCAAGGTGGAGAGTATACATGGACTACAAGCGAACAAAGAAGAAAGACACCTCCACCATGGTAATGCAAAATGGAGTAGCTGGGAGCACATTGGCCCAACTCTTTTTGGGCAATATTGTCACCCGATGGAGGGTACGGATGGACTATAAGAAGTATCGAAAACGACTCTCCTCAAGTTTTCTCAGATATGCAGTAACATTAGAAGATGCATGATGGCACTCTTTTCAGACATGGTCGAAGACTTCCTTGAGATCCTCATGGATGATTTTTCTGTTTTTGGTAATGAGTTCGACAGTTGCCTCGGCACCCATTGTCGTTCCACCAGATTGGACGCCACATTTTGAGCTCATGTGTGATGCAAGTGATTTCGCGGTAGGAGCTGTCCTAGGCCAACTCACAGGGAGGAGGATGCGGATTTAGAGATATGTGATGCATTCCTGGATGAACAACTTTTAGTTTCCTCGGCAACCCTTGACGCCTCGGCAACCCTCGACGCCGCAGTAGCTCATGATACGCACACCTCGGCAACCATGGACACGCACGCCTCGGCAACCCCTGACGCCTCGGCAACCATGGATGCGGATGCCTCGGTAACCCTCGACGCCACGGCAACTACCGATACGCACGCCTCGGAAACCATGGATGTGTATACCTCGGCAACTCTAGACGCACATGCCTCGGCAACCTTGGGAGTAGTCGCCACGGCAGCACATGCCTCGGCAATACCCTGGTACGCGGATTTAGTTAATTTCCTTGTTTGTGGTATTTTACCTTATGACCTTACTCACCAAGGGAAGAAGCGGTTCTGCCATGATGCTAAGCATTACTTTTGGGACGAGCCTCTTTTGTTTAAACAATATGCAGATCAGGTTATAAGCCGATGTGTCCCTGAAGAGGAGTAACAGAATGTACTCCGACAATGCTATTCTTCACCCTATGGAGGACATTTTGGAGGAACTCGTACCGCGACCAAAGTTTTCAATCCGGTTTGTATTGGCCAACACTGTACAAAGATGCCCAAGAGTTTTACAAGCAATCTGATCGTTGCCAGAGGACGGGCAATATCACCTACAAACCAATGGGCAATCAAGACCGTGAATATGGATTAGGAAAGTGCCAGACAAAAGCGTTTGTTGTACCTCAACGAGATAGAAGAATTTCGTGCACTCGCCTATAACAATGCACAAATCTAGAAGGAGAAAACAAAGCAATGGCACGACAAGAAACTATTGCCGCGACAATTCATGCCAGGGCAACTAGTTTTCTTATTCAATTCTCGGCTAATACTTTTCCCAGGAAAGCTGAAATCAAGATGGTCGGGACCATTCAAAGTTGTCAAACCATTCTCTCATGGTGTCGTGATAATCAAGTCCATCACTGACGAACATGAATTCAAAGTTAACGGACAAAGATTGAAGCACTACAACGGTGCCCATGTGGAACGTAACAAAGAAGTTGACACCTTAGGAGATGCATGAGCATGCTCTCCTTTCGATATTTTATTTTTATTTTTATTTTTTTCGAACAATTTTTTTTTTCTATTATTTTCGGTTATTTTTTCTCTTTATTTATTTTTGGAATTTTTAGGAGAGATTTTACTTTTCTTCACTATCTTTAGTTTCCAGGATTTCTTTTCCACAACAAGACTCACAACCACCATGCTAAGGAAATTTACTGCCGACTACTTGCCACAGCAACCACAACAGAAACTGGCGATGCCCAGGCAACAACAATGGCTTCGGCAACTACTGATGCCCATGCAAGTGAACCTGCATCGGCAAACATGGATCAAATCAAAGCAATGCTATTCACGCGGTACCAGCATTCAACTACCGACTAAAAAATGAATCAAGCAAACGGCACAAAGGAAACTTATCACTCGAGGTGACGACCTCTCCGACTAACTCATTTCATTTAGTTTCTTTCAAATTTTGTTTCACTTTTTCATGCATTGAGGACAATGTTTCTCTCGAGTTTGGGGGTGTTGGTTTCTAGTTAGTTTCATGATTAGTTGCATTCATCTTTAGCAATCAAATATAGGTTACATATGTTACTTGCCATGCCTTTAATTCGATTTAATTGCTTAAGACTTGTTGAATATCCAATGATGAATTTTTGCCACTGCACTTAATTGAAAGAACCTTTAATTTTAGGATTGCATGAAAAGAACTTAGAATTTTACTATGATGCTGAATTTTTTTTACACGGTTGTGCGTTGTTGATTGAAAGAAACTTAGTGAACTTAGGTTGCTTAAAATTTGGGTAAATTTAAAATTGAAAATTAAAAGTTAATTTCTTGCTAGAGGTGCCCAAAACTGGCTCTAGTAGTAAATGCACTTTCTTGCTAGAGGTGCCCAAAACTGGCTCTAGTAGTTAATGCACATTAAAGAATCGCTAGAGGTGCCCGGAATTGGCTCTAGTCGACTAAAATAAAATGAGAAATTGCTTACTTTGCTAGAGGTGCCCAAAATTGGCTCTAGTGAAAATAAAAATAAATGCCCCGATAATTAAATTGATAAAAGCCTATTGTTCACATAGAATCTTGAAAATCAACTTGTACACAACTACGAACACACATTGTCACGAGCATTATAGTTTTGTTCCGGGTAATTTTTGTGCTATCCGAAAAATTAAAAAGTGATCATACTTTGTGCCATGGTTCCTAGGTTTGAATTCAAGTTTGAAGCATGTCTTTGATGATTAAAGTCTTGGCAGGTAATTGTTAGTTTGCATTGCTTGAGGACAAGCAATAGTTCGAGTTTCGGGGCGTGATAAGTGTTCAAAAGTACTATTTTTATTACCCTTTTTACTCATATTATTGTTAGACTTAAGCTCATATTAGTTGCATAATTAGTCATTCATGCATTAATTCATGTTTCATTCCACCGTTGAGCTTGATTACATAACTTGGTAGTTTTTGTGGGAAAAGATGCTGCTTTGGTGTGTTTTGTGTGTATGTGCAGGATCACTTGCCAAAGCAAGGCTAGAGCTAGTTGCCAGGGCAATACATGAAGGATATGCCGAGCTAGTTGCCAGGGCAATGCATGAAGGAGACGTTGAGCCAGTTGCCATGGCAATTGTCGACAAGAGCAAAGGTGATATGGTAGTCGAAATTGATGACTATACAAGCCCAAGATGACGTGGAGCAAAGCCCAAACCCAAAGGAATTTGATTGCCATGCAGAGATTAAAGAAGAATTAAATTCCAAGAAGATAGGAGATGTTCTAGTAGGAATACAATTATAATAAAGAATTATATTCTTTAAAGATAATTTAATTCCAACTTAAACTCCTCCTCAAAGAAGGACTTTGGCCTAGCCCTATAAATATGAAGGAGATTTCGACAATCAAGAGAGAGCAAGAGGAGAATTTCGACAAGTCCAAGGAGGGCAAGAGGAGAGAATTTTCGACAAGCATCTAGGGCAAGGAGGATTTCGACAAGCCTCCTTCTTCATCCTTTTCTTTCTTGTTCGATTGGGTTCATGCTAGGGATTGTTTATCTTGTGTTTCTTTGGAACCTAGCCATGAACTAAATATACTTGGATATGGTTATTGTGTTTTGTGGTTGTGAGAAACTATTGGTTTTTGTTTAGGTAATAAGAGTTTGCACTTTTCTATTTCAAGGTTTATTCATTCTTGGTTCTTATTTTTGTTTGCGAGTGAATTGGGAGAGGATCTCCTGATTTCATCTATTTATCTAATATCGGGAGAGTTAGATTCAAGAAACGAATGAATATGATCTTTATTCAATCTATTGATGGTGAAGATTAATCCGGCTTAGGAATAAGTTAAGGATTTCAACGGCTAAGAGGAGCGCAAGATTGGTTGTTGTTCACCCTTGATTCACGCAGGGATGTATTATCAAGGCATGCACAAGTAGCTAGAGTTTCGACTTAGGGATAAGAAGAAACCATTGAAGAATGCTCTGCCGAACCTTGAAGATTGCTGCCCAGATGCCAAGTAGTTGCCCATCTAGTTGCCCAGGCAACCATCGATTAGTTGCCAAGGCAACCCCATTGTGCAAGTTGCCACGGCAACTGAGTTGCCCGTGCACTCTTTTACCAAGACGATCCAATAGGCTATCACACCTTAACTCACGATAACCTGGCCTATCTCTCTCTCATTCGATCTCATCTTTTCTTTTACTTTATTGCTTTCTAGTTTAGTTATTAGTTAAACTCCCATAATCCTTTAATTGTGTTTTTACTTTTCACAGTGTAGTAACTTAAGAAAAGTGGCCCAAACCAATCCCTGTGGAGACGATACTCGATACGCATATCACTTTATTACTTGCGACGTGTATACTTGCACAATTGCGTAGCACTTATCACACGCAACATATGTCATCGTTTAAACAAATGGCAGAACAGTTCAAGGACATCACGTCTACTAGTCAGCTAGTAAAGTAAATATACTTTCACAAGGGAAGGTTCAAAGGAAGACATCTACCTATCCTATGCAGCTATCGATCGTAGATCCTATCAACACATTGAGTCGAAATGTTTTTGATTAAATGATCAATTTAATTCAAGTGGGGGATTGTGTAACACCCCTCGCCTGGGTTAGGAGCGAGGAGCGTTAATGCAGTGAAATCAATAAACAAGCATATAAATACGAGCAATTTTAAACCATTCCTTAAAAACTCATCACTAATAAATTATTACGTAGCAATTTACCATTTGAATCATTATAATTTTACTACTTGCATTTGTTATCTATTAAACTAATGTAGATAGCTTAACCATACTAAAACTATTCGAACATCACCACCAAGCAAGACCCGATTCATTTCAAACCAAAACATGAAATAATTCAAACAATATTGACCAGTTTTATTCAATTTAAACTCTTAATTAAATTTGTGTGAAATGAATTAATCTCCTTAGGATCATGATACTCATTGAATAGCATATAAATTAATTAATCAATTTTTAAAAACATTTGAATTCCAGGTATAACACTATATCTACTTGTTTCATTTCATGTTAGTTCTAGCAATCTTTTTATTTCATTATTTAGAAATATACCAGCAAATCATAGTTCTATACGGTAATTCTCTAGATATTATTTCCAATATTTCCAATCAAGACAACCAATTACACAAAATGACATATTTTATATACCAACTATGTGGATAAGTGCTAGATCATTTACAACCATACTAGGCAAGTTTATAAACAAAATATTTACATAACACAAAATGCATGATCTAACATATTAAGGTTATTACATCACCATACTTATCAAGTATTTATAATTATGATCCTTAAAGTTCTAAACGTGAGAATTAGCATGAGTTCTACGGTTAACTCTAACTGCCACCAACTAGGAGTATCGATAACGAGTATCAAATTCATACTTGATTATGCTCGGTTCCTGCTTCAAATCCAAGGAAAATAGCTTAACGATCAAATTTCCAGTTCAAGTATCCTTGAACTTGTAGTTTGGGAAGAAAGGAAAAACGAGAGTGGTAAGTACACAAGGTACTTAGTGAGGTAGTTCCTAGATCTATCAATTCATTCAAATTGTTAACTTAGAGTCCTTGTTCATTTTAATCAAGCTTATCCTAGCTAGTATGCCATATACCATTCGATTACTATAGACCAAAGAAGCAAAATTTCATTTCATGTACACAATAAACAAGTCAAGCAAGTACCAAACAATTCAAGCAAGATAAACGTCAAGTCTCATTCGAATAGAGTCCCATTTTACCATATAAGTCACCTTTCAAGTTATAAGCATTTTAAGATAACAAGTACTTCAATCATTCATGTAATTTCATTTCATTTTGAGAGCATTAGTTAGCATCGAGATTTGCTCATTCATCATTCTTGTTTACAAGTCTTTGATTCAAGTTCATTTATTCTTGTTTTGCCTTGGTAGATAGTAGGACTAGGTAATCAAGTCTCAAATCGGTACACAAAGTACCTAGCATGTTATCGTATTAAGTTGGCATGCAAGGTACCTAAACAAGAAGGTGTCTGCTACACCACGTATTAGGGTGCATAAAGTACCAAACATGTTATCGTATTAAGTCGAGCTCTAGACTCTAAGGCATTTCGTTCCACCTATGACCAACTAGCAACCAAGGACTTGCTGAGTCTTTTATTAGCAAGCAATTGCACATCAATTGATTAAGCAACAAGCATAACAAGATCAATTTCATTTTAGATCTTTAAGCCATATATTTCTTAATTCAATTCATAGGTGATCAAGCATTCTCAAACATCAGACAAGATCATTCAATCCAACATTGCATTCGAACACATCAAGCATTACTAGTAAGCACAATTCACTCATTGTCATTATCTAGCTTCATTACCAAGTTATTAACTTATCAAATCTTGATTATATCCTTTCTTCCCTTTATTAACCAATTATCAATAAAATTTAGATTCCTTTCAAGCATAACGCACAAACAAATATTTAGACATGCTGATTTGGTTAGGACTTAAGTCCCAACCCTAAATATAACTACACTCACAATACTCCAAGCTAGCTAGTCTTGAATAGCTATTCCTTTTTGCCTATCCTTTGAAGATCCAACTCTATTGCCTTCATCAATCTCTTCTATTCCTTGCTCTAACAAGTCACACAAAACATAGAAATACCATTAGTATCAATACATCAATAAAAAAGCTCATTTTATACTATATTACCAAAACTGTTTTGATCCTGGCAGTTTGCACACCCTTCACTAATATGTTTATAACATTTAATCTACACGTCGAAATTCCAATTAATTTACACCGTTAGAAATCTAATTCAATTATCTTTTCAACCGTGTATGGATCATATTTTTAGCCTTTCTAGATCAATACAGGTTTTTAATTAAATTCAGGTCAATTTTACAGTCCCTAATGTGCCAGTTTTTCACTTAAGTTCACTTTAGTGAGCTAATTAACCTAAGATTCATACAAGTTCATTTCAGCCCTTTTTACCATAAATTCCCTTGTTTTTACCTTGAATTTCCATGTCCAGCTTAGTCCCTAATTTGTATATCTAAGTCCTTAAATTAGCCAACTTTCCAGATTAGTCCAGATTCACCTATTCTGCCAATTAGTCACTTTAAACATTTCATTTAGCCGTAATTCATGCAAATAAATTTATCTATTGTTTATTTTAATCCTTCCCCTATTTTTTTAACTAACATTTTCAGAATTTATTTATGTCCAATTCAATCCCAAATCTCTTAATTCATTCAAAACAGTCTCTATAGTGATTTAAGCTACCTAGGTGACTAACTTCATTACTAATTTAATTTCTTTCAATCCTATTATCAATCTATCTCAATCATGGCCACAATTTCTCAATTTGTCATGATTTCATCTAGGTGATTACTTGCTAACATCATTTCCTATTCAATTCATTCATCAATTTTATCAATTGTACCAATACACCATCCGTCTAACTTCTAGAGATAACATTTCAAGGTTTACACAAATTAGCATAACACCCACGGTTCATCCTTTCCATTCACATAACTACAACATTAATTCAATCAATAATAGGCATGTATAATCATCTATAAACATCAAGCATTCTAATTCAACCAATATCACTAACTATTCGAATAATTCAAGGACAATAGTGATCTTACCTTGCTTCCTAGTTCAATTTCATGCAAGATGATGAACATGCAACTCAAATTCAAGCATCAATGGTGAGTTTCCCTCAATTTTAGTCTCTCTCACTCTATTTCTCTTTTCATTCGGGTAAGTGGAAGAAAGGATGAAGATGACAAGGTTATCATCCAACTAGTGGAATTTGAAAATGACCTAATTAACCCTTGACTAAGCATTAATCATGTAATTAGACAAGGTCATTAGGAGAATTGATGATTTTAACATGCAATCTCCAACTCCTTCATTCTATTCAAATAGGTCACTCAAAAATTTTCACTAATTTCTTTTAATCTTTCAATTAAGTCCTTAACTAATCTAACTAGTCTAGATTCAAAGTTTAATTAAATTAACAATTAAGGTAATTAGTTCCATTACTACTATGCTATGATTTAGGGCATTACAACTCTCCCCTCCTTAAAAAGAAAATTCGCCCACGAATTTTACCTGAATCGAATAGGTGAGGATATTGTTTTCTCATTGTATCCTCGGGTTCCCAAGTTGCTTCTTCCTTCTTATGGTTTCTCCATAAGACTTTCACCAAGGAAACGTTCTTGTTTCGATGTCTCTTGATCTCTTTATCAAGGATCTGAATTGGCTCTTCTTCGTAGGATAGATCGAGATTCAATTCTACTTCTTCAGGCTCTAAAATATGAGATGGATCAGACCGATACTTTCTGAGCATTGAGACATGGAAAACATTGTGGATCTTATCAAATTCACCAGGGAGTGCTAATCGATAAGCCATGGGACCAATTCTTTCAACAACTTCAAATGGTCCGATGAATCGAGGACTTAGCTTCCCCTTTTTACCAAATCTGAAGACATTCTTCCACGGAGAGACTTTGAGAAATACTTTGTCTCCAACATCGTACTGAATATCCCTTCGTTTCAAATCTACATAGGCTTTCTGCCTATCAAAATCTTGCTTCAGTCGTTTGTGAATGATTTGGACTTGCTCCTCAGTTTCCCTGAGCAATTGAGGTCCCAATACTTTATTCTCTCCTAGTTTAGACCAGCATAGGGGAGTTCTACATTTCCTTCCATACAAGGCTTCGAATAGAGCCATTTGAATCAAAAATTGGTATCTATTGTTGTAGGCAAACTCCACAAGAGGTAGAGATTTCTCCCAGTTCTTTCCGAAGTCAATGATGCAAGCTCTCAACATGTCTTCAAGGACTTGAATCACTCTTTTAGATTGGCCATCACTTTGGGGGTGGAAGGCCATGCTTAGATTTAGCTTAGTTCCGAGAGCTCGTTGCGAGGTTCTCCAGAATCTAGCTATGAATCTAGGATCTCAATCTGAGACAATTGAAGTAAGGACTCCGTGCAAACAAATCACTTCACGAATATACAAGTCAGCTAGAGTTTCCAAGCTATAGTTCATTCACACAGGGATGAAGTGAGCCGACTTTGTGAATCGATCCACTACCACCCACACAGCATCTTACGAAGTCTATTGTGATCCGATCCCACTTCCACTGAGGGAGTTCGAGAGGTTGAAGTAATCCGGTGGGAGCTTGATGTTCGGCTTTGATTCTTTGACAATTCAAGCACTTAGATACGTAATCCGTGATGGCTGTTTTCATGCTAGGCCACCAATACAAGGATTTAAGATATTTGTACATCTTGACAGATCCAGGATTTATCGAGAACGGGATTTGATGAGCTTCTTGTAAGATTTCATTCTTCAAATCATCATTGTTCAGAACACACACACTATCCTTAAAATAGAGCATTCGAATGAATAGAGAAATCTTGGTTGGTTTTTGAATCAAGCTTCGAGATGATAGCTTGAAGTTCAGGAATAGTTTGCTAAAGATTTTTGATTCTTGAGATTAGGCTAGATTGGATGTGAAGTTCGGACATGAATCCTCGTTTTTGATATACTCATAGGTGAGTATTAATATCATTGGAAGCCGAGTATGGTCTTCAACTAAGGGCATCAGCAACCACATTTGCTTTTCCCGGATGGTAGTCGATAACCAGATCGTAGTCCTTAAGTAGTTCTAGCCATCTTCTTTGTCTTAAATTCAAGTTTTTCTGAGTTAGGAGATATTTAAGGCTCTTGTGATCGGTGAATAGGTAACACTTCTCACCGTACAAGTAATGCCTCAAAATTTTGAATGCAAACACGATAGCAGCAAGTTCTAAATCATGTGTTGGATAGTTGAGCTCATGAGGTTTCAATTGTCTTGATGTATACGCTACCAATTATCTCCTTGCATCAATACACAACCTAACCCCGAGTGTGAAGCATCACTATACACCGTGAATTCTTTACCTGATTCTGGTTGGATAAAGACCGGGGCATGGGTCAATGCTTGTTTAAGTTGATCAAAGCTTCCTTGTTATTTTTTCGACCACTCGAATGGTTGATCTTTTCGAAGGAGTTTAGTTAGGGGTAGAGCAATAATAGAACATCCTTTAACAAATCTTCGATAGTACCCGGCTAAACCGAGAAAACTTCAAACCTCACCAATATTCCTCAGAGGTCTCCAATCGAGAATAGACTGAATTTTCTTTGGATCCACCTTAATTCCTTCGGCTGAAATGACATGACCAATAAATGAAACTTCCGATAGCCAGAACTCACACTTGGAGAATTTTGCGAACAACTGACATTCTCAGAGAGTTTGTAAGACGATTCGGAGGTGTTCAGCAGGTTCCTTCTTGCTTCGAGAATAGACCAAGATGTCGTCTATGAATACGACCATAAATTTTTTGAGATAGGGCTGGAATACTCAGTTCATGAGATCCATGAATGCAGCTAGGGCATTGGTTAGCCCGAATGGCATTACAAGAAATTCAAAATGGCCATAACGAGTACGAAAGGTTGCTTTAAGCACGTCTTCTTCTTTCACCTTTATTTGATAATAACCTGATCGAAGATTGATCTTTGAGAATACAAAGGCACATTTAAGTTGATCGAAGAGATCTTCTATCCTTCGCAAATGATACTTTTTCTTAATGGTAAGTTAATTCAATTGCCGATAGTTGATACAAAGCCGCATCGCGCCATCCTTTTTCTTCACAAACAAGACAGGTGCACCCTAGGGAGATGTGCTAGGCCGAATGAAACCTTTGCTTGTAGCTCTTGGAGTTGCTTCTTGAGTTCCTTCAACTCCACTTGTGCCATTCGATATGGTGTAATAGACACCGGGTTGGTTACAGGTTGTACATCAATCCCAAATTCCATTTCTCTAGTCGAAGGAAGACTAGGGAGTTCCTCAGGAAAAACATCGACAAATTCAGATACAATAGGAATAGAAGGCAAGCCAAAATTGTATTCATCTTGTAAGACAATAGAAGCAAAGATTGAAGTTGGTTTCTTATCAATCAAGAGAATGGATTCCTTTCCTAATCCTCGGAGATATAGTCTCCTATTTTGGCAATCTATCCAGGCTTTCTTCCCAACCAATCTAATCCTAATACTATATCAAATTCACAATTTGGCAAGACATATAGATCAATAGGAAAAGGTACATTTCGAATAGAGATAAGACAAGCTTTACACAGCAAATTGATTGGCATATTTCCTCTTATGGGATTCGAAACTACAAGACTATATTTAATAAGTTTAGGTTTCAAGTTTAGCTTAACAGTCAAGGATGAGCATATAAAGGAGTGGGTAGACCCCGAATCAGTTCAAGCATAAGTAGGACTTGAGTTTAGTTCAACGGTACCTGCGATAACGTCGAGAGACTCTTCATCCTCCCTACCACGAATGTGGTAGATTCGAGCAGGGGCTCAAGATTCCTAATAAGTAGGGGCATTTGAATGGTTTCCCTTGCCTCTCCCTTGATTCCCTGATTGAGCTTGCTTAGGGCCTTTGTTTTGGTTATATGTTGCAGGACTAGGATTTATGGAATTTCGAGCTGGAGCTTTATCGACATTTCGAGGACAATCTTTAATGTAGTGATCATACCCCACCACACGTATAACACAAGTTTGATTGAACTCGGCATTGGCCACGGTGAAGTTTTTGATAGAACTTGCAAGGAAGGTTTCTCTCTGAATTTCTCGTGCTATTAACAGAGATAACCAAGACTGAAAGCTTATTCACCGATTGAGGTTTCAGCATATAATTGCTCTTCGGAGCAGGATTACAAGTCGAGGAGCCTTCTTTCTGATACTTAGCCTTCTTGGACTGCTCTTTCTTCTTTCTACATCTTTCATTTTTGCCTCAGTTGCAATAGCTCAATTGACAAGAGTTTGGAAGTCCGTAATCCCCAGAGCTGTGAATATAGGACTCAGTTCAGCGTTCAAGCCATCAATAAACATCCAGCACTTATCTTTTTCAGTCTTGATGTATTTTGAACCATACTTGCAGTATTTGCAAAAATCAGCAACGTATTATTCAATGGGTCTATTAGCTTGCTTAAGGTACAAGAAACGTCTCCTACGCTTGGCTAGATATTGCTCACTGGTGTATTTCTTCTTGAATTCTTCAACGAAGAATTTCCAGGTGACTGAGTCAGCGAGAGCAGTCAGGGTTATGGTTTCCCACCAACTCAAGGCTTCATTAGCTAAGAGTGCTATGGCACATTCAAGTTTGTGCTCATCCGAGCATTGTAATTGTTTGGTCAGGATTTGAGTGGTACATTCTGCATCTTCGGGTTTCTCCTCATTAGCACCGGTAAAGGTATAGGCTCGGTGTTGGGCAAGTTTATCGATAGGAGCTCTGCTTGGTGCAGTGACAGGAGTAGCAGAATGATCTTGTTTAAGGTTCGATACAAGTTGATCGAACATCTCATTCATGCTAATGAGATATTTTCTTTGGACAGCTTGGATAGCAGGAGCTTCCTGCTGAGGTTGAGCCTATTCTCGAGGTTGAACAGGTTCTCGATGCCCAGCTTGTCTTTGAGGATTCGTTTCCATCCTCACGCTATCACCTTCGCTAAAGGAACCTCGGGGACTTTCATTATCCCGAGTAAGTCTCATCTCGGACATACTACAATTGGGTAAACAAGAAGGAGTTTAGATAAGCAAGAACACAAGCATATTAAGATATAACTCCTAGGCGGCACAATTCAACCCTATATGATGCATGCAAACTCGGTTTAGTCATAGGATCTAAACCTTTAGCTCTGATACCACTTTATGTAACACCCCTCACCCGGGTTAGGAGCGAGGAACGTTAATGTAGAGAAATCATTAAATAGGCATATAAGTACGGGCAATTTTAAACCATTCCTTAAAAACTCATCACTAATCAATTATTACGTATCAATTTACCATTTGAATCATTATAATTTTACTAGTTGCATTAGTTATCTATTAAACTAATGTAGATAGCTTAATCATATAAAACTATTCGAACATCACCACCAAGCAAGACCCGATTCATTTCAAACCAAAACATGAAATAATTCAAACAAGATTAACTGTTTTATTCAATTTAAACTCTTAAAGAAATTTATGTGAAATGAGTTAATCTCTTTAGGATCATGATACTCATTGAATAGCATATAAATTAATTAATCAATTTTAAAAAACATTTGAATTCCAGGTATAACGCTATAGCTACTTGTTTCATTTCATGTTAGTTCTAGCAATCTTTTTATTTCATTATTTAGAAATATACCAAAAAATCATAGTTCTATACGACAATTCTCTAGATGTTATTTCCAATATTTCCAATCAAGGCAACCAATTACACAAAATGACATATTTTATATACCAACTATATGGATAAGTGCTAGATCATTTACAACCATACTAGACAAGTTTAAAAACAAAATATTTACATAACACAAAATGCATGATCTAACATATTAAGGTTATTACATTACCATATTGATAAAGTATTTATAATTATGATCCTTAAAGTTCCAAACGTGAGAATTAGCATGAGTTCTACGGTTAACTCTAACTGCCACCAACTAGGAGTATCGATAACGAGTATCAAATTCATACTTGATTATGCTCGGTTCCTGCTTCAAATCCAAGGAAGATAGCTTAATGATCAAATTTCTAGTTCAAGTATCCTTGACCTGTAGTTTGGGAAGAGAGGAAAAACGAGAGTGGTAATTACACAAGGTACTTAGTGAGGTAGTTCCTAGATCTATCAATTCATTCAAATTATTAACTTAGAGTCCTTGTTCATTTTAATCAAGCTTATCCTAGCTAGTATGCCATATACCATTCGATTACTATAGACCAAAGAAGCAAAATTTATTTCATGTACACAATAAACAAGTCAAGAAAGTATCAAACGATTCAAGCAAGATAAACATCAAGTCTCATTCGAATAGAGTCCCATTTTAACATATAAGTTACCTTTCAAGTTATAAGCATTTTAAGATAACAAGTACTTCAATCATTCATGTAATTTCATTTCATTTTGAGAGCATTAGTCAGCATCAAGATTTGCTCATTCATCATTCATGTTTACAAGTCTTTGATTCAAGTTCATTTATTCTTGTTTTGCCTTGCTAGATAGTAGGACTAGGTAATCAAGTCTCAAATCAGTACACAAAGTACCTAGCATGTTATCGTATTAAGTTGGCATGCAAGGTACCAAAACAAGAAGGTGTCTGCTACACCACGTATTAGGGTACATAAAGTACCAAATATGTTATCGTATTAAGTCGAGCTCTAGACTCTAAGGCATGTCGTTCCACCTATGACCAACTAGCAACCAATGACTTGTTGAGTCTTTTATTAGCAAGCAATTGCACATCAATTGATTAAGCAACAAGCATAACAAGATCAATTTCATTTTAGATCTTTAAGCCATATATTTCATAATTCAATTCATAGGTGATCAAGAATTTTCAAACATCACACAAGATCATTCAATCCAACATTGCATTCGAACACATCAAGCAGTACTAGTAAGCACAATTCACTCATTGTCATTATCTAGCTTCATTGCCAAGTTATTAACTTATTAAATATTGATTATATCATTTCTTCTCTTTATTAACCAATTACCAATAGAATTTAGATTCATTTCAAGCATAAGGCACAAACAAGTATTTAGACATTCTGATTTGGTTAGGACTTAAGTCTAACTACACTCACAATACTCCAAGCTAGCTAGTCTTGAATAGCTATTCCTTTTTGCCTATCTTTTGAAGATCTAACTCTATTGCCTTCATCAATCTCTTCTATTCCTTGCTCTAACAAGTCACACAAAACATAGAAATACCATTAGAATCAATACATCAATAAACAAGCTCATTTTATACTATATTACCAAAACTGTTTTGATCCTGGCAGTTTGCACACCCTTCACTAATCTGTTTTTAACTTTTAATATACATCGAAATTTCAATTAATTTACACCGTTAGAAATCTAATTCAATTATCTTTTCAACCGTGTATGACTCATATTTTTAGCCTTTCTAGATCAATACAGTTTTTTAATTAAAGTCAGGTCAATTTTACAGTCCCTAATCTGCCAGTTTTTCACTTAAGTTCACTTTAGTGAGCTAATTAACCTAAGATTCATACAAGTTCATTTCAGCCCATTTTACCATAAATTCCCTTGTTTTTCCCTTGACTTTTCATGTCCAGATTAGTCCCTAATTTGTATAACTAATTCCTTAAATTAGCCAACTTTCCAGATTAGTCCAGATTCACCTATTCTGCCAATTAGTCACTTTAAACAATTCGTTTAGCATAATTCATGCAATTCAATTTATCTAATGTTTATTTTAATCCTTCCCCTATTTTTTAACTAACATTTCCAGCATTTATTTATGTCCAATTCAATCCCAAATCTCTTAATTCATTCAAAACAGTCCCTATAGTGATTTAAGCTACCTAGGTGACTAACTTCATTACTAATTTAATTTCTTTCAATCCTATTATCAATCTAACTCAATCATGGCCACAATTTCTCAATTTATCATGATTTCCTCTAGGTGATTACTTGCTAACATCATTTCCTATTCAATTCATTCATCAATTTCATCAATTGTACCAATACACCATTCGGCTAACATCTAGAGATAACATTTCAAGGTTTACACAAATTAGCATACACCCACGGTTCATCCTTTCCATTCACCTAACTACAACATTAATTCAAACACTAATAGGCATGTATAATCATCTATAAACATCAAGCATTCCAATTCAACCAATATCACTAACTATTCGAATAATTCAAGGACAATAGTGATCTTACCTTGCTTCCTAGTTCAATTTCATACAAGATGATGAACATGCAACTCCAATTCAAGCATCAATGATGAGTTTCCCTCAATTTTAGTCTCTCTCTCTCTCTAATTCTCTTTTTCCATTCGGGTAAGTGGAAGAAATGGTGAAGATGACAAGGTTATCATCCAACTAGTGGAATTAGAAAATGACCTAATTAACCCTTGACTAAGCAATAATCATGTAATTAGACAAGGGCATTAGGAGAATTGATGATTTTAAAATGCAATCTCCAACTCCTTCATTCTATTCGAATAGGTCACTCAAAATTTGTCACTAACTTCTTTTAATCTTTCAATTAAGTCATTAACTAATCTAACTAGTCTAGATTCAAGGTTTAATTAAATTAACAATTAAGGTAATTAGTCCATTACTACTAAGCTAGGATTTAGGGCATTACAGATTGTTAGAAAGAAATGATTATTTTGGAGCTTTAAATGAGAAATTAATCCAAACGTTGTTGAGGAAATGTGGAACCAATTGTTGGTTCGTAAATGTCCAGACATGCACGATGTGGGTAACGCAAATATCCGAACCGGTTTAGTCCTCCGTGGGCCTACGAATATTTTGACCCAAATTTAAAATAAAAATTTTTCCTCAAATAAGATCATATATTTGCCAAATTCTATTTTGGAATTAAAAGGATAAATATTAAAGCTTCCTTTAATTCAGACAATAAATTTAGAAACTGCTCTTTAAAGGCTCATTAATTATCAAAATCATAAATGCTCTTTTAGGTCAAAAGTTTCCACTTATACCCTCATGAAACTCCTATAAACAGGGTGTAAACCTTCTAGGTTAAACACCACCCAAAAACAGAGAATTTTCTATTATTTTACTCTATGATTTTCAAAATTAGTTTTTGGTAATAGGAGAAGGCAACTGTAGCTGATCATCTAGTTGTTGTATTATTGGGATGATCAATCAATGGTGAAAGTAGCCAAGAGGGGGTGAATTGACAATTAAAAAGATGTGGAAGCAAATTGGAAAATAAAAGATTGAGACACAAGGAGTTATAGCAGTTCAACCTTCTAACAAGGTTTATATCCACTACCTTAGCTTCCCACTAAGGATTTTTCCAAATTTACTAAGAATTTCTTCCCTTTTTCTAGGCTCAATAGGAAACCTTTTACAAACTCAAAGCTTTCTACCCCAAAGCTTTGAGAAAAACTCTCTTTTATAGAAGAAGTTTAGCAAATGGAAAATCCTCTCAAAGATAATGTGTTTGCCCAAATACAAGTTCACTCAAACTCAATACTTGAATAAAAATGATTACAAATATGAACACTCAAGTGGGTTACAAGGATATGCCTCTAAAAGCTCAAAGATTGTTGGATAATTGCTTGAATGCTTAAGACTTGATCAATAGTTGTTGTTGTAGCCTTGGAGACTTGTTTATATACCCCCTCATCGATTTTTAACCGTTTGGGTAGCTGAAATCATAAATATAGCTGTTGGGCTATATTTTTCCCGTGATAAATGTTGTTTGGTAGCTAGGTGTATCAATACGTGAACAGGTGTATCGGTACTTACCTTAAGAAGAAAGAGTCGTTGTACAAAGGAGTATCGACATACGAGAGGGTGTATCAGTACGAAGAGTGTATTTTACAAAGGGGTATCGATACGAGCTAAGCCGTATCGGTACCAGTTTTGCTCACTACAATCTGAGAAAGTTGAGAATGACAACAGGTTTAGGTACGCCTAAGGGCATACTGGTACGATATAACAACTTTTCAAATTTATGTTTTTAATAAACTGACAAGGTAACGGTCAAAAAATTTATTACAAAAGATCTTGAAAATCTTAACACCCCGTATCGGTATGCATAAAGTTGTACCGATACTTAAAGGCCATTTGGTTCCAAAGTATGAATGGTGCACTGATATGGCTACACGCGTATCGGTACCCAATAGCCATTAAGTATTAAAAACATTTTCCAGTAGCTAAAATCATATTGATACAACCAAAAGTGTATCGATACGTCTGGACCATATTTGGCTATTTGAGTACGAAAACACTTAGAAAATATTTGGGGTTTTAGTTTTTGACTTAGAAACAATTTTAAGTTCAAATCCTTGTCATTTTGTGAGTCTTTTGAGTACTTAAAAATTTATCCAATTTGCAAATTGGTCTTTAAAAACCTTATTATATCAAAATCAAATATTAGTTTTACAATCTCCCCCTTTTTGATATAACAAAACCAAAGTAAATTTTTAAGTCTAAAAAATACTCCCCCTTTCTTTAAGGCTAAAAGATAGTTTATTTTAAAAAACTTTTAAAATGTAATCTCAATTTCTTCTCCCATTTTTGTTAAATCAAAATCGTTAGGGTAAATAAAGCAAGATATAGAACAATAAATAACTCCAAGCATAATTAAACAACATAAATATTATAAATTCAAAGCATTGTTCAAAGCAACATAATAATCCAACTTAAAACAAAAACATAATCCAAAGCAAATAACATAAAGTCAAAGGAATTCAAATAAAGAACATAGGTGCATAAAACTTAAATCCTAATACGATATGATATGCAAAAGCCTAAGAATCGTCTTCATCCTTTTCATCATCTTCCATAACATCATTACCAAGAGAATGTCCACGCCACTCTCCATGAAACGCGGTGAGAGTTATATCCCTGTTTTCTTCTCTCTTTTTTCTTGAAAAATAACTGAGATGAATGAATTTTTTACCATAAAACAAAATATTCTCTCCCTTTTTTTTTGTATTGTGTATAATGTATACAAAAAATCAAACAAAATAAAAGATATATATAAATAAAAAGATAAAAGATAATATATATAATAATATTGAAGCTTGACGAGTCTCGATAGAAGTAACTCTAGCCTCGAAGGATGTCAAGCGAGTATCAAGATATGTGAAGCCGAAGGTCATACTCATATCCAAAGAAGCAAACTTCCCATCAAGATAAGCCATGAGAGCATCAAGGGAAGGCGAAGGTGGAGCAACTGGATTAACTGAAACATTCTCCACGTGCTCGGGCTGAACATCACCGGGAAGATCCACAATACTAATCCATTCTCTATTGTAGATGGTGAACTTTGCTCGGTGGAGAGAACGGTCATCGATGGGATCGGTGAGAGGCACTCCAAGGTCATAAGAGCAATCAATATCGATCTTGTGGAACATGTAGCTCAAGGCAGTTCCATAGGTGAATGATGTCACAGGAGTATATGACGATTTTGAACAAGGAAGACTATCTCGACAAACATAATCTGAGCTAGGTTAGGACACTTACCCTCATGGAAACAATGGAGCCAAAAAGCATCGACTTGACGAATCGTGGACTATTTACCACCAGATGGTCAAAACCACCAAGTGATAAGAAAGTGAAGGAAGCGATCATGAGCGTCAAGAACAGTTACTGAGGCACTATGAGTATGTCCTAAAGAATCCTCATCATCTATTCTCACATCCTCTAAACCCAAAAGGTTGGCCATTGAAGAAGAGTCAAGTTAAATTTTTTTCCCATACGGTAAGACTTTATAGCAATAACCTTGATTTTTTCTTGGTTTAAAATACACCGGGCATTAGAGTAAAAATAAGGAAAAGATTTTTATAAAGTATGTCGGGTATGCTCAAAAGGGCATGAACTTCTATTGAGTTAATAAATCAAGATAGTGAAATTGAAATTCATCGGAAGTCATGAAAGGGATAGAAACAACGCGGTTACAACGAATTTTGAAATTTTAGTATTGTCTAAATCGGTCCATGGCGCGAGGGTATTGAGGTTCATTAAAATAATGTTGAAAATATGGTTTAAGTTTGGTTTTGTACCATTGTTTTTGAAATTGGGATTTGGATTTGAAGAACTAGACCCGATCTCTTTTCTCGCTCTTTTCTTAGGATCCATGGCAAAAACTTGAGAAAGAAATCAAACTAAAAAAACAATGTATGCATAAACGTCCCATTCAATCTAATAAATCAATATAATGATTAAGGTATTATGAGAACCTATATTGTATATTTTAAAAGCATATACAAGTATAAAAAAAATTTTGGAGAAAGAAAAACTGAAAAACAATGTAGAAAAATATACGAGTATAGTTTTATATTCGAACAAAAAAAATTAGTTTTGAAAAAAAAATTGTGAAAACATTGAAAATAATGTTATATTCATTCAAAAAGTATAAATTTTAATCATATAGAATATATAAATATGAACAAAAATGAAATTTAAAGAAAATAGGGTTTATACCTTTAATGAGGATTATGGATAAATGAAGAGATGATTTGCACAATGCTTGATGACGATAACTTAGGTTTCATGTTGAAAAAAACCATCAAAAGATTTTGATGATTTTTAAGAAAAACAAAGGATTTGAAGGGGTTTTATAGAGGATTTTATACCTAGGGTTTTTAGGAAAAGTTAGAGTTTAATTTAAAATATAAAAACCCCTTTTTAAAGACTCATTTAAAGCTTCAGCGGCTGCGCTTATTGATACGCTATAGTAGAGTACCGAAACTGCGTACCGGTATAGAATGTAACCGTACCGATCCCTAACATGTATCGTTATAGGTTTACCTATAATGACACACTGCCTCATGATACCCGTATCGATATACTAACCCGTACGGATACCCTTAAGCCAAAAGTGTCATTTTTTGCAGCAAGGAGCTCAAAAATTCAAACTTAATCGAATCGATATGCATGTGTATGATATGAGATCTTCATGTATGAACAAAAACAGATGCATACTCCCCCTAGCAACAAGAATAAATGCATATAGGAGAAAAAACACAAAAACATGGAATTAACCAAATTCAAGCAAGTTTTAAACACCAAAAAGGCTCTAAGGTTCAAGAAAGGCTAGTAAGTCCTAACTCTCTCCTAAGAGACCAAAAATGCTCTTTGTCTAAAGTTTTGGTAAAGATATATGCTATTTGGTTAAATGTGTCTACATATCTAGAACAATATCATTTTTCAAGACATGATCTCGAAAGAAATGATGTCTTATCTCTATGTGCTTGATTCTAGAGTGATTGGATGAGATTCTTAGTGAGACAAATGATACTAGTATTGTCACGCTTTAGAGGGATGGTACCAAAATCAATTCCATAATCTAAAAGTTGTTGCTTCATCCGAAGGACTTGAGTAAAACAACTTTCAACCTAAATATATTATGCCTCGGTGATAGACAATGCTACACTATTTTGCTTCTTAGAAAACCACTATATGAGTATACTATCTAGGAATTGACAAGTACAGAGGTACTCTTTCTATCTATCTTACAACCTCCATAATCCGTATCTGAATAAGCATGCAAACTAAAGGAGGAATCTCTAGGATACTAAAGGCCTAAACAAGGTGTGTCTCTAAGGGATCTAAAGATTCTCTTAACGACTTGTAGATGTGATTCTCCAAGACTAGCTTGAAATCTAGCACACAAGCAAACACTAAACATGATATCTGGTCTACTTGCAGTAAGATAAAGCAAAGATCTTATCATTGATCTATAAAGCTTTAAATCAACACACTTACCTCCTTCATCTTTGTCAAGCTTTGTAGATGAGCTCATTGGTGTGGCTTGAGGTTTTACATTCTCCAAGCCAAACTTCTTGAGCATGTCTTTGATGTACTTAGCTTGATTGATGAAGATGTCATCCTTTCTTTGTTTGATTTGGAGCCCCAAGAAGAATGAGAGCTCCAACATTATGCTCATCTCAAATTCATTCTTATTGAGTGTAGCCTTGAGTAACAAGTTTGTTCCTCACTATGTTACAAATCTCATATAGTTTGTTTCTAAAAATCCATTTAGTTCCTATGGTAGATTTATTACTTGGCCTATCAACTAGTGTTCATACTTTATTTCTCTCAAATTGATTTAACTCTTCTTGCATAGCCAATATCCAATAATCATCATTTAATGCTTCTTTGATATTTTTAAGCTTTATGCATGAGATAAATGCAACAAAATTACATGTATTTCTAAGATAAGATCTAGCGGTTACCTCTTTAGATGGATCACCCAAAATCTCACCACCTTTGACATAGTTGAACTCTCTTGGGTAGGTAACCTCTTTTTCCTCTAGAGATATGTCCTTCAAGGCTTTTAAAGGTGTTTCTTCTTTAGTTGGAACTTCAACCTTTGATGATTGTTCTCCACCATAATTGGCATAAAAAATTCCTACATCATCATCATCACAAGAATCCTTCCTCGAAAGGAGGTTATCATCGAAAACCACATGTATAGACTCTTCTACTACTAATTTATTTTGTTAAATACTCAATAGGCTTTAGAGTTTAAAGAATAACAAAGAAAATTTGCTTTATTACTTTTAGCATCAAATTTGCCTAAATTGTCTTTTCCATTGTTTAAAACAAAACATTTACATCCAAAAGGATGAAAGTAGCTAATGTTAGGATTTTTGCTTTTAAGAAGCTCATAAGTTATTTTCTTTAAAATAGGCCTAATTATTACACGGTTGACAATATAACAAGCAGTATTAGTGGCTTCTTCCCAAAAATACTTAGGCAAATTATTTTCACAAAGCATGGTTCTAGCCATTTCTTCTAAAGTTCGGTTTTTCCTCTCAACAACCCAATTTTGTTGAGGTGTGCGAGGAGCGAAAAAATTATGGCTAAAACCATTTAAATTACAAAACTCCTCAAAACCTAAATTTTGAAATTCGGTTTCGTGGTCACTCCTAATATGAGAAATAGAGTTACCAACATCATTTTGAGTTACTTTTGAAAATGTGATGAATTTTTCTAAAGCCTCATCCTTGGCACTTAAAAATAAAACCCAAGTATATCTAGAGTAGTCATCAACTAAGACAAATGCATATGATTTTCCACCCAAACTCATTGTTCTAATAGGGCCAAAAAGATCAATGTGAATCAATTGTAAAACTCTACTTGTAAAAACATCATTAATAGGTTTAAAAGAAACTCTTTTGTGTTTGCCTTTTGCACAAGCATCACAAATTTTGTCATACGGAAACTTTATTTTTGGCAAACCTCTTATAAGATCATTTGAAATCAATTTTTCTAAAACACTTATACTTGCATGCCCTAGTTTTCTATGCCATAACCATGAATCATGCTCATCTTTAGCAACAAAACATGCATTGAAAATATGAATGTCATCTAAATGCACCATGTAAATGTTTCCTATGCGATGACCAATAAGCACAATTTTGTTAGTTTCAATATTGATAATTTTGCAACCATTTAAATCAAAAATCACATTGAAACCTTTATCACAAAGTTAGCTTATGCTCAAAAGATTATGCTTAAAACCATTGACATATAAGACATTATTAATAAGGATAGAAGAATGATTACCAATGGAATCAATTCTTTTAATGTGGCCTTTGGAGTTGTCACCAAATGTCACTACTCCTCCACTATGTGGTTTTAGCTCCATGAATCGACTCTTGTCACCGGTCATGTGTCTCGAGCATCCACTATCAAGGTACCACGAATTTGCACATGAAGCTTTGGCCTTGTAGCAATGCCCCCTACAAACAAAAAATTACTTCTTGATTTTTGGTACCCAAATCTTTTTGGTTCCATAAGTTTTAGCTCCCAAAATCTTGGTTCCCTTGGGAATCCAAGAAGCAATAGCACTAATATCATTAGAAGTGATTAGTTTCTTAGGAACCCAAACACTCATAATCCTCTTATCATAAGAGGGTCTTTGAAAGTTTCTTTGATTATAGCCACCAAAGTTCCTTTTCACATAGTTGGTTTTTGAAGATGTCTCTTTTTCAAAACTAGATTTCCCAACTTTTCTTAAGAAAGCTTTAAGATCACCAACTTCCCTTTGGTTATCATCATGAACTTTAGAAAGAAGGTTGTTTAAATATTGATTTTTCTTTTCAAAATCATTTTGTTTTGCTTGTAAATCAAGAACCTTCTTCTCAAGTTCCAAGTTAGTCTTAGATAAGGAATCATTTTGATTTTTCAAATTTGAAATTGTTTTCTTATTTTTCAAAAGTGATTCCTTATACTTATCCACCAACTCATCATATACCTCTTGATCCTCTTCTAGAGCCATGAGACAAAGATTGACCACTTCTTGCTCCTCTTCATCGAATGATTCCTTATAACTCCAAGAGCCTTGAGCTTCATCTTCTTCCTGAAGCTCATATTCTTTAGTTGGGGACACTAAGACTTGATGTGCCCCGATATCTTACACTCATAGCAAACTATTGGATCCTTATTTTCCTCTTTGTTCTTGTTCTTGAAATCTCCTCTTCGATGGAACTTTCTTTCTCGGTTGTATTTCATGAAACCAGTGAAACTTTTGGCTAGCATAGCCAATTCTTCATCTTCCTCCTCACTAGAATCGATCTCCTCTTGTAAAGCTTTGAGAGCAATTCCTATATTCTTCCTATCTACTTCTTTCTTCTCTACCTTTTTTTCTCTCTTCTTCTCTTTTTCTCTTCTCATGAGTGAGAAGAGAGCCTCTTCGATGGAACTTTCTTCCCCAATTGTATTTCATGAAACGAGTGAAACTTTTGGCTAGCATAGCCAATTCTTCATCTTCCTCTTCACTAGAATCACTCTCCTCTTGTGAAGCTTTGAGAACAATTCCTATCTTCTTCCTTTATACTTCTTTCTTCTCCACCTTCTTTTCTTCTATCTTCTTCTCTTCATTATCTCATGAGTGAGAAGAGACCTTATAAGAGCATCGAGCTTCAAGGTCTTGAGATCCTTGACTTATATGATGGTGGTATTCTTTCTATCCCATAACTCGAGAAGAGAGTAGATAAGCTTCCGAACAAGCTTGTCTTCCAGAATAACTTCTTCAAAACCCTTAAGCCCATTGACGCTTACGGAGAATCTATCGAACATCTTGGTGATGTCCTTATCCAGTTCTATCTTGAAGTTCTCATAACTCAAGTTGAGGAGTCCAATCTTGGACTCCTTGACATCGTTGGTGCCCTCATATGTAACTTCGAGCTTGTCCCATATCTCCTTTGCACTTATGCAAGAAGACATCTTCGAGTACTCATCCGGTCCAAGAGCGCAAAAGAGCATGTGTATAGTTTTGTCATTTACTTACAACTTCCTCCGATCTTCATCGGTCATCTTTTGCTTGAACTTAGGGCCGGTTTATCTTCTATTACATCCCAAATGAGGTAGTCATTGGATTTAATGAAGAGTCTCGTTTGATTCTTCCAATAAGGATAGTTATCCCTATTGAAATAAGGCGGTTTGGAGATGGATTGAGACTTATAGAGGTTGTTACCGAAAGTAGAGGTCATGGCTTGATTGTTTGTTGATTGAATCACCTTTGGATCATCTCAAGAGGATGTTAATCCTTCCAATGAGTGTGACTATGATACCAATTGTTGGGATGATCAATCAATTGTGAAAGTAGCCAAAAGGGGTGAATTGGCAATTAAAAAGATGTGGAAGCAAATTGGAAAATAAAAAGATTAAGACACAAAGAGTTATAGTGGTTCAACCTTCTAACAAGGTTTACATCCACTACCTTAGCTTCCCACTTAGGATTTTCCAAATTCACTAAGAATTTCTTCTTTTTTTCTAGGTTCTTCCTCTTTTACAAACTCAAAGCTTCCTACCCAAAAGCTTTAAGAAAAAATCTCTTTTCCAGAAGAAGTTTAGCAAACTAAAAATCCTCTCAAAGGTAATGTATTTTCCCAAATACAAGTTCACTCAAACCCAATACTTGAATAAAAATGATTACAAATATGAACACTCAAGTGGGTTACAAGGATATGACTCTAAAAGCTCAAAGATTGTTGGATAATTGCTTGAATGCTTAAGACTTGATCAATAGTTGTTTTAGCCTTGGAGACTTGTTTATATACCCCATCATTGATTTCTAACCATTTCAGTAGCTGAGATCATAAATATAGTTGTTGGGCTACATTTTTCCCGTAATAAATGTTGTTTGGTAGCCAGGCGTATCGATACGCAAACAAGTATATTGGTACCTGCCATAAGAAGAAAGAGTCGTTGTACAAAGAGGTCTCGACACGCGGGAGGGTGTATTGGTATGAAAAGTGTATTTTACAAAAGGGTATCGGTATGTGCTAAGTCGTATCAGTACCGGTTTTGCTCAGTAGAATCTGAGAAAGTTGAGAATGAAAAAAGGTTTTGGTATGCCTAAGGGTATACCGGTACGGTAAAACAACTTTTCAAATTTATGGTTCCAATAAACTAACAAGGCAACGATCAAAAAGTTTATTACAAAAGATCTTGAAAATCTTAACACCCCGTATCGATATGCATAAAGTCGTACCGATACTCAAAGACCATTTGGTTCCCAGGTATGAATGGCATACTGATACAGCTACACGTGTATCGGTACTCAATATCCATTAAGTATAAAAATGTTTTCCAATAGCTAAAATCCGTATCGATACAGCGAAAAATGTATCGATACGCTTGGACCAAAATTGGCTATTTGAGCATAAAAATACTTAGAAAATTTTAAGTATAAAAATGTTTTCCAGTAGTTTCTGACTTAGAAACAATTTTAAGTTCGAATCTTTGTCATTTTGTGAGTCTTTTTGATTACTTAAAAATTTATCCAATTTTACAAACTGGTCCTTGAAAACCTTGTTATATCAAAATCAAATATTAGAGCTTTAAATATTTTTTAAAATAATCTCTTTTTCTAAAATTATTTTTCTAAGGGGGAAATTTTTAAAAACAATTTTCAAGTGGTTTCATTATATCAAAAAGAGGGAGATTGTTGAGATATTTGATTTTGATATAACTTAAATGAAAAATGTTTTTGGACTTAAACTAATTTGAAAAAATATTCCAAAAGTCCATTAAATTGAAAAATATGTTTGAAAGCTTTTAGAAAAGTTTTTGAATATTTTCAAGTAATTTAAAAGTCCCCAACAACTAGTTTTTAACAGCTAGTTTTCCAACGACTAGTTTTCCAACGGCTAGTTTTTCATTACACTCTATAAATACAAGCAAAGACACTTGAAAAAGAAGAGGATGGACATCCAAGCTTAAAGATCAAGAGAGTTGTGTTTTTCATTGTTTATTTCTTTGTAATATTTTGTATTTCTTTAGAGTTCAATCCTAGTGAGCCAAAATGTGTAAACACCCACCTAGAGAGGTAATTAGTTTACATTGTCAAGACCTCGTAATTGAGGGATAGGTTCTAGTTGGTCCTTATAAAAACTAGGGAAAGGTTTCAATCTTAGCCCATGAAAGATATGGATGTAAGGTTACCCCTTGAACCCGTAAAAAGGAAAGAATTTATTGTTAGTGAATTGGGAAATCCTTAGTGTGGATGCTAAGGTAGTGGATGTAGATCTTGGTTAGAAGGTTGAACCACTCTAAAATTGATCGCATCAAAATATCCATCTTTTTCGGTTTTTGTTTTCCAATTTCAAAAGAAACATTTACACCCTTCATCGGAGCTAATTTCGGTTGAAGACATCGAGCCTTTCATGTATCGTGGGAGACAGACGACCAAAAAATCTCAAGCACCAAGGAGTGGCCAAAAATCTATTTTAAAGAAATTGTGTAGCTACGTGCCTCAACTCGTTTCCAATCGGTTTGGTTTTAGATATATTGTATCTAATTTTGTTTTGTTCAATTCAATATTTTAATATAATTATTTTATTTTATTAATTGATTATTTCTTGGATTAAGGATTTCCTAACAACAAGACACTTCATGATTCTATGATCGACCTTATGCAATATGACGTCTATTTAAAAACATAAATAACAAGACACTCCATGATTCTATGGTCGACCTTTATGTAATATGATGTCCATTTAAAAACACACATAACAAGACACTACATGATTCTATGATCGACCTCTATGCAGTATGACGTCTATTTAAAAACACACATAACAAGACACTCCATGATTCTATGATCGACCTTATGCAGTATGATTTCCATTTAAAAACACACATAAGTATGATTCTATGATCGACTTTAAAAACACCCACACCGAGCTTCTTTATTTAAACATCACCCCATTTCTAAGATAAAAGCAAGAAATAACTTTTCTCGATATTTTATCTGAATTGTCTCTTAAAATTCTTTAAGTGCACTAGAATTTTAATATATTTGATAATTATTGAATTATTTCAAATTATGACCAAAACGATAGAATGTATACATTTTAAAGACTACAATTGTTATTGTATGATGTCATGTCATCATCTATACTCAGTCAACGATCAAAATTAACAATTGGTGAATAAAATAGAAAAAAATATTAGTTATGGTTTTGCCAAAAAAAAGTTTAGTGACAAAAATGGAAAAGTGGAAATAACTCGATGACTATTGTTGTAGTTATCCTAAAAATAATGCCATTAAAATAAGGTAAACTACATATTTAGTACCTAATTTATTACTATGTTTACGTTTTAGTATCTCACATATTATTTTAGGCAAAATAGTACTTAACATTACGTTTTTATTCTGTTTTGGTGCCCCGACCGTTAAAATTAACAGAGATGATGACATGATTCATTTTTAATTGAGATAGTAACAATTTCAGTCCAAAAAATATATACATTTCTATCAATTTGGTATAAACTCTATCAATTTAATAATAATCTTAAAAATATAGGTTAAAATCGAACATTTCTCCTTTTTCTGTCTTCTTCCCTGAAACCTCAACCGCTCTTTTTTCGATTGAACCACCGTCAATCTTAACTTGAGATTTCTTCATGTAGGGTTGTGAGCTATGTGGAGAGAGAGAAAAAAAGAGAAAAAACATTGGAGTTTCACCTACACTACCTTCGCCTAGGACATAATAAAAGGTGAGAAAGTGCTTGTTAGTGGCTTGAAACTCTCCCATTTATTAGTTTTTAACGTATCAAAACAGAACACAAATATAATATTAAATATTATTTTATTAAAAACAATAGATGTGGTATCAAAGTATAAACACGATAATAAGTTATTGGCTAAATAGGTAGTTTACCCTTAAAATAATAATATATCTGAGATGAAGTTATCCTGACGCGTCTCTTGCTTTGCTTGCACAAATGATGCGGACAAATCATCCCTTCTGATTGCAACGTAACTGCGCTTTCTTCATTGGTTTCTCATTTCTTTATCCTAAATTCTCTCGATGTACTACACCATTGAATTTTTTAACTGATTATTGATATAAAAAAATAGATTTTATCATAGTAAAGCCATAAAAAATCATAAATTTTGATTAAAAAAAGAGTCATAGAAATCATGGCGATTCCAAGTTCAGCTTGTATCGTTTAACTCCGACCAAGAGCCACTGTGACGGCCGACGGGACACTAAAACGTTGAACTCGCAATCGAAGAAGATAACAGAGAACGAGTTAACCCACCAAAAACAAATTCGGGAGAGACTCCTTTTCTATTTTTAAAATTTTACTGAACAAACAAGGGAAAAAAGGTGAAGCAAGGCTCTTTGATATTACCGGCGGAGTCGTAGAAGGGCCACCGGCCGGAACAATAGAAGAAAACCAGTTAATTTATCATTGTTTTGCGGTGGAAAAGTTAGAAGCGGAAGCTAATAGAAGGAAAAAATGAGACGGAAACCTATACAGCACGGGTACTTTAATAATATATGAGTACAACTTGAGTACTTCTCCGTATTTAATCTTTTTATTCTTTCGTATTTTTTTATTTACATAATTTAAATATAAATATATATAATATTATACTTATATAATTATTTTATAACTTTTTGTTTTTATAATTTTTTAAAATATAAAATTTATTTTTTTGTTATTGTTCTCTTACTGTACCTATATTTTATAATTTTATAAATTATTATTTTTATTTTCATTATTTGTACTCGTATCTATATCCGTATAGATGATAATAGAATTAGTAAGGTTCAAAGAGTTAGTCAACAACACGTTTCATGTGCATATTCATTTCTCTTATTTGTGCCCTCCAAGAAAACGAACACGAAAACATAGCTCTCTACCTTCAACTATTAAAGCTCCAATTTTCCCCCTTACTTCTTATGAGCAAATCCAAGGAGTTCTTGCAAAATCTAATCAAACCTTTCAAGTTCAACTCAGGCAAAGGTAAAATGAAAAACCCAGTTTTTTTTATTGGGAAAATTACAAAAGTTTGATGCTTTTCTACATCTTTGGTGATTTCTGGGGTTTTTTGTCTATGAATCAGATAGGCAGAATGGAGATGACTTGCAGAAAATAGCTCAACAGGAGCAAAAGCATTTCCCTTTCGAGAATTTAGTTGCTGCTACCAACAATTTCCACCATCATCAGAAGCTCGGTGAAGGGGGTTTTGGACCTGTTTATAAGGTAAGATCTCACCGCTGAAACTCTTGTTTGCTGAACTTTTGCTGAACTTGGTTCGCCCTTTGATTCGCTGAATAGTTATAAATTCTTTAGAGTACAAAATTTTCTACTTTTTAGGTATTCAAATTTCATCTTTTGCACAGAAAAAACATAAAAACGGCAAATACTGAAAATGCCTTGCCCTGTTAAACCCATTCAACTGCTTCCCCCTTTAGATTTGTGTAATCTCAAATGCTAAGAACAAGAGGCAATTTAAATGGCACAAAAACTTGAAATTTTGTTGTTAGTTCAGTTGGTTCATTAAACCTGCCTTTTCTAGTTATTAGAACTTTTACCAAGCATTACAATCTTTTTGCTCTTAAGTTGTTTTCTGGTTTCAAAATGCTGATTTCTCTTGTTAATCAACCTAGACGGTAAGGAATTTCTCGAACTTGACTATTGTTCCTTAAACTATAGGGGAAATTAGATGATGGAAGAGAGATTGCAGTGAAGAAGCTATCTCATAGCTCAAATCAGGGTAAAAGGGAGTTCGAGAATGAGGCTAGGTTGCTAGCTCGTGTGCAGCACCGCAATGTTGTGAACCTTTTAGGTTATTGTGTTCATGGCCAGGAAAAGCTTTTGGTATATGAGTTCGTCACCAATGAGAGTCTAGACAAGCTTCTTTTCAGTAAGTTGTAATTTCTTCGCTGTTATCTGCTTTTGTTTTTCACCATTTACTCATCTATGCTTCATAGCAGATTCGAGTAATTGGAATATAGTATAATTGAGTAATTCCATTAGTTTTCAAATTTTTTAGCTGTCTGTTTAGAAACTATATGATCTTTGGGTTACACAGTAGGAATTAATCCTCTCCGATGCCACTAAGATCATAGATATTGTACTGAGTTTTCACGGATGGGAATAGAATTAATTATTTTGTTTTTGTGGTGGTAATAATCAGGATGGTGATGGTCTTTTTCATGCAGAATCAAATAGAAAATCGGAGCTTGACTGGAAGCGGAGGCATGAAATAATTTCAGGTGTTGCACGGGGTTTGCTCTACCTTCATGAAGACTCGCACAATCGCATCATTCACCGGGATATCAAAGCAGGCAATATATTAATTGATGATAAATGGATCCCCAAAATTGCTGATTTTGGCATGGCTCGCCTCTTCCCCGAGGATCAAACACACGTCAACACACGTGTAGCTGGCACCAAGTATGTCATCTAGCATCTTCTTTAACCGATAATATGACAAGCTCTTTTGGGAATTTCATGATAGTCCATTCCTCTGTCCTTAAATTTTTTATTTAACAGTTATATTTATGAATCTTTTGAAAACAGTGGATATATGGCACCGGAATACGTCATGAATGGACGTCTCTCAGCAAAGGCAGATGTATTCAGCTTCGGGGTTGTGGTTCTGGAGCTGATAAGTGGCCAGAAAAACTCATCGTTCAACTTAGATGTCGATGCTCAAGGTCTACTTGATTGGGTAAGAACAAATATTACAATCCGATCATTCTTTCAATCGAGATAAACTTTTCGTTTTTCATGGTGGGCTGTTCTTGCATGTTTATCTTGTAAGACCACGTGCACCAGAGTCTTCTGCACCATGTACATCTGCTGTCATGTGGACTTTTAAGGATCTCAACGTGCCATATTTAAGCTTTTGCACATGTTTGAAGTAGGAATCATTCGTTCATCCTGTTCACATCAACAAACATAAAGAAAAGTTGTAGTTGCAAAGAAAATCAAACATTAACTTTATGGAAAAGTCGAGGCTCTAAGAGAAAGACTCGGTAACTAGCATTTGTGGGGTCTTGTTATTGTAGGCTTATAAGCTTTACAAGAAAGGAAAAAGCTTGGAGTTCATGGACCCTGCCTTAGCCTCATCAGCAGTCCCTGAACAAGTAGCTGCGTGCATCCAAATAGGGTTACTATGTACGCAAGGTGACCCGCAATTACGACCCGACATGTGCCGGGTTGTTATTTTGCTGTCAAAGAGACCTGGCAGTCTTGAAGAGCCAACGAGACCCGGAGTTCTGGGTACTAGATACCGAAGATCCCGCAGGCCGCCTGGATTCTCTTCGTCTGCCGGAACGTCAGGTCTTTCGGATTCCCATTTGTCTGGATCAACATTTAATACTAATACTGCTTCTGCTTCTACATCAGCTCTTGCAAGCCCCTTGAGATCAGACCCGCATGGAAAGCGCCCTGTTCAGAGTTAGGCTTCGTCCGGCACGGATTTGAAACGGGCGTTTGGGCGGAAGCTGGGTTTTCCGAGTTCTGCGGTTTGCAGCTTTTGAGGCAAAATTGGGTTTCAAATGGCCGTTTGGGGTGCCTGGCGTGACTGTTCGGCATAGATTCTACGTTCTGCGGAAGCCTTAAGCTTTGCAGGAGAATTTGGGATATTCTGTGTATTATATAATAAATGTGTTAATTATTTTTGTTCTTGAGTACGCAAATGTTAATGGAAGATTAGTTAACAAAAGTAAAGGTGTACAGTTATGTTACTTGGGGTTTAGTGAGAAGGTTGAATATATTCATTTTTTCTATTTTAGGGGTCAGAGTATAATTTATCATTGTATTAATGTAAAATATATATTATTTTGAAGGGCTTATAAGGCAATTTTCTAATCTTGGAGGGACAAGGGCACTGTCTCCCCTTTGTTTTCGCTCTATAAGAATTATAGTTAAATTACTAGATCAGGTGCTAATAATTTTATAAGTGTCTCATCATTAATTTTATAAAACTTTTAATAGATGGCCGTAGACTTGATAAATTTGATCCGAAATTGATTTGAATAATCAATTTACTTGATCTAAAATTTGATATGAATTTAAAAATAATAATTTAAATTTGATTTGAAACTGAAACCGAAACAAATTAAAATTAATTTGAATTTTAGCTTGATCGATATGGACACGAATTGGTTTCACTTAAATTGAAATAGAAATAAACGAATAAGTTATTTTTAATATTCTCATTTTTCTAGTAACCAATTCACTTGAATTGAAATAAACGAATAAGTTATTCTTAATATTCTCATTTTTTTTAGTAATGCGATAAATAGTAAAATATTTTATGTTTGATTCCCTTAATGTACTATATTACTAGTTAATCATTATTTTGGTAATAATTTAATGGTACTTCTTTTAAAAAAACAATCTTCTTAAATGATCTAACAAAAGACACATTTTTACAATAATATATAAATAATAATTTTATATATACTCGATTGGACTAGGGATGGCAACAGGGTGGGGCAGATTTTTGACCGCCCCCAAATCCGCTTTGATTTATAAGGTATTAAATCCGGCACTGCCCGCCCCAAATTTAAATATTAATTTACCCAACCCCCTCCCGCCCCAACCCAAAAATTTTGAAAATTTAATCTTCTTCGACGATAAAGGTTAGATCCGACCAATCCTCCACCACAATCACAAATCATAGTTTCAAGGGACTTTAAACCTATATAAAAAAATAAAATAAAACAAAGTTTAAATTACCCACATGTTAAATTACATATTTAAAAGAATAAACTTGAACCATTGACCATCAGAGTCGAATATATTAAAACTTGAACATCTAACAAAAAATAGCTTAAAACCCATAAAATGTTTATATATAGTGATATTTTTAAAAATATATTAAAAAAATACATCAGGGTGAGAAATTTATAGCATATACCCAAACTCGTTCCGCCACGACTTCATGATTTTCAAGCCACAACCCAACTTTATGCTTTTCAAACCCCGCCCCAATCCTCAAAATTCAAGAAAAAAACCTCGATTGTGTAACACCCTCAACCCGAATGTCACAATTTAGGCCTTAAGCCCAAACCAAAACCATAAAATCTTCAATCTGGGTTTAGCCCAAACAAGTTATTTCTTAAAAGCATTTAAAGTCAACAGTTAAAAAAATAGATAAATCATTTAAACCATTACAAAGGAGCTCCACTTAAATTTAAAACATTTAAATATTTGACTTGATTAATACAATTTCAAAAGTAAGAATTACAGAGTCGACCATGTAAGGTCTTATGAATACATAGCCCACTAAACACAAATATCGTACTCTGAAAGCCCCCACATGCTGGAATCCCCTACTGATAGTGCTCCTCGAACCCACGACACGACGAATCAACCTACGCACAGAAACAACGATTACGAGCGTTGAGCTTACAAAGCTCAGTGGTACACATCTACTATACTATACTTCATGCTAATCTTAAATACAAACCTGCAAGCTAGTACGAGCAATAAGGATAGATAAATAAACATGTGGCACTACCAGTAATCCCCTAAACATATGCTCTCAACAACAACACATCATACATGGCACACAATGCCCAACCATACTCGGGATCTCACCAGATCATCCGAGCGACAAGTCAAACCACAAACCTGGAGTGAGGCCCAGTGTCACACAGCCTCGGAAACATACACTCTAAGTGAGGTCTGGTGTCATACAGCCTCGAGAACGTACACTTTCTCTAGGTGAGTCCCGGTGTCACATAGCCTCAAGAACGTACACCCATACTCGGCACCTCTCCTCGAGTATCAATGAATGAGACCCGGTGTCACACAGTGTTGGGAACGTACATTCGACATCTTGAACTGTGGTATCGCAATACTCTTTCTATGGGTATCTAGATCCTATCAATCAATGGTAACTCAACCACACAAATTTCCAAACCACACACAGTATTGACACGATCACCATACATCATACATCATTACATGATTACCAACTCTAAGGTTTCTATCAATTATCAAGCCATCCATTTCGGTTTACCAATTTGTTAATATATTAGGAAAGTGGACATTAATCATCCTTATTTATTATATTTATTTACCCAAGTTATCTCATTATCATCCCACGTAAATTCCCATCTTATATTAGTATTATAATTATTCGGTTTAGTGGGTACCGGTACTCAAACATGAGTATTGATGCGGTACCCTAGGCATCGATACTCATATGTGTATTGATACAAATATTACTTACTAGAAATCTTAGATTTCCTCAAATATCCAATACGGGTCAACCCATACCAATACGGACCCCAATCGCGTATTGGTACGGCCAAAGCTCGTACTGATACCCTATTCACAGGTTCGTACCATTTCCTCAAATTACGATGTTACCATGCTTTATTCGATCCTTAAAGCTTATGAAAGTCATTAAAGTTAGTTTACTAAAGCATTCACCCAATTAATATTAATTACCGACTTCATAATCATTTAATATGAATTCCCAACTTAATGTTCAATTATTCGAATATTACCAATTATTACTCCATTTAGTATAATTCTCGTCAAATCTCATTAATCTATTCAAACAAGCATACAAGCTATCACATTTATTTCAATTAGTCAAACAATTATCAAATAATCATACGAGCATCTTAAACGACCCTACACGGTCTCTAGAGCCTCCACGAGTCACATCATATTCACATCATCATCATGCATTTCATAATTATCGAATCTTATAAAACTGGTCTCTACTCATGCTTATTCATCGTCTACATATTTTGCAGATACTAACATGCAACGCAATCACATTTATGATGCTCATGAAGCGATAGAATTTCAAGGTGTACTAACCTTAAGCCAATATTGCTAAAATCCTCATTTGAGCTTCTCAAATATTTTACTCAATCTGATATCTGATCCCAAACAATCCTCGTATACTGATTAATACTGTAAACATCACTTAATACATACTTTAATGAATTCAAAGGGTCAAATGCGTAAAAACAGCTTACCAGGTTCAAATTTGGCAAAACGAACTGTTCCATTGGATTCGGAACATCGAGAAACCTCGGGTAAGGTCCCAAGGAGAAAGTCAACGACGACGGAAGCACAATCAACAGTGACGACGGTGCGGTTAATGGGGGTTGAAGGCTCGGCCAACAGCGGCTGGCGAATCGTTCAGCTTGCGGCTTGGCCAAACGGCTTGAGCCTAGTGGCTTGGCTCAGCCGAATATAGTTGCCCAGTGTAGCTGTGCCTCACCCACCTGTGGGGGCGCGTGCGGCAGCCGGACGGCGACAAAAAAGCCCAGACTGGCTATCTTGACACCGGTGAGCACGGTAGTGGCCTCCGTTCTTTATTTTGAACACTCTAACCCCCTCAACTCAACAACCCAAAATTTTCTCTCTCTTACCCCTCCGATGGCGGCTCTAATGATGGTGTCGCTGGTACCGATGAAATCGTCTCGATGATATGAACACAATGGTGATGGAAGTGTCAACAATAGACATCCAGATCTCCGTAGATCAGAGTTGGAAGTTGAGGAAGGATAGGAAAAAGAGAGAGAAAATAAAGATGGAAAAAGGTGGAAATGAAGAGAGATAAGGGGAAAGATAAAAATCTGATTTTCCCTCCCCCTTTACCCTTTTAATTCAAACTATCCTCTTCCTCATTTCTTTTCCACAAGGCCCAAAGCTCGGGTCCAAGACCCGATTTGCTAACCTAATATTCAATTCGTTACTACTCTATCCTCCTTAAAATAAATTTTGTCCTCAAAATTTATACCGGTAAACCAGAGGAGATGCTAAAACCTTTATAACTCTCCAACATTCTTAAACATATCTCGCCATGATACTCTGATCTCTCACAACATTCGTCAACTACAACCCTTGTCTTCTATCGGTACAAACATAATCCCAACTGATTCTTCCTCTTAGAAGGAATTCATCTTCGCTCGGTACATCACAGATGATAAGCAAAACCCAACGGTACCAAATAAAAATGTCATACAATACGTCATCAAGGAAACTTAACTTACGCTGTAGAACCTAAAAAATTGTTGCACGAAAAAATCTTTCTACAACTCCACACGATCTTAAATGACAGAAGGTTACACAACCCTTGTAACCAAAATGAAGCAATTCCCTTCAATGGTGACTCCTTGAAGGAGACTCTAACTCTAATGTCGTACTTTATCAAAATCATTTCTTGTCCAGTGCAAGACTCCCAAAATGAACGACGTCTCAACTCGCCTCAAGCACCTACCCTAAACTCAGCATGATAACTCATATCGACAAATAAAATAGCTCCTTAAAACTCGGCTCACTCAAGGGTCTCAAACTCCAAACTATCACGTGTCTGGAAAACACGTCATTGCACCCTCACTAGAATCTGTCATGACATGAGATCCCAGTGAGGGATAAGGTTCCATTACAAACCTTGGATCCGTGTCAAACTGTAACATGTACACACCGTAGTGTCGTACAACCCAACCCACGAACAAAGCAAGCAGACTTTCTATTTGATTCTCATCTTTGCCGAAAATATCAAACGATACATACCAAGGACTTTATCATTACTCAAGAAATCCAATCGAAACTGTATACTCATAATTCTTTACAAGATCCATGGTTATCTATTTAATTTCGACTGAAAAACATCGAAGCATCACAAAAACTCTAACAAACTCAATGCTAGACTCCCAACTGACGGAAAGTCAACCACTTATCACTATCTCAAACACAAGACTCCACATTGTCTCCCAAAACATGCTACAAGAATTACGCACAAACTGTCGCTCTCAAAATTTGTTGTATTCTGACCATTATACTATACGAGAAGAATCTCTTGCCTTGACATGTCTTTCCCTAAACACCCACAACAAGATCTCATATTTCATCCGAAACCATTTAACCTAAAATTCAATCATAGCACTGAGCCCACTTAATTATAAGCAACTAATACTTCTCACGGCTTCCAAAACTAACTAATCTTCAACACGAAGCTTGACCATATAAACCACACAAGCATCAACGCTGGCCGATCAGTATCAACATCGAAAGAAACAAGTACAGGTACCGCATGGAGCTCGTATCGATACTCCCTTACATGACCATCACTTGAAATCCTTGATCACCCCACATGGGCAACCTGATACTCAAATCTAAACTAACTCCGTATACTCCATCACTTACCAAGTTCACTTCACTTAGGTGGTGATCAATCACACAGTTAATGGTTTCCAATTACTTCGACTCACGTCGCTATCCAAATTTCAAATTCCTTAAAGATCAAGTACCCAAAATTTACATTGTTGGGGTAGGCACACCCCTCATCCTTCTTGCACAAAAATGCAGTCCTGATAAAACAACAAAACATCCTCAGTAATCTCAAAACCTTACTCAACCTTAATCAAGTCAGAACCACTATCACAACCTAACGGCCTCACGTAGCTCGAATCTCCACCAATGTTCCTCAGCTTACCTCAAGAAAACTACAATATAAATCAAAAGCATTTACGAAGTCTCAAACCCTTAATTCCTTAACTGATTACACGATAACTAACCTTTCCCATACACGAGGTCATTAAGGTAATTATCTTGCCAACACTCATCTTTTCATATTCTTTATCCATTCACACGTGTCACACAAAATATCAAACTTATATTCTAGAGACAATATAGTGGCCCCCAACTTATCATAGCTAACACACCTCAAACATCACTATAGACATCAATCGTTACCACGACACACTAAGGAGAGGAATCGACATTCTGAAATTCATTTCAAAACTATAAACCTCTAACACTTTAACCGCAACCATCTTATTCTCGAACCATTCTCTAAAAACACATGTGTACCTCAAAATCGGTTAAACAAGTCATCTATCTTAGAAGACACATAACGGTCTTCCACTGTCACTTAACAAGCTGCCACGGTTTAACCACCACCTTAATGAACCAACTTCTTACTAGCGAACAAGCCCGATTCTCTCTTGGGAAAAACACTCAAACAAAAGAAACCTTATTCGAGTTACGTCTTTGCAACTGAATCTCTGACTCTAATAACTAAGTCAATGTCCTCTTACAAGAGCGATGGGCACCAACATCCTACACGACCTTACCTTAATATTCACTCATGCCCCTAACAGGAAGGAAGTCTTAACGACTCCAAGAAACATAAATGAACACTCTGACAAACTAGAAGCTCCCGAACGTCAAACTACACACATAACATCTATCGAATTGTCAAACATGTTTCATAACCCCGTTGTACCATCCTCTAAACAACCACAATGAAAATTACGGTAGGGGAAACGGTTCAAAATTCTCATTACCAAAGGCTGGGTTCCCTCGAGGTCTTAGAGCCTCGAGCCCACTCTCGACATTACCGGCTAGCATCGCTCTTAATTAACCAAAGCAATTTCCAAGGTGCAACAACTTCCAAGAAGGTAGCTCTATCAAATATGTAGAACGCCTAACTTCGATCACACTCTAACAAACTATTAGTCCTCAAATCCACTATCTCCGAGAGATATCCTTGATAAGGGCAATGGTACTTCCCAAGTATTATCAAAACTCCTTTTAAAGCGAACAAAAGGTCTTCCAACCAACGTGCATTCATTGACTGATTTCGGGAGCATGTTATCCATACCCTCAACACAAACGTTATTTACGCATAATGATGAAGATTCTTTGTGACAAACTCTCATAACGTATCCAAAGGCTTCAGAATGTCTTCAACACGAAACAAAGACACCATTCAGGTGACGGGAGGAGGACACATCCTTGACACCGACATCATTCAACTAACTAGCACCTTAACAATCTGAGGTGACCTCGCCCCTAAAATTACTCCTACAAGTGGGTAAACACTTAACTCGGTCCTCTCAGCCACAATCGTAACCATTATATTGTCGCAACATTAGGCACACCATCAAGATTCCAATATTAAGGAGTGTGAACTTAATTAAAGGCTTGTATTCACGACAAACCTTACTAAAGCACCTGTACCAGCCCGAGGATTCCTAGAACTGGCTAAACCTAAGCTCTAATACCACTGTTGTAAAACCCCCAACCCGGATGTCACAATATAGGCCTCAAGCCCAAACCAAAACCATAAAATCCTCAAGCAGAGTTTAGCCCAAACAAGTTATTACTTAAAAGCATTTAAAGTCAACAATTGAAAATATAGATAAATCATTTAAACCGTTACAAAGTAGCTCCACTTAAATTTTTTAAAACATTTAAATATTTGACTTGATTAATACAATTTCAAAATTAAGAATTATAGACTCAACCACGTAAGGTCATATGAATACATAGCCCACTAAACACAAGTATCGTACTCTGAAAACCCCCACATGTTGGAATCACATGCTGATAGTACTCCTCGAACCCATGATCCAAAGAATCAATCTACGCACGCAAACAACGATTCTGAGTGCTAAGTGTTGCGTGTAATAAGTGCTACGCAATTGTACAAGTATACACGACGCAAGTAATAAAGTGATACGAGTATCGAGTATCGTCTCCACAGGGATTGGTTTGGGCCACTTTGCTTTAGTTATAGCACTGTAAAAGTAAAAACACAATTGATAGTAGGAGTTGATTTTAACGAGTAAAGTAAAAGCAATAAACTAAAAGAATAGATGAAAGAAAAAGAGATAATAGGCCAGGTTATCATGAGTTGAGGTGTGATAGCCGATTGGATCATCTTGGTAAAAGAGTGCAAGGGCAACTCAGTTGCCGTGGCAACTTGTACAGCGGGGTTGCCTTGGCAACTAATCGATGGTTACCTGGGCGACCAGCTGGGCAACTACTTGTGCATATGGGCAGCAACTTCAACGTTCGACAGAGCGTTCTTCAATGGTTTCTTCTTATCCCTAAGTCGAAACTCTAGCTACTTGTGCATGCCTTGATAATACATCCCTGCGTGAATCAAGGGTGAACAACAACCAATCTTGCGCTCCTCTTAGTCGTTGAAATCCTTAACTTATTCCTAAGCCGGATTAATCTTCACCATCAATAGATTGAATAAAGATCATATTCATTCGTTTCTTGAATCTAACTCTCCCGATATTAGATAAATATATGAAGTTACGAGATCCTCTCCCAATTCACTCGCAAACAAGAATAAGAACCAAGAATGAATAAACCTTGAATAGAAAAGTGCAAACTCTTATTACCTAAACAGAATCCAATTGTTTCTCACAACAACAATACACAATAACCCCGACCAATCAAGTTAGTTCATGGTTGGGTTCAAAAGATATAAAAATTATAATCCCCAAACCATGAATCTAATGGAAGCAAAGAAGAAGAAGAAGAAATCGAACTCTCTCCCCTTGCTCTCTTGTCGAAATTTCTCTCCTCTTTCTCTTTGGAGTTGTCAAAATTTTCCCTCTTCTTTCCCTCCCCTCGATTGTCAAAATTCCCCTCTAATTTATAGGGCTAGGTCAAAGCCCTTCTTTGAGGAGGAAGTTAAGTTGGAATTAAATTATCTTTAAAGAATATAATTCTTTATTATAATTATATTCCTACTAGAACTTCTCATATCTTCTTGGAATTTAATTCTTCTTTAATCTCTTCATGGAAATCAAATTCCTTTGGGATTGGGCTTTGCTCCACGTCATCTTGGGCTTGTCTAGTCATCAATTTCGACTACCATACCACCTTGTGCTTTGTCGACAATTACCCTAGCAACTGGCTCAGCGTCTCCTTCATGCATTACCCTGGCTACTAGCTTGACATCTCCTTCATGTATTGCCCTGGCAACTAGCTCTAGCCTTGCTTTGACAAGTGATCATGTACATACACACAAAACACACCAAATCATCATCTTTTCCCAAAAAAAACTAGCAAGTTATGTAATCAAGCTCAACGATGGAAGGAAACATGAATTAATGCATGAATGGCTAATTATGCAACTAATATGAGCCTAAGTCTAACAATAATATGAGTAAAAAGGGTAAGAAAAATAGTACTTTTGAACACTTATCACACCCCCAAACTCGAACTATTGCTTGTCCTCAAGCAATGCAAACTAACAATTTCCTGCCAAGACTTCAATTTTCACAAACTTAGCTTTGAACTTGATTTCAATTCTCAGAACCGGGGCACAAAGTATGATTGGCTTTTCATTTTTCGAAAAACTTAGGAGTTACTCGGAATCAAACTATAATGATTGTGAGTGTGTACGAAGTTGTGTGCAAGTTGATTTTTTGGATTCTATGCAAACAAGAGGTTTTCATATTACTTCATTGGGTTCTTTTTAACATGTTTTAACTAGAGCCAGTTTTGGGCACCTCTAGTGTTTTGTTTTTAGTTTTATTCGACTAGAGCCGGTTTTGGGCACCTCTAGCGATCAAATTTTTTTAGCACATACTAGAGCCAGTTTTGGGCACCTCTAGCGATCAATTTTTTTAGCACATGCTAGAGCCAATTTCGGGCACCTCTAGCATTCATCCAATTTTTATTCTAATCCCCCAATTTGTTATTTTATTAACCTAAGTTCACTAGAATTCCTTAAATCAATCAAACCACAACAATGTTTCATCAAATTTAGCATCATAGTAAAATTCTAAGTTTTTCCATGGTTATCCTAGAATAAAAATTCTATCAATTAAGTGCATTGGCAAAGTCATCATCGGATATTCATCAAATCTAGGCAATTCTTGTTCCAACTAAAGGCATGGCAAGCAATTTATGTATCCTAAATGTAATACTTAAGATGAATGTAACTAAACATGAAACTAACTAGAAACCAATACCCCCCAAACTCGAGAGACGCATTGTCCTCAATGCATGTAAGAGTGAAACAAAATTTAAAAGAAACTAAATGAAATGAGTTAGTCGGAAAGGTCGTCACCTCGAGTGATAAGTTTCTTTCATGTCGTTTGCTTGATTCATTTTTCAGTCGGTGGTTGAATGCTGGTACCGCGTGAATAGCATTGCTTTGATTTGATCCATGTTTATCGATGCAGGTTCACTTGTATGGGCATCAATAGTTGCCGAAGCCATTGTTGTTGCCTGGGCATCGCCAGTTTCTATTGTGGTTGCTGTGGCAAGTAGTCGGCAGTGAATTTCCTTAGCATGGTGGTTGTGAGTCTTGTTATGGAAAAAAAAACCTGGAAACTAAAGATAATGAAGAAAAATAAAATATATCCTAAAAAATAAAGAGAAAAAAACCCAAAAATAATAGAACAAAATAGTTCGAAAAATAAAAAGAAAAATAAAAAGAAAATATCAAAATGAAAGCATGCTCATGCATCTCCTAAGGTGTCAACTTCTTTGTTACGTTCTACATGGGCACCGTTGTAGTGCTTCAATCTCTGTCCGTTAACTTTGAATTCATGTTCGTCGGTAATGGACTTGATTATCACGACACTATGGGAGAATGGTTTGACAACTTTAAATGGTCTCGATCGTATTGATTTTAGCTTTCCCGAAAAAAGTATTAGCCGAGAATTGATTAAGAGAACTAGTTGCCCTGGCATGTATTGTCGCGGCAATAGTTTCTTGTCGTGCCATTTCTTTGTTTTCTCCTTTGTAGATTTATGCATTGTTATAGGGGAGTGCACGAAATTCTTCTATCTCGTTGAGGTACAACAAACGCTTTTGTCCGGCACTTTCCTAATCCATATTCACGGTCTTGATTGCCCATTGGTTTGTAGGTGATATTGCCCGTCCTCTGGCAACGATCAGATTGCTTGTAAAACTCTTGGGCATCTTTGTACAGTGTTGGCCAATACAAACTGGATTGAAAAACTTTGGCTGCAGTACGAGTTCCTCCAAAATGTCCTCCAAAGGGTGAAGAATGGCATTACCAAAGTACATTATGCTGCTCTTCTTCAGAGACACATCAGCGTATGACCTGATCTGCACATTGTTTAAACAAAAGAGGCTCGTCCCAAAAGTAATGCTTAGCATCATGGCGGAACCACTTCTTCCCTTGGTGAGTAAGGCCATAAGGTAAAATACCACAAACAAGGAAATTAACTAAATCCGCATACCAGGGTATTGCCGAGGCATATGCTGCCGTGGCGACTGCTCCCAAGATTACCGAGTCGTGTGTGTCTAGAGTTATTGAGGCATACGCGTCCATGGTTACCGAGGCGTGCGTATCATTGGTTACCGAGGCGTGCGCGTCTGGAGTTGCCGAGGCGTGCGCATCAATAGCTGCTACGACGTCAAGGGTTACCGAGGCATGCGCATCCATGGTTGTCGAGGCGTCAAGGGTTGCTGCAGCATCGAAGGTTGCCGAGGTGTGCGCGTCAAGAGCTATTGCGGCGTCGAGGGTTGATGAGGCATGCGCATCCATGGTTGCCGAGGCGTACACGTCTGGAGTTGCTGAGGCATGCGCGTCAAGAGCTACTGCGGCGTCGAGGGTTGCCGAGGCATGCGCATCCATGGTTGCCAAGGCGTCAAGGGTTGCCGAGGCAAGTTTTTCTTTTAGGGTTTCGAATGCTTGGGGTGCAAGAATCATCAAAATGGAAGACTTTATCTTGGTGGGGGTAATCTCTCGATCACGTCCACCTTGGCTTTGTCTACTTCAATTCCCTTGGATGAAATCTTGTGGCCGAGCACTATTCCTTCATCTACCATAAGATGCCACTTCTCCCAATTAAGGACTAAATCGGTTTCTTCACATCTTGCCAACGCATTCTCTAAATTGTCGAGGCAACTGTTGAAGTCACTACCAAAAAGAGAAAAATCATCCATGAAGATCTCAAGGAAGTCTTCGACCTTGTCTGAAAAGAGTGTCATCATGCATCTTCTAATGTTAGTGCATATATGAGAAAACTTGAGGGTGGTCATTTTCGATACTTCTTATAGTCCATCCGCACCTTCCATCGGGTGACAATATTGCCCAAAAAGAGTTTGGCCAATGTGCTTGCCACTACTCCCTTTTGCGTTACCATGGTGGAGGTGTCTTTCTTCTTTGTTCGCTTGTAGTCCAGGTATACTCTCCACCTTGCTACTATTTATGAAGGCACAAATATATTAATAGGAAAAATTATATCCATTCTCAACCATTCAATTACCTCGTTCTTGTCGACTTCTATCATGGTTGGATGTAGCCTTTGTTGTCGTGGCAATTGCTGCTCAAGCCAATTACCGTGGCAATCAGTCACCAAAATTTGCTGTAAGTCAAGGAAAGAACCAATTTTCTGAAAAGCTTTACGAATCCAAACACCATTTTCTTTTGGCTTCTCAATCATCTCCATCGGTAGAGATTTCGATGGCTTCAAATCTACCAACCTCGGTTCCTCAAGACATACCTGCAATGGACGATGTGAGTTTTTAAAGAATTCGAAAGGTTCAACCATTACCTTCTCATATTCCATTGGCAAAGTATTATCATCTCGTTGATCTTGCATGTGGTCGTGTAATTGCCGTGGCAATTGTAGATGAGAGCAATCTACAGATTCCTGTTTCAACATCAACGTTGTAACCTTCTGGGCATCAGGTTCCTCAGAATTTGCTGTAGTATTGTTGTTCCCAGCTTCATTGAGTGTTGTCGCGACATTGCTCTATTCAGGCTCCTCAATCATTGCCGAGGCAATTTTTTGTTCAGGCTCATCATGTGTTGGGCAGTCTCTCTCATTGGCATCATCTTGACTTTGAGGTTCTAGTTGTTCCCCACACATCGGAGAGCTTTCTTTGCATTGCTCCTTATCCTCTTGCCTTGGGTCGTCAGTATCCCTAGGAATGAATTGTTGGTGCATGTTATCCATGACATATGTGGATCTCCCTAATTGATATTCTGAATCCCCTAAGGTTGCATTCCACTGAGCTATCCTCGTATCCATAGATTTTGACAGCTCTCGAATCTCTTCAATTGATCCGTCAAGTCTAGCCAAGGAAGCTAGTAACGTTTCCTCCAAGGAATTGTAATGCTCTTGAAAAGGACTACATTGCCATGGCATATCTGTTGCTGCGGCAAAATTGTTATGGTAAAAAAAATTTTGAGCTTTTTGACCATACCATGAAGAATTTTTCTGCTGGTTCCCTCTATGGTCCTCCATGTAGTTATATGCACCGAAAATGTGAGGGCAATTTTCAAACACATGATGTTCTCCACACATAGCACAAGATTTTTCCACGGTATAAGTTCTTTGGGCTTTTCTCGGTTGGTATAGGTAATCATCAAAGGGTGCAAGAAACTCTTGATTGGATTGATTCCTATCTTCCAACATCATCTCTCGAATAGATCGGCTTTTATTTCCCGACATGTTGATGTCCCTTAGCTTGTAGCGCACCTAATTTTTTTTTTATAAAACAAACAAAAAGAAAAGTTAGTAAGACTAAGAGAAAAAAATGCAATAACAAAACCAACTAACACCAATTGCCAATCCCCGGAAACGGCGCCAAAAACTTATTGCGTGTAATAAGTGCTACGCAATTGTGCAAGTATACACGTCGCAAGTAATAAAGTGATACGAGTATCGAGTATCATCTTCACAGGGATTGGTTTGGGCACTTTGCTTTAGTTATCGCACTGTAAAAGTAAAAACACAATTGATAGTAGGAGTTGATTTTAATGAGTAAAGTAAAAGCAATAAACTAAAAGAATAGATGAAAGAAAAAGAGAGAATATGCCAGGTTATCGTGAGTTGAGGTGTGATAGCCGATTGGATCGTCTTGGTAAAGGAGTGCAAGGGAAACTCAGTTGCCGTGGCAACTTGCACATCGGGGTTGCCTTGGCAACTAATCGATGGTTGCCTGGGCGACTAGCTGGGCAACTACTTGGGCGTATGGGCAGCAACTTCAAGGTTCGGCAGGGCGTTCTTCAATGGTTTCTTCTTATCCCTAAGTCGAAACTCTAGCTATTTGTGCATGCCTTGATAATACATCCCTGCGTGAATCAAGGGTGAACAACAACCAATCTTGTGCTCCTCTTAGCTGTTGAAATCCTTAACTTATTCCTAAGCCGGATTAATCTTCACCATCAATAGATTGAATAAAGATCATATTCATTCGTTTCTTGAATCTAACTCTCCCGATATTAGATAAATAGATGAAGTTACGAAATCTTCTCCCAATTCACTCGTAAACAGGAATAAGAACCAAGAATGAATAAACCTTGAATAGAAAAGTGCAAACTCTTATTACCTAAACAGAATCCAATTGTTTCTCACAACAACAAAACACAATAACCCCAACCAATCAAGTTAGTTCATGGTTGGGTTCAAAAGATATACAAAGAATAATCCCCAAACCATGAATTTAATGGAAGCAAAGAAGAAGAAGAATAAATCGAACTCTCTCCCCCTTGCTCTCTTATCGAAATTTCTCTCATCTTTCTCTTTGGAGTTGTCGAAATTTTCCCTCTTCTTGCCCTCCCCTCGATTGTCAAAATTCCCCTCTAATTTATAGGGCTAGGTTAAAGTCCTTCTTTGAGGAGGAAGTTTAGTTGGAATTAAATTATCTTTAAAGAATATAATTCTTTATTATAATTATATTCCTACTATAACTTCTCCTATCTTCTTGGAATTTAATTCTTCTTTAATCTCTTCATAGAAATCAAATTCCTTTGGGATTGGGCTTTGCTCCACGTCATCTTGGGCTTGTCTAGTCATCAATTTCGACTATCATATCACCTTGTGCTTTGTCGACAATTGCCCTGGCAACTGGCTCGGCGCCTCCTTCATGTATTGCCCTGGCAACTAGCTCGTCATCTCCTTCATGTATCGCCCTGGCAACTAGCTCTAGCCTTGCTTTGGCAAGTGATCCTGTACATACACACAAAACACACCAAAGCAGCATCTTTTCCCACAAAAACTAGCAAGTTATGTAATCAAGCTCAACGATGGAAGGAAACATGAATTAATGCATGAATGGCTAATTATGCAACTAATATGAGCCTAAGTCTAACAATAATATGAGTAAAAAGGGTAAGAAAAATAGTACTTTTGAACACTTATCACTAAGCATACAAAGCTCAATGATACACATGTGGTGCTACCACTAATCCCCAAAACACATACTCTAAACATCAACACATCATGCATGGCACACAAGGCCCAACCATACTCGGGATCTGACCAGATCATTTGAGCGAAAGCACACAAGTCAAACCACAAACCTAGAGTGAGGCCCAGTGTCAAACAACCTCGGTAACGTACACTCTAAGTGAGGTTTGGTGTCATACAACCTCGAGAATGTACACTTTCTCTAGGTGAGTCCTGGTGTCATATAGCCTCGAGAACGTACACCCATACTCGGCACCTCTCCTCGAGTATCGATGAATGAGGCCCGGTGTCACACAGTGTGGGGAACATACATTCGACATCTTGAACTGTGGTATCGCAATACTCTTTCTCTGTGTATCTAGATCCTATAAATCAATGGTAACTCAACCATACACAGTATTGACACGATCACCATACAGCATACATCATTACATGATTACCAACTCTAAGGTTTCTATCAATTATCAAGCCATCTATTTCGGTTTACCAAGTTGTTAATATATTAGGAAAGTGTACATTAATCATCGTCATTTATTACATTTATTTACCCAAATTATCTCATTATCATCCCACGTAAATTCCCATCTTATATTAGTATTATAATTATTCGGTTTAGTGGGTACTGGTACTCGAACATGAGTATCGATGCGGTACCCTGGGTATCGATACTCATATGTGTATTGATACAAATATTACTTACTAGAAATCTTAGAATTCCTCAAATATCAGTACGGGTCAACCCATACCAATACGGACCCCAATCGCGTATTGGTACGGCCAAAGCTCATACTGATACCCTATTCAAGGGTTCGTACCATTTCCTTAAATTACGATGTTACCACGCTTTATTTGATCCTTAAAGCTTATGAAAGTCATTAAAGTTAGTTTACTAACGCATTCACCCAATTAATATTAATTACCGACTTCATAATCATTTAATATGAATTCCCAACTTAATGTTCAATTATTCGAATATTACCAATTATTATTCCATTTAGTATAATTCTCGTCAAATCTCATTAATCTATTCAAACAAGCATGCAAGCTATCACATTTATTTCAATTGGTCAAACAATTATCAAATAATCATACGAGCATCTTAAACGACCCTACACGGTCTCTAGAGCCTCTACGAGTCACATCATATTCACATTAATCATCCTCATTTATTATACTTATTAACCCAAATTATCTTATTATCATCCCACGTAAATTCCCATCTTTTATTAGCATTATAAATATTTTGTTTAGTAGGTACCGGTACTCGAACATGAGTATAGATGCGGTACCCTAGGTATCGATACTCATATGTGTACTGATACAAATATTACTTACTGGAAATCCTTGATTTCCTTAAATACCGGTATGGGTCAACCCATACCAATACGGACCCCAATCGTGTACCGGTACGTCCAAAGCTCGTACCAATACCATATTCACGGGTTCGTACTATTTTCTCAAATTACGATGTTACCATGCTTAATTCGATCCTTAAAGCTTATGAAAGTCATTAAAGTTAGTTTACTAACGCATTCACCTAATTAATATTAATTATCGGCTTCATAATCATTTAATATCAATTCCCAACTTAATGATTAATTATTCGAATATTGCCAATTATTAGTCTATTTAGTATAATTTTCGTCAAATCTCATCAATCTATTTAAACAAGCATACAAACCATCACATTTACTTCAATTAGTCAAACAATCATAAAATAATCATACGAGCATCTTAAACAACCCTACACGGTCTCTAGAGCCTCCACGAGTCATATCATATTCATAGCATCATCATGCATTTCATAATTATCAAATCTCATAAAACCGGTCTCTACTCATGCTTATTCATCGTCTACCTATTTTGCATATACTAACACACAAAACAATCACATTTATGATACTCATGAAGCGATAGGAGTTCGAGGTGTATTAATATTAAGTCGATATCGCTAAAATCTTCATCTGAGCTTCTTAAATATTCCACTCAATCCGATACATGATCCTAAATAATCCTCCTATACCAATTAATGCCGAAAGCATCACTTAATCACATACTTTAATGAATTCAAAGGGTCAAATGTGTAAAAACAGCTTACCAGGTTCAAATCTAGCAAAACAGACTGTGCCATTGGATCTAGAACGTCGAGAAACCCTCGAGTAGGGTTTCGCAGAAAATGTCAACGGCGGTCAACGGTCAATGCTGGTCAGCGGCGACGGCGGTTCAGTTAACGAAGGATGGCTCGGCTTGGCGGCTTAGCCCAACGGCTTGAGCCTAGCAAGTCGACTCAGCCAGATATAGCTGCCTAGTGCAGTTGTGCCTTGCCCACACGCAGGGGCGGCGCGTGGTGGCGCGTGCGGCGGCTTCCAGCGACCGAACAATGATGACAAAAGCCCAAAACAACTGTCTTGAAGCCAGTGAGCACGGTGGTGGCCTCCGTTCTTCATTTTGAATACTCTAACCCCCACAACTCAACAACCTGAAACTTCCTCTCTCTCACCCCCTCTGACGATGGCTCCGATGATGGTGTTGCTAATACCGGTGAACTTGTCTCGATGAGATGAACACAATGGTGGTGGAAGTGTCAACAATGGACAGCCGGATCTCCGTAGATCAAAGTTGGAAGTTGAGGAAGGATACGAAAAGAAGAGATAAAAGAAAGATGGAAAATGTGGGAAAAAGAGAAAGGGGGAAAGATAAAAATCTGATTTTCCCTCCCCCTTTACTCCCTTTAATTCAAACTATCATTTTCCTCATTTCTTTTCCACAAGGCCCAAAGCTCGATTCTAAGACCCGATTTGTTAACCCGATATTCAGGTCGGGTCAGGTCGAGTAATTTTACCATCCCTAGATTGGACTAATACACAACCCAACTCAAATTGACTAGAAGATCCAACTATTAACATGACCTAAGAACCGGCAGATCTAATATTGACATAACCCAAAAATCAATCAATCTATCATTGACCTTGTAACACTCTCGACTCGGATGTCACAAATTAGGCCTCAAGCCCAATCTAAAACCATAAAATATTTGCAACTAGATTTATCCCAACACATTCATTTCATAAAATCCATTAAGTTCAAGTGTGTGCATAAACGAAAGGTTAAAATGTTAAATGAGAGCTCAATTTAAAATACATAATTAAAGGCATTCGACTTATAATTTAAAATCCAAAATGAGAGTTGCAATACAACATAGAGGCCTATGAATACATAGCCCAAATAGTCCAAGTATTGTACTCAGACATCAAGTCGATGGTGAGGTCTTATTCCGATGGTGCTCCAATGATGCACGTCAACCTACTAACCTGCGAATGGAAATAACAACTTCGATTACTAAGCTAACGAAGCTCAATGGATACACTTCCACTTATCCATGGTTCATGCAAATTATAAATGAGAGCATGGAGCTGAAGATTATATCATGACATAATATAACAACATTGACGCTACCTCTAGCTGCCTAAACACATAGCAAACAATAGAAGATATTAACATGCACAACACATATTACATCATACCAGCAATCCTAGAGTGAGGTCCGGTGTTACACAACCTTGGGAACATACACTTTTGGGTGAAGCCCGATGCCACATAGCTTCGGAAACGTATACCCTGCTCAAAACTTATCGAGCATCTTCAAATAAGATTCGGTGTCACACAGCTTCGGGAACGTACATTCAAAAATCAATAACCACGGTGTTGCAACACACTCTCGCTCTCACTGGGTATCCGAATCCCAACAATCAAGGTACTCAACCAATACAAATGCCCTTACGTGGAACTGATAATATTCAATCCATTGAGGATCCTTAGTGTTTCAACACAAACAAGTCATACAAGGTTTTAACATGTTATTACTCATTACGTACGTATATAGGGATTAAATCTTAGTTTCTCAGTTTTACCCACCACTTTAGAAGCCCATTGGGCCTTAGTACTCGAATTACGAGTCCCTCGAACTCAACACGTATTTTTTGGGCATATTGCTCAGTGGGTATCAAAAACCACATACATGTACCGATACACCCTTAAGGGTACCGATACCCAGCTTCACACACGTAAGGACTTAACCAGCAACCTTGTACCGATACAATGGGCGATATACCAATACCCTATCGGTATCGATGCGCTCCCAAGCGTACCAATACCCATTTGGCTACTAAAATTCTTGCAGAGCAAGGGGTATCGATAACCTATGTAGGTGTACCAATACGCCCTTCAAGAATTGCCTTTGTTCATTAAGTTTAACACAGGGTATCGATACACGTTAAACCCATATCGATACTCGAACCTAGAATTTATTTTTTGGAGTTCGTAAATCCATTCTCAAGCCTCTAAAACCCAAGGGTAAGATACCAAAATATGCCTACAAGTTATGGAAGATGGTTTAAGTGGTTTTCTATTATTTTTACATCATTTTAACACCAATTTCAGATTAAGCCATTAAAGACATCTCAAGCATTCAAGCAACCAAAACATCACCCAAGCCACAAGGATATCAACATTCACGATTTACAAGAACACAAATGAGTTAGTAGTGTACTAACCTTGATGATAAGCTACAAACGAAGCTCCAAGCCAACACCTCAAGCCCTCATCTTCTCTTGAGCCTTAGAAGCTTCTCTCACCTCTTTCGCTACAAATAGATGTTGTAAAACAAGTAACAACATTGTTGGAAACTTACGATACGAAGAAGGAAATATTCTCCAACAAGAAATGGAGCCAAAACCCTCATTATCGTTCTTCCTCTTCAACCCCCACCAAGCACTCATTTTCCAGCCACCACCAAAACTCACAATACTTACCTTGATAGATAGATCTTTGATTGATGATTAACCTTCCCTTAACAACCAACCCGAGATACTCACAAGAAAAGGATAAAAATTGCACATTTTTCTTAGTTTTCAAAAGATGAAGAGAAAGCATGTGACAAAATGATATCATCCTTTCCCCAATGTAACCCCTTGACCCGGTCTAGACGCAAGACAAAACCGAGCAAGCTATATTGGGTTTGCCGAAACAAACCTGTAAAGATCTAACTCAAAATACATTCAGTTATTTTACTTTTATCTTGTCTAGATGCCTCGTTATAACCTATAGTGTGCATACTGGCAGCGTGTGAAATTTCAACTCAATCGGTCATCGTATCGACATCCAATTGCACGCAATTGCAATTTAGGGACAAAATTGAAATATAGGAAAATTAAAGGGACTTATTCCAATTTGAAGTTATCAAACCTTAATTAATTAAGTTACATGCTCATAGGTCAAATTCTAGCTTAAAACAACCATCCAAATTCACCCAATTGCATACATAACCATTAGTGACCAAAACGTAAGAATATAAACACAAACTTTACTTTAACCAACTTAACAGCCATCCGTACCATTACGCGAGCAAGTGTTTCGGTACACTTACACAATTTCAAAATCCCAGATTCTAGTAGCTGAAAATCGTACCAAAGCGCCCCCTCGAGTATTGAAATGACCAACCAAAATACATAAACCCGTCGGTACAATTGTTTGAGTATCGAAACCCTTGTTCAAATTATGTATACCCGTACCGGTACGCTAGTTCGTGTATCAAAACGTCTGGACTTGAAATGTCCCAAATTGTTGGAATTTCATGCTTTCATAAATTCAAACACACACCAACATGCCTCAAACGCACCACAACATTACTAAGGGTCAATCCTTATCATAACATCACAGAAACATCATCAAGACATGGCATCATCCTTTAAAGGAAAGTCTACAGGCATGCTTCCTAGAAACCAAACCATCCAACATCCAAAACAAGAGTCCAAAGCAATATCAACCATAAAAGGCCATTTACAAACCCACAACAGCAATATAAACAGGCTCAACAGGGAGTTTAGCATAAACCCTCCCAAAAACGCAATGAACCCTATTGCCTTTATTACTACTAGTCTAGATTGAAACCATACTTTCAAATTGCTGAAGTCCTTGGATTTCCTTCACTTACTCACTACCTCTAACCTTTAGTTCTCTGCATTGATGGAGAAAAAGAGTGTAAGCACACTAGTCTTAGTGAGGACAACTTAAACAACACACCATCAATGCATTTTAAAACCATTTTCCAAAATATATTGAAATCACCATTTCAATCAACTTATAGCCTTGAAAACCATGCACTTAACACTTTAAAAAAATAACATATTAACCATATGTAACATGTATCACGAATCAACAACAAATCTCATTTGCTAACCCTCAATTTAAGCCTTCCCATGCATAACAACCCATATGCAAAGCTTAAAGAGTAAACATGTATAAACCAACATTATACATCAACATCCATCAACATGATACATTAACAATTATATTGGCTTTCAAGTGATCATAAACCAAGTTCACTTTCCAAAATATTACACCGGATACACAGATTCAAGAAGTGTCTTCTCAACATTTCTTGCAATCTCAACCAGAATTAAGGTACGCTCACAATCGGGTACTATTACAACTCACATCATCAGTTAGACGCATAATACACTAAAGAGAGTTTTCGGTACCATATAACCCCTCAACCGTTAGGGTACTCGTGGTGGAGTATTCAGTACACATAAAGCCCTCAACACCTGATGTGACTCTTTATAGTGCACCATCAATCATATGGCCGACCAACTATATTCGATAATAGTTTATACCATATCACTTGCAATTATAATTCATTATTAACCATGTACCTCATTATTTTTAAAGCAAGATATCAAAACCGTTTCCAAAGCATTAAACCATGCTTTACAAGTATTCCACATACTTACATGGATCATTTACCAAATGTATCCATCACCATTATATGATCAAAACAGTATAAAACATACTTAAAATCATGCTCAACAGTAGGTACCATGTAATTCAAAACAAGTGCATAAAATCAATTTCGTAAAAGCACGACCGAGGGATAAGTCTCTTTATACTTACTTTTGAGTTTAAACCAACTTTTCAAGCTTAATTTAAACTCCAAATATATCATTTAAATCATTTATTGTAACTGTTGCGCGTAATAAGTGCTCCGCAATTGTACAAGTGTATACGTCGCAAGTTATAGTATAAAAGAAATCGTCCCCACAGGGATTGGTGCCACTTCAAGAATCTAGTCTCTTGCACTGTAAAAGTAAAACAACACAAGTAGATGATTGTAGGAGTTTTAACTAACAACTAAACTAGAAAGCAATAAAGTAAAAAAAAAGATGTAATCAAAAGAGAGAAAATAGGCTAGGTTATCGTGAGTTGAGGAGTGATAGCCGATTGGATCGTCTTGGTAAAAAGAGTGCAGCGGTAACTCAGTTTCCGTGGCAACTTGCGCAGTTGGGTTGCCTTGGCAACTAGTAGAACGGTTGCCTGGGCAATTGGTTGGGCAACTGGGCAGCACTTCAAGGTTCGGCAGAGCGTTCTTCAATGGTTTTTTCTTATCCCTAAGTCGAAAATCTAGCTAATTGTGCATGCCTTGACAATACATCCTTGTGTGAATCAAGGGTGAACAATAACCAATCTTGCGCTCCTTTTAGCCGTTGAAATCCTAAACTTATTTCTAAGCCGGATTATCATTATCATCGATAGATTGATTGAAAACCATACTCATTCGTTTCTTGAATCTAACTCTCCCGATATTAGATAAATAGATAGATTACGAGATCCTTTCCCAATTCACTCGCAAACAAGAATAAGAACCAAGAATGAGTAAACCTTGAATTGAAAGTGCAAACTATATTACCTAAACAAAATCCAATCGTTTCTCATAACCACAAAACACAATAACCTTAGCCAAATAGATTTAGTTCATGGCTAGGTTCCAAAGAAACACAAAACAAAGTTTTCCTAACATAAACCTAATCGAATAAGAAAGAAAAAAGATGAAGATGTTGAAGCCTCTTGTCGATTTCTCTCATCTCTTGCACCTTTGGAGTTGACGGCTTGGTCCTCTATTTTGGTGTGCAATATTTTCGAGAATGAAGGGTTCAAGACCGAAATCTTGATGAGAGTTGGAGTATTCGAAGCCTTGTTCTTCACAAATCTTTCGGCTTTCAAACTTGGAGTGAAATCGTTCTTGAACCGCCGGTGTAGCAAATTTATTGTAGCTTGGTTCTTTGGAAGAACTTGGATGCACCAAAAACTTGAGTTTTGTTGCCAAGGATGATTTTTGGTTGTGAGTTGGGTAGAAACAAAGAAAAGAAATCAAAAGAAGCTAAAGAGTTGCAAGGTTAAAAGTAGGAATAGGTTTCTTGGAAGTTAAGGGTGATGGTTTAAATAGAAAAGATACATAGTAAATATGGTGGGTGGGATTGATTGGAAAGAAAGAAATCAATGGTTTTAATTGGGGGAAGGCAGCGGCAAAGGGAATTGGGGAAAGGGGAGGGTTTGGCCAGCTATGTAGGTGAATTAGGGTAAATTGGAGGCTTAATATAAGCCTTAGATTTAGCCCATTAGTTTCCTTGTTGAAGAAACTTCCATCTTGAATCCAATTCCTTTTTATCTTGAACTTTTTTCCTATAATTCAAAAACAAATAAAATAAGGATTAAAATTAAAGATAAACTAATAAATAAAAAGAAATAAATAAAGATGCGCAAATAAATTCTTAAACCTAAAATTCAAAAACAATTAGATAAATATGAAAGAAAGATGTAGTCTTAACCTAAAGGAACTAAATAAATCTATAAAAATAAAATAAATAAAAAAATTCGCATAAAAGGAAAAAATAAAAAAATCGAAAGGAGAGCATGATCATGCATCTCTTAAGGTGATCACTTCTTTGTTACATTCCACATGGGCACCGTTATAGTGCTTCAATCTTTGTCCATTAACTTTGAATTCATGTTCGTCAGTGGTGGACTTGATTATCACGACACCATGGGAGAACGGTTTGACTACTTCGAATGGTCCTAACCATCTTGATCTCAATTTTCTCGGGAAAAGTTTTAGCCGAGAATTGAATAGATTAACTAGTTGCCCTGGCGTGAATTGCCACGACAATAGTTTCTTGTCATGCCATTGCTTTGTTTTCTCCTTGTAGATTCGTGCATTGTCATAGGCGAGTGCACGGAATTCTTCTATCTCGTTGAGATCTAGTAAAAGCTTTTGTCCGGCAGTCTCCCAATCCATATTCACGGTCTTGATTGCCCAATATGCTTTGTGATCGATTTCCACCGGTAAGTGATAGGTCTTACCATAGACAAGGCGAAACGGGGACATTCTTAGGGGTGTTTTGAATGCGGTTCGATAAGCCCAAAGTGCTTCGTCTAGTCTTGAAGACCAATCTTTTCGGGAAGAATTGACAACCTTCTCGAGGATATTCTTTAACTCCCGGTTGGAAAATTCTACTTGCCCATTAGTTTGTGGATGATATGCCGTGGCAATTTTGTGGGACACGCCAAAGCGTTGCAACATCTTGGCAATAAATTTGTTGTCAAAGTGCTTCCCTTCATCACTAATTATTGCTCTCAGCATTCCAAATTGTGTAAATATGTTTTTCTGCAAGAATCGTTGCACGGTCTTGGAATCATTAACGGGAACTGCAGCGGCTTCAACCCACTTGGACACGTAGTCGACGGCAAGTAGGATGTAGAGGTTGTCGAATAAAGATAGGAAAAGTCCCATGAAATCGATCCCCTATACATCGAACAATTCCACCTCAAGGATGTTTTAGAGCGGCATCTCATGTCGTCTAGAGATATTTCCCGTCCTCTGGCAATGATCACACTGCTTGTAAAACTCTTGGACATCTTTGTAGAGTGTTGGCTATTACAAACCGGATTGCAAAACTTTGGCCGCAGTACGTGTTCCTCTAAAATGTCCTCTATAGGGTGAAGAATGGCATTGCCGGAGTACATTCTGCTGCTCCTCTTCAGGGACACATCGGCGTATAATCTGATATGAACATTGTTTAAACAAAAGAGGCTCATCCCAGAAATAATGCTTAGCAACATGGTGGAACCGCTTCTTCCCTTGATGAGTAAGGCCATAAGGTAAAATACCACAAACAAGGAAATTAACTAAATCTGCATACCAGGGTATTACCAAGGCAACTAGACTTGCCAAGGCGTGCGCTTCTGGAGTCGACGAGGCATCAAGGGTTGCCAAGGCATGTGTTGCCATCGCAACTACTTCCATGGTTGTCAGGGCGTGCGCTTATAGAGGAGCCAAGGCGTGCACATCTAGAGTTGCCAAGGCATTAGGGGTTACCGAGGCATATGTTGCCGCGGCAACTGCTTCAGTGGTTGCCAAGGCATCCGGGTTGTCGAGGCAACTAACAGTTGCTCATACGGGAATACATCACATATCTATAAATCTGCTTCCTCCTCCCTATTTGTTCTAAGCGTGATAAGTGATCGGCAACTTGATTCTCTGTTCCTTTCCTGTCCTTAATTTCAATGTCAAATTCTTGTAAAAGTAATATCTAACGAATCAAACGAGGTTTGGCATCCTTTTTAGCAAATAGGTACTTAATTACCGAATGGTCCGTATGGACAATTACCTTTGTACCAATCAAATAGGACCGGAACTTGTTAAATGCAAAAACTACGGCTAGTAACTCTTTCTCCGTTGTTGTGTAATTCACTTGAGTGCTACTAAGAGTTTTACTAGCATAGTATATCACATGAAAAATCTTACTTGTGCGTTGGCCTAGAACTGCTCCTATCGCGAAATCACTCGCATCATACATGAGCTCAAAAGGTAGTGTCCAATCGGGTGGAACGACAATGGGTACCGATGCAAGCTTTTCCTTTAGGGTTTTAAATGATTAGGCACAAGAATCATCAAAATTGAAGACCTTATCCTGTTCAAGCAAATTGCACAAGGGTTTAGTAATTTCAGAAAAAATGTGAATGAACCTCATGTAAAAACCTGCATGTCCAAGAATGCCTCGAATTCCTTTAACCAAACTTGGTGGCGGCAATCTCTCGATCACGTCCACCTTGGCTTTGTGTACTTCAATTTCCTTGGATGAAATCTTATGGTTGAGCACGATTCCTTCATCTACCATAAAATGGCACTTCTCCCAATTAATGACTAAATCGGATTTTTCGCATCTTGCTAACACCTTCTCCAAATTGTCGAGGCAACTGTCGAAGTCATCAGCAAATACAAAAAAAATCGTCCATGAAGATTTCAAGGAAGGCTTCAACCATGTATGAAAAGAATGCCATTATGCATCTTTGGAAGGTTGCCGGCTTATTGCATAATCCGAATGGCATCCTTCGAAAGGCATAAGTATTGTATGGGCATGTGAAGGTTGTCTTTTCTTGATCTTCTGGTGCTATGGCAATTTGATTGTAACCTGAATAACCATCAAGAAAATAATAAAAGGGTTTACCTGCAAGACGGTCAAGCATTTGATCAATAAAGGGTAAGGGGAGGTGATCTTTCCTAGTGGTCTTGTTTAACTTTTGGTAATCCATGCAAACCCTCCAACCGGTCACAGTCCTGGTTGGGATGAGTTCATTGTTTTCATTACTTACCACCGTTATACCTCTTTTTTGGTACACATTGTACCAGACTTACCCATGTACTATTAGAGATAGGGTATATAATGTCGGCGTCAAGCCACTTGATGATTTCTTTCATTACAACCCCTTTCATGGCATGATTCAGTCTTCTTTAAGCCTCAATCGAAGGTTTGTGATCATCTTCCAGCAAAATCTTATGCATGCACACTGCCAGACTAATTCCCTTCAAGTCGGCAATTTTCCACCCTATCGCCTTCTTGTGTAGAATCAACATGTCGATCAGCTTCTTTTCCTGCTCAGGTTGTAACTTAGAGGAAATAATTACAGGTAGTATATTATCGGTTCCTAAGTAAGAATATTTTAGTTTCCCTGACAATTGTTTCAACTCAAGAATCGGTGGTTGTTCAATGGAGGGTTTTTTGAGTTTACCTTCCTTACCTGAGTAATCCAGTGGTTCAAAGTATGTACTTGGTCGATTAACTAACCAATTTGCCTCTTCTTGTTGTTTCTCATCGATTGGTTCTTCATACTCCTCAGGTTTCTCTAGATCAGCAATGTAGTTGTCGAGGTAACTAATTTCCTCGTTGCAGTCAAACTCTGTTGTTGAATGAAGAAGTTGGCATTCTTCTGGATCATCAGAATGCTTTAGTGTTTGGAACACATTTAGTTTAACTTGTTGGTCATTTACCCTCATTGTGAGCTCTCCATTTTCAACGTCGATCAAGGTTCTTCCTGTTGCTGGGAAGGGTCTCCCGAGAATAATAAGTGCATGCTCATCTACTTCACAGTCCAAAACAATAAAGTCAGCGGGAAAAATAAATTTATCAACTTTTACCAGTATGTCTTCGATTTTCCCTCTGTATGCACATAGAATCTGTCAGCTAGCTATAGCATAACTGTCGTAGGTCTTGCCTTCCCGATTCCTAGTTTCTGGAAAACCGATTTAGGTATCAAGTTTATGCTTGCTCCAAGGTCACATAATGCTTTCCCGACATATTGGTTTCCGATGGAACATGGTATTTTGAAACTTTCAGGATCTTTCAACTTGGGTGGCATGCGATTATGCAACATGGCCATGCATCCCTCTGTTGCGGCAACTGTTTCAAACTCTCATAGCCTTGTTCTTTTGGACACAATGTCTTTAAGGAACTTGGCATAGTTCGGCATTTGTTCAATTGCCTCAACCAATCGCAAGTTGATATGAACTTGCTTTAGGATATCAAGAAACTTCTTGAATTGATATTCTTGCTTTTATCGCTTCAACCTTTGTGGGAATGGTGGTGGAAGTCGAATATCTTCGATCCTTTCATTGGTCTGGAATCTGATTGACGGCATTGTCGGGGCAACTGGAGTTGTCGAGGCATCGTCAACTAGGGTTGTCGTGGCATGCTTATCGTTGGTTTTCGCGACATGCTTATTGTTGGTTGCCACGGAATCGTCAACTGGGGTTGCCGTGGCATTTCCTGGTTCAGCATCTGAGGCTTTGCCGCTGAATTCATCTTGTTCTTTTTGTGGAGTTCTGTTTGATGAGCGGGCTAGAGCCTCCTTAAGTTGTCGGCCACTTCTAGTGGTAATCGCCTTACATTGTTCGTGGCCAGTTCCTCTTGCAACTTCAGTATCGCTGGGTAAACCTCCTTACGGTTTAGTATTCAGGTTTTGAGCAAATTGTCTGACTTGAGTTTCCAATGATTTGATTGCCTCCTCTTGGTTTTGCAATCTCATCTCGGTCATGTTAATAAAAGCATCAGTTCTTTTTATGAAGTTACTATTCTCAACCATATAAGATTCAGTTTTTAATATGAAAGCATTGAGAGAATTTTCTAAAAAACTAGATGTTGTCTATTGTTGTTGTGGCAATTGTTTCCGTGACATATTCTGCTAGAATCCTGATGCTTGTACATTCCGATTGTTCTGGTTTAGAGCATGGTTGGGATTACTCCATGAAAAATTTGGGTGCTTCTTACATGCTGGATTGTACGTGTTGGACATCACATTGTTGTTCCGATTATAATTCCCCACATAAAAGCTGGATTCTGGATTCTGTATACATTCAAAAGAATCATGGTTACCACCACATAACTCACAAAAGGAATCTACTACCTTGACCTCCTATGTGTTGTTTTGTTTCTGCATGTTCTGGACCATTTTGGTTAGAGTGGCCAATTGTGCCGAAATTGAGTCTGATGATCCCAGTTCATGTATTGTGGCTTGGCGTCTAAGCTCTTCTAGTATATGGGAATTGATAATCATTCTTGGCAAGCATGTTCAGAATTTGCATTGCTTCTTCCGGTGACTTGTCTAGGAGTATGCCGTTTGCCGAGGCATCTAGCATCATCCTTGTTGGTGTGTTTACAACATTGTAAAACATCATCACTTGTGTCCATACTGGAATTCGTGTAGGGGACATTTGCGTAGAAGTTCTCTATATCGCTCCCAGACCTCGTACATGGATTCGTCATCTGCCTGTCGAAAAGAAGTAATTTCGTTACGAAGCTTATCAGTCAAGTTTGTACGATTAAATCGAGCAAGGAAATCACGATAAAGATCGGTCCAAGATCCTATTGATTCAGAATGAATACTATTCAACCATGCTTTCTCCCTATCCCTCAGTGAATAGGGGAATAATCTTAGTCGTAAAACATCTGGAATGACTCCTTGTATTTTGAATAAGTTGCAAATCTCGAGGAAAGATTTAAGATGTTGTCGTGCATCTTCAGTTGCTGAACCACCGAATTGACCAATTGTGTTATCATATTGAACATCACCGGTTTCAACTCAAAGTGGTCGGCTTCAATTTCAGGTGTGACAACTCCTGGATTAAGTCCTTCAAGATCTTCCTCTAGATAGTCTCGAATAGTTTTGTTTCGTGCAAGAATCACTCCACCTCCTGCTGGAACATCCTTGTTGTTGTTGGCATTCATATTGTCGTCCTGATTAGCCATTCCTACTCTTAGCCTTTGTCTGAGTCTTTGCAAGGTTCGTTCGATTTCTGGATCAAAGGGATATTCTGGTGTAGTTGGTCTCGCCCTAGTCATATACTAATGCAAAACCAAAGTTTGTTAACCCTTCAAATCTTAAACAATAAAAATAAAAGTGCAAGAAAATAAAAACAAAGTCGATATTGCCAATCCCCAGAAACGGTGCTGAAAACTTGTTGATCGTAATAAGTGCTCCACAATTGTGCAAGTGTACACGTTGCAAGTTATAGTATAAAAGATATCGTCTCTATAGGGATTGGTGCCACATCAAGAATCTAGTCTCTTGCACTGTAAAAGTAAAAGAACACAAGTAGATGATTGTAGGAGTTTTAACTAACAACTAAACTAGAAAGCAATAAAGTAAAAAAAGATGTAATAAAAAGAGATAAAATAGGCCAGGTTATCGTGAGTTAAGGAGTGATAGCCGATTGGATCGTCTTGGGCTCCTTTTAGCCGTTGAAATCCTAAACTTATTCCTAAGCCGGATTAGTCTTTATCATCGATAGATTGATTAAAAATCATACTCATTCGTTTCTTGAATCTAACTCTCCCGATATTAGATAAATAGATAGAATTAAAAGATCCTCTCCCAATTCGCTCGCAAACAAGAATAGAACCAAGAATGAGTAAACCTTGAATTGAAAGTGCAAACTTTATTACCTAAACAAAATCTAATCATTTCTCACAACCACAAAACACAGTAACCTTAGCCAAATAGATTTAGTTCATGGCTAGGTTCCAAAGAAACACAAAACAAAGTTTTCCTAACATAAACCTAACCGAACAAGAAAGAAAAAGATGAAGATGTTGAAGCCTCTTGTCGATTTCTCTCATCTCTTGCACCTTTGGAGTTGATGGCTTGGTCCTCTATTTATAGGGCTAGGTCAAAGTCTTTCTTGAGGAGGAAGTTAAGTTTGAATTAAATACTTTTAAAGAATATATTTATTTAGTATATTTAAATTTCTTCTAGATCTTCTCCTATCTTCTTAGGATTTAATCTCTCTTTGACCTCTTCATGGAAATCCAACTTTTTTAGGATTTATCTTTGCTCCACGTCATACTGGATTTATCCATTCATCAATTTTGGCTGTCATATCATCTTATCCATTATTGACAATTGCCCTGGCAACTAGCTCGGCATATCCTTCATGCACTGCCCTGGCAACTGTGTCGACATCTCTTTCTTGTAATGCCCTGGCAACTGGTTCTAGCCTTGCTTTGGCAACTGATTTTGCATACACAAAAACAACTATCGGCAGCACCATTTTTCCACAAAATTAAGCAAAATATGGAATCAAGCTTGACCATCAAGGAAACAATGCAAACATGCATGAATGGCTAATAATGCAACTAATATGAGCCTAAGTCTAGCAATAATATGAGTAAAAAGGGTGAATAAAATAGTACTTTTGGACACTTAATAGTAACTTAGGTGACAATGACATATTGCTAGATGTCACTCATTGTTTGCAATATTAGAAATGTTGTAATATTTAAAACTAACGTTACATGAACCTACTGGGTCACACCCACAGTTGAAATGAGCATATATTAAACGAATTATATATGTACAAATTTGTTGTACACGAATTTAGTTAAATTAATATATATTTGGTATATATATATATAATTTAACTATTGGGTAAATATTAAAAGAAAAATAATTATTGTAATTATAACTCTTTTAATATATAAATAATATAATTCGAATCAAATTAATATATATATATTGAAATCCCAATTAAAGTTGAATTGGGTTTATATATATTTAATATATATATATATATTGAAATCCTAATTAAGTTGAACAGGGATTATATATATTTAATATATATATATTGAAATACTAATTAAGTTGAATTGGGATTATATATATTTAATATGGGATGGGATCCAATTACATGGTGTAAAACTCATTTAGTTTTACACTAATCCATGGCCATTGGATGAGTAAAATGGATGGATGAGATAACAGTAAAATTGTGAAGATTATCACTTGGAAAAAAAGATAAGGAAACAATTATAGCCATTAATTACCATCATCCAATGGTCCAAAAAAAGTGTAAAAGTAATTGAGTTTTACACCATGTAAGTGGATCCTAACCCATTTAATATATATATATATTGAAATCCTAATTAAATTTAATTAGGATTATATATATTAAAATACTAATTAAAGTTAAATTGGGATTATATATATTTAATATATATATCGAAATCCTAATTGAGTTGAATTAGGATTACAAAGGCTATATAAAGGCATGCGAGATCTAGCAGTCATTAATGTTTTTTGGGAAAATTCTTCTAAATAGTTTAGAGAGTTTTTATATGTTCTTTCCCTTCTAAATAGTTTAGAGAGTTTTATATGCTCGTTTCAACTGGGTGAACTACGTAGAGCTTGGATCGTTATCGTTGCGGCTTAAGAATCTACATCGTAGAATCGTGATTAGATGTACATCTTCTCCAAATTTAGAATTCCAGATTTTAAACAGGTAATTCTTCACCCTTATTCACCTTGATTCATTCCTCTTACATGGATCTTTGGTGGTGATCACTGAATAATTTTTCCGCTGCACCATGGGGTGTACCAACATGACCCAACAATGGTGTTAAAGCCACTTTTACGATACGAATTCGGGTTTTAATTACTTGGGTGATGTAATTGTATGAGATACATATTATTTTTCGATTTAGTTAGCGAATATATGATATTTGTACTAGAAAATCTATTCAATCATGGTTAATGTGTTAATCCAGTTAAAAAATATCCTAAGATCGATGATTAAGAGTTAATCATCAAGATCTTTGTCGATAGGGTTTGAAATATTATATGTTAATTGTTAAAATATTCAATATGAAATTTTAGGTTTTTAGATGTTAAGTGTTAACATATGTGGGTCATAGTAACATATTAGACTAATGGTTAGTCTATAGATTTCGTGCGGGAAAGAAACGATATTTGTTTCAATAAAAACCTCGTGCATTTTAAAATCCTAAAAAACACGATAATGTTGATAAAAGTTATCAAATCGTGAGGTTTTTACATAGAAATTAAGATGCTACTATTTAAAAAATTTCCTCATCGTTAACTGGGCAGCGGCAACCCTGCCCGCGGCTGCAAGGCCGCTGTTGCGCATAATAAGTGCTACGCAATTGTGCAAGTATACATGTTGCAAGTTATAGTATAAAAGATATCGTCTCCACAGGGATTGGTGCTACTTCAAGAATCTAGTCTCTTACACTGTAAAAAGTAAAAACACAAATAAAAGATTATAGGAGTTTAACTAATAACTAAACTAGAAGGCAATAAAGTAAAAGAATAAATGAGATCAAATGAGAGAGATAGGCCAGGTTATCGTGAGTTGAGGTGTGATAGCCGATTGGATCGTCTTGGTAAAAGAGTGCACGGGCAACTCAGTTGTCGTGGCAACTTGCACAACGGGTTTGCCTTGGCAACTAATCGATGGTTGCCTGGGCGACTAGTTGGGAAACTACTTGGGGGCCTGAGCAGCAACCTTCAAGGTTCGGCAGAGCGTTCTTCAATGATTTCTTCTTATCCCTAAGTCGAAACTCTAGCTACTTGTGCATGCCTTGATAATACATCCCTGCGTGAATCAAGGGTGAACAACAACCAATCTTGCGCTCCTCTTAGCCGTTGAAATCCTTAACTTATTCCTAAGCCGGATTAATCTTCACCATCAATAGATTGAATAAAGATCGTATTCATTCATTTCTTGAATCTAACTCTCCCGATATTAGATAATATAGATGAGGTCACGAGATCCTCTCCCAATTCACTCGCAAACAAGAATAAGAACCAAGAATGAATAAACCTTGAATAGAAAAGTGCAAACTCTTATTACCTAAACAAAATCCAATAGTTTCTCACAACCACAAGGCACAATAACCATAGCCAAATAGATTTAGTTCATGGCTAGGTTCCAAAGAAACACGAGATAAAGAATCCCTAGCATGAACCTAATTGAACAAGAAAGAAAAAGATGAAGGATGAAGCTTGTTGAAATCCTCCTTGCCCTAGATGCTTATCGAAAATTCTCTCCTCCCTCTCTCTTTGGAGTTGACGGCATGGCCTCTAATTTATAGGGCTAGGTCAAAGTCCTTCTTTGAGGAGGAAGTTAAGTTGGAATTAAATTATCTTTGGGATTTAGCTTTGCTCCACGTCATCTTGGGCTTGTCTAGTCATCAATTTCGACTACCATATCACCTTATTCTTTGTCGACAATTGCCCTGGCAACTGGCTCGGCGTCTCCTTCATGCATTGCCCTGGCAACTAGCTCAACATCTCCTTCATGCATTGCCCTGGCAACTAGCTCTAGCCTTGCTTTGGCAAGTGATCCTGCACATACACACAAAACACACCAAAGCAGCATCTTTTCCCACAAAAACAACCAAGTTATGCAATCAAGCTCAACGATGGACGGAAACATGGATTAATGCATGAATGGCTAATTATGCAACTAATATGAGCCTAAGTCTAACAATAATACGAGTAAAAAGGGTAAGAAAAATAGTACTTTTGAACACTTATCACACCCCCAAACTCGAACTACTGCTTGTCCTCATGCAATGCAAACTAATAATTACCTGCCAAGACTTCAATTTTCACAAACTTAGCTTTGAAATTGATTTCAATTCTCAGAACCGGGGCACAAAGTATGATTGGCTTTTCATTTTTTTGAAAACTTAGGAGTTACTCGGAATCAAACTATAATGCTTGTGAGTGTGTGCGGAGTTGTGTGCAAGTTGATTTTTCGAATTCTATGCAAACAAGAGGTTTTCAAATTACTCCATCGGGTTCTCTTTTTTTAACATGTTTTAATTAGAGCCAGTTTTAGGCACCTCTAGTGTTTTGTTTTTAGTTTTCAAAAGTTAATTAATTTATTCGACTAGAGCCGGTTTCGGGCACCTCCAGCGATCGATTTTTTAGCACATACTAGAGCCAGTTTCGGGCACCTCTAGCGTTCAATTTTTTAGCACATGCTAGAGCCAATTTCGGGCACCTTTAGCATTCATCCAATTTTTATTATAATCCCCCAATTTGTTTAATTATCAACTTAAGTTCACTAGAATTCCTTAAATCAATCAAACCACAACAGTGTTTCATCAAATTTAGCATCATAGTAAAATTCTAAGTTTTTCCATGGTTATCCTAGAATAAAAATTCTATCAATCAAGTGCATTGGCAAAGTCATCATCGGATATTCATCAAATCTAGGCAATTCTTGTTCCAACTAAAGGCATGGCAAGCAATTTATGTATCATAAATGTAATACTTAAGAACTACTATTAACAATCCCCCAAAACTCGAGTGAGGCATTGTTCTCAATGCATGCATTAAATAAAAATAACAAAAAATAAAATGCAACGAAGACTTACTCTGAGAGTTCATCATTGTGGATGATTAGTTTCCTTTTGGTCGATGTCTTGATTCTCTTGCTTGAACGCGATGGTTGTTTCTTTGTTGCCGGTGGTGGAATCGATCCTCGTACGGGGTTATCCCCATCGTCCTCTTCATCAATGTCATTGGCTTTTCGCTTGGAGGATTCAATTGGTGCGGTCTTTTTTGGTGCAATGGAGGACTCGTCTGAATCTGAAAAATCAAACAATGATTTCGTAGGAGTTGATTCAGGCATAGGTGCTTTACCTTTGGCTTTTGCAGTGGTTGTCGGGATATCCTTAGCTTTGGTTACCGTGGCATCTTTAGGGTTGGTTGCCGTGGCATCTGCTTCTGCAGGCATGATGTAGGTTGCCGCGGCATCATCTGTTGCGGTTGCCGTGGTGACTGCTTCATTGGTTGTCGGGGCAAGGATCCCGGCAGGAAAGATTGGGAACGGCACGCGATTGTCCGGGTACTTTTCTAGGATAACTTGGGTGATGGCATTGTTGTGCTCCTTCATGTACCGCATTAATATTAGTTGTCGGTCTTCAATTTGCCTTAGGTGGCTCGCCAATGGTTGCAAGAGTGCTTCAAAGTATCCCGGGTTTGATGGCTGAGTTGCCCGGGCGTTAGGTGCTTGGGCATTAGGGATTGCCGGGGCGGTAGGAGTTTCCGCGGCAATTGGAGGCCTTGAGGATTTTTCCGGTGCCTCTCCCATTAGCTTTCGGATTTGTGCTTGATTCCAACCAGACTTTGGTAGGGCCTTTTCATCGGTTGACTCAGTTGGAACATGCATCTCCTTGCAAAGATTAGAAATTAAGCAAGGGAAGAAAAGAGAACCCTTATCTTTTGAGCTACATACAAAAATCTCATCACAAATAATTTTTCCAATGTTAATGATGCGATTATGCAAAATAGAATGTATGAGCAAAAGATGTGGTATATCAAAGGTAGTATTGTGTGTGGTGGGCATTAAAGAAGTTTTAACAAACTTATTCCATAGTTTTTCCTCGGGTTTAAGTCGAAGGCGATTTACCGTGCCCTTGTATTTACCGTTATTCCAATGAGTTCCCGGTTAGTGAGTTCTTGAAGCACCTTGTCGAGTTGCTTGGGCATGATTTGATCAACAAAGGCTTGATGCTCGTCATTCTCAATGTAGAGCCCGTAAAATGTGTTGACGTTTTTGGGGCTTATGAGTATGGCCTTGTCACGAACAAAAACATAAGGATTATCCGGGTTAGGTGAGTGAGCATAGAATTCTCTTACCCATGAGATGTTACCCGGTTCCGATTGATGGCAAAAGATTTGCCACTTTTGATGTGCAATCCTCTCGAAGATGAATGGTTCAAGGCCGAAATCTTGATGAGAGTTGGAGTATTCAAAGCCTTGTTCTTCGTAAATCTTCCGGCTTTCGAACTTGGAGTAAAATCTTTCTTGAACCACCGGTGTAGTAAACTTCTTGTATCTTGGTTCTTTGGAGGAACTTGGATGAACTAAAAAATTAATTTTGGATGCCATAGATGATCTTGGTTGTGAGTTTTGCAAAAACAAATAAAACAAAATAAAAGAAACTAAAAAGTTGCAAGATAAAAAGTAGGAATAGGTTAAGGGTGATGGGTTTTATAGAAAAGATAGGTGGTAAATATGGTGGGTGGGATTAGGGGAAGGCGAAAAAAGGCTTTTGGTTTAGGGGAAGGGTGACGGCAAGGGGGGTTTAATTAGGGTAAGTTGGAGGCTTTATATAAGCCTTAGGTTCAGCCCATTAATTTCCTTGTTAAAGATGTTTTCCTTCTTGGATCAAAATTTCTCTTTATCTTGAACTCTTTTCCTACAATTCAAAGACAAATCAAATAAGGATTAAAATTAAAGATAAACTAATAAAAGAAAATAAATAAAGATGTGTAAAGGGATTCTTAAACTTAAAGAAAGATAAAACAAAAGAAAATAAATCTATCCTAAAAAAACAAATAATCGAAAGTAATAAAAAATAGAAATTAAATAGTTTGACAAAATTTAAAATAAAAATAAAATATCGAAAGGAGAGCATGCTCATGCATCTCCTAAGGTGACCACTTCTTTGTTACGTTCCACATGGGCACCATTGTAGTGCTTTAACTTTGAATTCATTTTTGTCAGTGATGGACTTGATTATCACGGCACCATGGGAGAATGGTTTGACAACTTCGAATGGTCCCGACCATCTTGATTTCTGCTTTCTCGGGAAAAGTTTTAGCCGAGAATTGAATAAGAGAACTAGTTGCCCTGGCATGAATTGTCGCGGCAATAGTTTCTTGTCATGCCATTGCTTTGTTTTCTCCTTGTAGATTTGTGCATTGTTATAGGCGAGTGCACGGAATTCTTCTATCTCATTGAGGTCCAACAAACGCTTTTGTCCGGCACTTTCCCAATCCATATTCACGGTCTTGATTACCCAATATGCCTTGTGTTCAATTTCCACCGGTAGATGGCATGTTTTGCTATAGACAAGTCGGAAGGGGGACATACCTAAGGGTGTTTTGAATGCAGTGCGATATGCCCAAAGTGCGTCATCTAGTCTTAATGACCAATCCCTCCTAGAGGGATTTACAACTTTCTCGAGTATACCCTTCAATTCCAGGTTAGAAATTTCGGCTTGCTCGTTGGTTTGTGGGTGATATGCTGTGGCAATCTTTTGTGATATGCCGAAGCGTTGCAACATCTTGGCAATAAGTTTGTTATCAAAATGCTTGCCTTCGTCACTGATAATTGCTCTCGGCATCCCAAACCGTGTAAATATGTTTTTCTACAAGAATCGTTACACGGTCTTGGAATCGTTGTTAGGAACTGCAGCTGCCTCCACCCATTTAGACACGTAGTCGACGGTAAGTAGAATGTAGAGGTTGCCGAATGAAGATGGGAAAGGTCCCATAAAATTGATCCCCCATACATCGAACAATTCCACCTCGATGATGTTTTGGAGCGGCATCTCACGTCGTCTAGAGATATTACCCGTCCTCTGGAAACGATCACATTGCTTGTAAAAGTCTTGGGCATCTTTGTACAATGTTGGCCAATACAAACCGGATCGCAAAACTTTGGCCGCGGTACGAGTTCCTACAAAATGTCCTCCATAGGGTGAAGAATGGCATTGCCGGAGTACATTCTGTTGCTCTTCTTCAGGGACACATCAGCGTATAACCTGATCTGCACATTGTTTAAACAAAAGAGGCTCGTCCCAAAAGTAATGCTTAGCATCATGGCGGAACCGCTTATTCTCTTGGTGAGTAATGACATAAGGTAAAATACCACAAGCAAGGAAATTAACTAAATCAGCGTACCAGGGTATTACCGAAGCATGTGCTACCGTGGCGACTTCTCCCAAAATTGTCGAGGCGTGCGCGTCAAGGGCTGTTGCGGCATCGAGAGTTGTCGAGGCGTGCGCATCTATGGTTGCCGAGGCGTCGAGGGTTGCCGAGGCATGCGCATCCATGGTTGCCGAGGCAACTAAAATTTGTTCATCCGGGAATGCATCGCATATCTCTAGATCTGCGTCCTCCTCCCTATTGCATTCTAAACGTGATAAGTGATCGGCCACTTGATTTTCTGTTCCTTTCTTGTCCTTAATTTCAATATCCAATTCTTGTAAAAGTAATATCCAACGAATCAAACGAGGTTTGGCATCCTTTTTAGCAAATAGATATTTGATTGTCGAATGGTCTGTATGAACAATTACCTTTGTACCAATCAAATAGGATCGAAACTTGTCAAATGTGAAAACTACAGCTAGTAACTCTTTCTCTGTTGTTGTGTAATTCACTTGAGCACTATTAAGAGTTTCACTAGCGTAGTATATCACATGGAAGGTCTTACCTGTGCGTTGGCCTAGGACTGCTCCTACCGCGAAATCACTTGCATCATACATGAGCTTAAAAGGTAGCGTCCAATCTGGTGGAACGACAATGGGTGCCGAGGCAAGCTTTTTCTTTAGGGTTTCGAATGCTTGGGTGCAAGAATCATCAAAATCGAAGACTTTATCTTGTTCAAGCAAATTGTATAGAGGTTTAGTGATTTTAGAAAAATTATGAATGAACCTCCTATAAAACCTGCATGTCCAAGAAAACTTCAAATTCCTTTAACCGAACTTGGTGGGGGCAATCTCTCGGTCACGTCCAACTTGGCTTTGTCTACTTCAATTCCCTTGGATGAAATCTTGTGGCCGAGCACTATTCCTTCATCTACCATAAAATGGCATTTCTCCCAATTGAGGACTAAATCAGTTTCTTCACATCTTGCCAACACCCTCTCTAAATTTCCGAGACAGTTGTCGAAGTCATTACCAAAAATAGAAAAATTATCCATGAAGATCTCAAGGAAGTCTTCGACCATGTCCGAAAAGAGTGTCATCATGCATCTTTGGAAGGTTGCTGGGGCGTTACACAATTCGAACGGCATCCTTCGGAAGGCATAAGTACCGTATGGGCATGTGAAGGTTGTCTTTTCTTGATCTTCTGGTGCTATGGCAATTTGATTGTAACCTGAATAACCATCAAGAAAATAATAAAAGGGTTTACTTGCAAGACGGTCAAGCATTTGATCAATAAAGGGTAATGGGAAGTGATCTTTCCTAGTGGCTTTGTTTAGCTTTCGATAATCCATACAAACCCTCCAACCGGTCACACTCCTGGTTGGAATGAGTTCATTGTTTTCATTACTTACCACCGTTATACCTCTTTTTTTCGGAACACATTGTACCGGACTTACCCATGTACTATCAAAGATAGGGTATATAATGTCGGCGTCAAGCCACTTGATGATTTCTTTCATTACAACCCCTTTCATGGCATGATTCAGTCTCCTCTGGGCCTCAATTGAAGGTTTGTGATCATCTTCCAACAAAATCTTGTGCATGCACACTGCCGGGCTAATTCCCTTCAAGTCGGCAATTGTCCACCCTATTGCCTTTTTGTGTAGCTTTAACATCTTGATCAGCTTCTTTTCCTGCTCAGGCTGTAACTTAGAAGAAATAATTATAGGCAATGTATTATCGGTTCCTAAGTATGCATATTTTAGTTGCTCTGGCAATTGTTTCAACTCAAGAATCGGTGGTTGTTCAATAGAGGGTTTTTCGAGCTTACCTTCCTTACCTGAGTAATCCAGTGGTTCAAAGTATGTACCTGGTCGATTGACTAGCCAATTTGCCTCTTATTGTTGTTCTTCATCGACCGGTTCTTCATATTCCTCAGGTTCCTCTTGATCGGCAATGTAGTTGCCGAGGTAACTAAATTCCTCGTCGAAGTTAAACTCTATCGTGGCATGAAGAAGTTGGCATTCTTCTGGATCATCGGCATGCCTTAGTGTTTGGAACACATTTAGTTTAACTTGTTTGCCATTCATTGTCATTGTGAGTTCTCCCTTTTCAACATCGATCAAGGTTCTCCCTGTTGCTAGGAATGGTCTCCCGAGAACGATAGGTGCATGCTCATCTGGTTCACAATCCAAAATAATAGTCAGCGGGAAAAATAAATTTATCAACTTTTATCAGTATGTCCTCGATTTTTTCCTCTGGATGCACATAGGATCTGTCGGCTAGCTGTAGCATAACTGTTGTAGGTCTTGCCTTCCCGATTCCTAGTTTCTGGAAAAACCGATTTAGGCATCAAGTTTATGCTAGCCCCAAGGTCGCATAATACTTTCCCGACATAGTGATTTCCAATAGAACAGGGTATTGTGAAACTTCCGGGATCCTTCAACTTGGGTGGCATACGATTGTGCAACATTGCCATGCATCCCTCTGTTGCGGCAACTGTTTCAAACTCTCCTAGACTTGTTCTCTTGGACACGATGTCTTTAACAAACTTGGCATAGTTTGGCATTTGTTCAATTGCTTCCACCAATGGCAAGTTGATGTGGACTTGCTTTAGGATATCAAGAAACTTCTTGAATTGATATTCTTGCTTTTGTCGCTTCAACCTTTGTGGGAATGGTGGTGGAAGTCGGATATCTTCGATCCTTTCATTAGTTTGAAACCTGATTGACGGTATTGTCGGGACAATTGGAGTTGCCGAGGTGTTATCAACTGGGGTTGTCGAGGCATGCTTATCGCAAGTTGCCGAGGCATCTTTATCATCGGTTGCCGAGGCATGCTTATTGCCGTTTGCCGAGGCAATTCCTGGTTCAGCATCTAAGGCTTTGCCGCTAGGTTCGTCTTGATCTTTTTGTGGAGTTTTATTTGATGAGCGGGTTTGAGCGTCTCTAAGTTGTTGGCGACTTCTAGTGGTGATTGCCTTACATTGCTCATGGCCAGTTCCTCTTACGACTTCAGTATCGCTAGGTAAACCTCCTTGCGGTCTAGTATTCAGATTTTGAGCAAACTGTCCGACTTGATTTTCCAATGATTTGAATGTCGCCTCTTGGTTTTGCAATCTCATCTCGGTCCTGTTAATAAAAGCATCAGTTCTTTTTATGAAGTTACTATTCTCAGCCATATAAGATTCAGTTTTCATCATAAAAGCATTTAGAGAATTTTCCAAAGAACTAGATGTTGTTGGTTGTTGCTGCGGCAACTGTTGTCGTGGCATATTCTGCTGGAATCCTGATGCTTGTGCATTCTGATTGTTCTGGTTTAGAGCATTGTTGGGATTACTCCATGAAAAATTTGGGTGCTTCTTCCAAGCTGGATTGTATGTATTGGACATCACATTGTTGTTCCGATTGTAATTCCCCACATAGAAGCTGGATTCTGGATTCTGCATACATTTAGAATAATCATGGTTATCACCACATAACTCACAAAAAGAATCCATTACCTTGACCTCATGTGTGTTGTTTGGTTTTTGCATGTTCTAGACCATCTTGGTTAAAGTGGCCAATTGTGCCGGAATTGAATCTGATGATCCTAGTTCATGTATTGTGGCTTGGCGTCTAACTCCTCCTCTTCTAGTAGAGGGGAATTGATAATCATTCTTGGCCAGCCAGTTTAGAATTTGCATTGCTTCCTCCGGTGACTTATCTAGGAGTATGTCGTTTGCCGAGGCATCTAGCATCATCCTTGTTGGTGTATTCACAGCGTTGTAAAACATTGTTACTTGAGTCCACACCGGGAATCCGTGTAGGGGGCATTTGTGTAGAAGTTCTCTATATCGCTCCTAAGCCTCGCACATGGATTCATCATCTGCCTGTCGAAAAGAAGTAATGTCATTACGAAACTTATCAGTCAAATTTGTAGGATTAAACCGAGCAAGGAAATTACGACAAAGATAGGTCCAAGATGCTATTGATCCGGCAGGAATGTTATTCAACCATGCTTTCACCCTATCCCTCAGTGAATAGGGGAATAATCTTAATCGTAAGACATCGGGGTGACTCCGTGTATTTTGAACGAGTTGCAAATCTCGAGGAAAGATTTAAGATGTTTTCATGCATCTTCAGTTACTGAGCCGCCAAATTGTCCAATTGTGTTGATCATATTAAACATTATCGGTTTCAACTCAAAGTGGTCGGCTTCAATTTCAGGTGAGACAACTCCTGGATTAAGTCCATCAAGATCTTCTTCAAGATAATCTCGAATAGTTCTGTTTCATGCAAGAATCACTCCTCCTCCTGCTGGAACATCTTGATTCATATTGTCGTCTTGATTAGCCATTGCTACTCTTATCCTTCATCTAAGTCTTTGTAAGGTTCGTTCGATTTCTGGATCAAAGGGATATTCTAGTGTAGTCGGTCTCGCCCTGGTCATATACCAATGCAAAACCAAAGTTTGTTAGCCCTTTGAATTTTAAACAAGAAAAGTAAAAAGAAAGTGCAATAAAATAAAAGCAAAGTCGCTATTGCCAATCCCCGGCAACGGCGCCAAAAACTTGTTGCGCGTAATAAGTGCTACGCAATTGTGCAAGTATACACGTTGCAAGTTATAGTATAAAAGATATTGTCTCCACAGGCATTGGTGCCACTTCAAGAATCTAGTCTCTTGCACTGTAAAAAGTAAAAACACAAATAGAGGATTATAGGAGTTTTAACTAATAACTAATCTTGAAAGCAATAAAGTAAAAGAATGAATGAGATCAAATGAGAGAGATAGGCCAGGTTATCGTGAGTTGAGGTGTGATAGCCGATTGGATTGTTTTGGTAAAAGAGTGCACGGGTAACTCAGTTGTCGTGGCAACTTGCACAACGGGGTTGCCTTGGCAACTAATCGATGGTTGACTGGGCGACTAGTTGGGCAACTACTTGGGCGTCTGAGCAGCAACCTTCAAGGTTCGGCAGAGCGATCTTCAATGGTTTCTTCTTATCCCTAAGTCGAAACTCTAGCTACTTGTGCATGCCTTGATAATACATCCCTGCGTGAATCAAGGGTGAACAACAACCAATCTTGCACTCCTCTTAGCCGTTGAAATCCTTAACTTATTCCTAAGCCGGATTAATCTTCACCATCAATAGATTGAATAAAGATCATATTCATTCGTTTCTTGAATCTAACTCTCCTGATATTAGATAAATAGATGAAGTTACGAGATCCTCTCCCAATTCACTCGCAAACAAGAATAAGAACCAAGAATGAATAAACCTTGAATAGAAAAGTGCAAACTCTTATTACCTAAACAAAAACCAATAGTTTCTCAGAACCACAAAACACAATAACCATAGCCAAATAGATTTAGTTCATGGCTAGTTTCCAAAGAAACCCAAGATAAATAATCCCTAGCATGAACCCAATCGAACAAGAAAGAAAAAGATGAAGAAGGAAGCTTGTCGAAATTCCCTTGCCCTAGATGCTTGTCGAAAATTCCCCTCTAATTTATAGGGCTAGGTCAAAGTCCTTCTTTGAGGAGGAAGTTAAGTTGGAATTAAATTATCTTTAAAGAATATAATTCTTTATTATAATTATATTCCTACTAGAACTTCTCCTATCTTCTTGGAATTTAATTCTTCTTTAATCTCTTCATGAAAATCAAATTCCTTTGGGATTGGGCTTTGCTCCACGTCATCTTGGTGCTCTCCTTGGATTGTTGAAATTCCCCTCTAATTTATAGGGCTAGGTCAAAGTCCTTCTTTGAGGAGGAAGTTAAGTTGGAAATAAATTATCTTTAAAGAATATAATTCTTTATTATAATTATATTCCTACTAGAACTTCTCCTATCTTCTTGGAATTTAATTCTTCTTTAATCTCTTCATGAAAATCAAATTCCTTTGGGATTGGCCTTTGCTCCACGTCATCTTGGGCTTGTCTAGTCATCAATTTCGACTATCATATCACCTTTGTTCTTTGTCGACAATTGCCCTGGCAACTGGCTCGGCGTCTCCTTCATGCATTACCCTGGCAACTAGCTCAGCATCTCCTTCATGCATTGCCCTGGCAACTAGCTCTAGCCTTGCTTTGGCAAATGATCCTGCACATACACACAAAACGCACCAAAGCAGCATTTTTTCCCACAAAAACTACCAAGTTAAGTAATCAAGCTCAACGATGGAAGGAAACATGGATTAATGAATGAATGGCTAATTATGCAACTAATATGAGCCTAAGTCTAACAATAATATGAGTAAAAAGGGTAAGAAAAATAGTACTTTTGAACACTTATCAAGTCACACTAATCTTCCAATTTGTTTTTGGGGACATGCGTTAAAATAGTTGTTTTCACACTAAATCAAGTTCCATCTAAATCAGTTCAAAAGACACCATAAGAGATATGGATTGAGAAACGTCCTAGTATGTCTTTTATGAAAATTTGGGGATGCAAAGCTTATGTTAAACATAAGATGTCTACAAAGCTCATACCCAAATCTCATAAATATAATTTTGTGGGTTATCCTAAAGAAACTAAAGGATATTATTTCTTCAATCCTACCGAGAACAAAGTGTTGTTGCTCAAACATGAATCTTCCTAGAAAGAGAATTTGTTTTCTGAAAATGGAAGTGGGAGAAATATTGAACTTAATAAAAATTTGAGGTCAACCACATATCATTGAACAAAAGATTGAACAACAACAAGTTCCACAAGTTGTTGAGGAACATTCAACAATTCTGGAAACACAACCACTACGAAGATCTTTGAGAGAATGCAATGCACCTGAGAAATATGGATTTCTTGTCACATTGGTTGGTGATGTTCTCTTCATGGATCAAGATGAGCCTATGACTTATCAAGAAGCAATGACGAGCCCATACTCTCAGAAATGGCTAGAGGCCATGAAATTTGAGTGGATTCCATGTCAGAAAACCAAGTTTAGACCTTGGTTGACCCACCTCTAGGGGTTAAGCCCATAGGGTGCAAATGGGTTTTCAAAAAGGAAATTGACATGGATGGTAATGTAAAAATATACAAAGGGTGATTAGTCGCTAAAGGTTTTCGTCAAATTCATGATATAGACTATAATGAAACCTTTTCTGTTGTTGCTATGTTTAAATTCATCATGATCTTACTTGCGATAGCTGTATTTTATGATTATGACATATGGCAAATAGATGTTAAAACCGCTTTCCTTAATGAAAAACTACATGAGGATGTGTACATGACAAAACCTGAAGGTTTTGTTAATCCAAAAGATGCCAAAAAAATATGCAAGCTACAAAGTTCCATTTATGGATTGAAGCAAGCTTCTCGGAGTTAGAATCTTCGTTTTAAAGATGCAATCAAAGAGTTTGGTTTTATCAAAAGTAAGGATGAGCCATTTTTTTCAAGAAAATTAGTGGGAGCACTGTCATATTCTCGATATTGTATGTGGATGACATACTGATAATACGAAATGACATACCTAGCTTACAGTCTTTAAAATAAACTTGGTTAGAAAAATATTTTTCCATGAAAGACTTGGGTGAGGCAACATACATATTAGGATCCAAGATCTATAAAGATAGATAGAGACAAATCCTAAGACTCAATCAAAATACATACATAGATAAAGTACTGAAATGGTTTAGTATGAAAGAACCTAAAAGGGGATTCTTACCTATGAAACATGGTACTCCACCCTCGAAGGAAATGTTTCCTTCAACGCCTCAGGAAAGAGAGAGCATGAGTAAGATTCCATATGCTTCAACCATTGGATCTATCATGTATGCCATGCAATGTACACGTTCGGATGTGTCATATGCATTAAGTATGACAAGTCGATACCAAGTAGATCCTGATGAAGGTCATTGGGTTGTAGTCAAAAACATCCTCAAATACTTGAGAAGAACTAAGGATACACTTTTTATGTATAGAGGTGAGGAAGAACTAAGTATAAAAGGTTATACTGACGCAAGCTTCCAAACCGATAAGGATGATTCTCGATCGCAATCGGGTTTTGTGTTTTGCCTTAATAGTGTTGTAAGCTGGAAAAGTTTAAAGCAAGATACAATAATGATTCTACAACAAAAGCCTAGTATATTGCAGCATGCGATACTGCAAAATACGGTATTTGGATCAAGAAGTTCATATCTAAACTAGGGGTTGTGCCGAGCACATTGAATGTTATAGATCTACATTGTGATAACAACTAAGCCATCGCATAAGCAAAAAAACCTAGATCTCACCAACGATCCAAACACATACTTAGGCATTACCATCTCATTCGAGAAATTATAAGATCTAGGAGATGTGGAAATATGTAGAGTATCAATAGATGATAACATTGTTGATCCACTGATAAATCCTCTAACGCAGCAAAAGCATGATCGTCACACTAAGTCACTTGGTATTAGATACATGAGTGATTGGTCTTAGTGCTAGTGGGAGATTGTTAGAGTATGCCCAAAGACCAATCATAAGATGATTATAAATGATATTTGTTTTTACCTTGCTTATTCATAAAGAGGCATTAACATTATTATTTTCAGTTACAATTCTGTGTGCGTAAATAAACTGAATTATAATAAAGTCCTTAGAATAATATGGTTATTCTTAAATGTCCATAATCGAGTATTATTGTGGGAATGGACAAAAATATTGAATTAAGACTAATATGTAGTTGATTGATGACAAAGTGTTATCATTGACATGGATATGTCAAAATCAATACATAAGTATATGTTAGAGAACGACATACTGGACTGACCCACTATGAGCATGTTTCTTGGATTATTATGTGGCAGTCACAACATTGCTTTAAGTGATAACTACATGTATGATCCTTAGACTTGAGATCATCATATTTCAACATCGTGAGTAACATATTTTGATACAATCAAACGTGTGTCGTAACTGACTACACTATAAAGACTGATATTGGATATGTCACAATCTATGTAGTAGGATATGGTTGATCAAGATAGGTTTTGTCCCTCCTACATAATAGGAGTAATATCGTAGGCCACTTGATTAAGTGAGACTAGAAATGCATGACCATACTCGAATAAGTTGATATGAGATATCATAGTTATTCGTTTATAATAGTCTACTCAAGATATCAAGAAATATTAGATGGACTATACAAGTATGACTATTCCAGGACTTGTGTCTAATCTAGATATAAGGACAAAAAGGATGTAATACATAAAAAGAGTTAATCACGAAGAGGATATGTCGAATCATGATTTTTTGTAACTTAGGTGACAATTACATATTGCTAGATGTCATTCATTGTTTGTAATATTAGAAATGTTCTAATATTTACTATTAATATTATATAAACCTACAGGGTTACACCCACGGTTGAAATGAGCATATATTAAACAAATTATATATGTAAAAAAAATTTGTACACCGATTTAGTTAAATTAATATATATTTGATATATATAATTTAACTATTGGGTAAAATATTAAAAGAAAAACAATTATTGTATTTATGACTCTTTTAATGTATAAATAATATAATTCAATTTAAATCAATATATATTGAAATCCTAATTAAGTTGAATTAGGATTATATATATATATATATATATTGAAATCCTAATTAAAGTTGAATTGGGATTATACATATATATATTGAAATCCTAATTAAGTTTAATTGGGATTATATATATTTAATATATATATATATTGAAATCCTATTTAAGTTGAATTGGGATTATATATATTTAATATATATATTGAAATCCTAATTAAAGTTAAATTGGGATTATATATATTTAATATATATATATATATATTGAAATCTTAATATGAGTTGAATTAGGATTACAAAGGCTATATAAAGGCATGAGAGATCTAGCAGTCATTAATGTTTTTTTTTGGGAAAAACCTTCTAAATAGTTTAGGGAGTTTTATATGCTCGTTCCCTTCTAAATAGTTTAGAGAGTTTTATATGTCCGTTTCAACTGGTTGAACTACGTATCGGTCGGGGCTTTATCGTTGCGGCTTAAGAATCGACATCGTGGAATCGTGATTGAATATCTATCTTCTCTAAATTCAAATTTTCAGATTTTAAACAGGTAATTCTTCACCCTTTTTCACCTCGATTCGTTCCTCGTAGATGGATTCTGGTGGTGATCACCGGATAATTTTTTCGATGCGCCATGGGGTGTGCCAGCGTGGCCCAACAGTAGGTACCATGTAATTCAAACCAAGTGCATAAATCAATTTCGTAAAAGCACGACTGAGTGAGAAATCTCTTTATACTTACTCCCATATTTAAACCAGCGTTTAAAGCTTAATTTAAACTCTCAATATAACCTTTAAACCATTCAAAGCTGAAATCCATGTTTTCACTCACCGACAACGAAAAACCTCGTTTGCCGATGCTAACTACTCCTCCAAAGCTTTCGAAACGGTGCCACAAGCTCAAGGATTAACCTCCCCTAATTTTACCATACAAAAATAGGGGATTCAATGCATCAAAATGCATTCATGAACCATCAACAACAAATCAACAACAATCCTCTTCAAACTCTACCCGCAACCTTCCAAAACTACTGAAATCAACATCAAACATCTTCCAAACTTAACTCAGCCAAACATAAAGGTTTAATCCATCAATTATTTTCAATTGACATCCAAAAACAACCTAACATCAACCCTATACCTCCACATACATTAAACATCCACAACTCCTCAAAAACATATAACTAACAACCTAGAAAATTAGAGATTCATCTAACTTCGGGATTCCAATATTAAATTCATCTTATTAACATTAAAAAAATCAAAATCATGATTAAAATCAATCAAGAACTCAAAAAAATAGATCCAATTCAAAAAACATATAATCTCATCAATTAAACATGGATTTAACAAATTTCTATAATTAAATTATTAAAACTCAATAGAAAACATTTATAAAGGATCAATAACTTGGGAATTTCAGTAAAGAACCATACATTAGAGGAGAAGGACGAAGCTCACCTCTAATGTTGACTTTCCCCTTAATTGGATTGATTATATGAGAAAACAAGATTAAAACAATAATGTTTTGATAGAAACCGATTAAGAACTCATTTGAAACCAAAATATTGATGAAATCAAGTAGTATCCTGAAGATTTTGAGGAAGAGAATATTGTTTGGCTAAAGAGAATTTGAGAGAAAATCTTTTAGAGAAAAGACAGTTACGTAAAATTTGCTTAGGAATTAATTATAAAATTAATTCCCCAAATCTATTTATATTTTCCCAAACCTTTTAAAAATAGCCAATTAAGGAGAAAAATATGATATTAGAATTTAGCCAAACAGCTCCTTAAAGATTCAAATTTTTGTCCCTTTTACAAAACAATCACTAAAAGTAGTTTTACATTCTTTACATTTTGATCACTAGCCAAAATGTCAACTTTCCAAATACCATTTTTCAAAATTGACTTTACCAAAAATATCTATATATTAAATAATGATTTTTAGATAATTTTTCCCAAACATTTTCTCACTCAAAAATATTTAATCCGACTCGAATATTTAATTCAGTCTAATGGACCGTCTACTCAGCCTAAAAACCACTAGGCCCAAAACCGGGACGTTATAGATGCAGATAATGAAACTTTATATCTTTCTTGACTTCCCACGTACCGTGGTTCTTCCACAATATATTCACGAGAGGTATACACTTATTGCAAAACTCCTTGATTTATTTGTTCAAAACCCTTTCGGCTCCTCCTCATAGTTCAAGTCGGTGTTGATCTCAATCTTCTCAAGAGAGATAACATGCGAAGGGTCGAAATGATAGTGTCTCAACATAAACACATGAAACACATTGTAGGTATGTGCCATCTCCGAAGGTAAAGCTAACCGGTTAGCTACGGGTCCAACCCTCTCAAGAATCTCATACGGTCCAATAAACCTCAAGTTCAACTTGCTCTTCCACCCAAAGAGGATTACTCTTTTCCACGGTGTCACCTTAAGGAACACATTGTCACCAACCTCGTACTCGATGTGCTTACGTTTCCGATCCACATAAGCCTCTTGACGATCAAAAGCGGCTTGCAACATTTCCTTGATTATTTGAACCTTCTCTTCAGTTTATCTAATTAGATAGGATCCCACAATCTTTTTCTCATTAAGCTCAGTCCAACAGAAGGATGTTCTACACTTATGCTCATACAAGGCCTCAAAAAGAGCCATCTTGATGCTTGATTGGAAACTGTTGTTGTAGGTAAGCTTAACAAGCGATAGCTGTTCTTCCCAACTATTCTCGAAATCAATGATACAACATTGGAGCATATCCTCCAAAATCTGGATAACTCGCTCAGACTGACAACTAGTTTAAGGGTGAAAAGCTGTACTGAAATACAACTTGGTATCCAAAGCCTCATGTATTTTCTTCCACAACTTTGTCGTGAAACATGGATCTCTATCCGATATAATCGATGATGACACTCCATGCAACCTTACAATATCTTGGATTTACAACCAGTCCAACCTCTTTAGCATAAAATCCATAAGCATCGACGAGAATTAGCAGACTTGGTCAAACGATCCACTATCACCCATATGGCATCATGCTTATTTTGCGTCAACGACAAACCTATTACAAAGTCCATGGTTACATGATCCCACTTCCATTGTGGAATCTGAATGGGCTGAAGCAAGCCCGAAGGAACTTGGTGCTCGACCTTAACTTACTGACAAGCTAAGCATCTTGTCACAAACTCAGATACATCTCTTTTCATACTAGGTCAACAATAAAAAGGGCGAAGGTCTTGATACATCTTGTTACTTTTCAGATGCACATCAAATGGACTACGGTGAGCCTCCGGTAGGATACGGTCTCACAAATGCTCCAAAACTGGAACACATAACGATATTTGAAGTACAAGATTCCACCATCTCGCACTTCAAAATCGGACGTCTCGCCTCTTAAACCATCTCAATCTTCGCCACTAATTTTTTGTTTAACACTTGCATTCTCTTAACCTCTTACACTAAGGTAGGCTCTACATGAAGCTTGACTAACAACCCACCATCCTTGGTCATCCCCAATCAGGAAAACATCACCCTCAAATCTGACATGGACTTCCGTCTCAAGGCATAGACCACCACGTTAGCTTTACGAAAGATGATACTCTATGATGCAATCATAGTCCTTTAACAACTCAATCCATCACCTTTGCCTCAAATTCAACTCCTGTTGGGAGATTAGATACTTTAAACACTTATGATCGGTGTAAATGTAGCACATTTCCCATATAGACAATGCCTCCAAATCTTCAACGCAAAGATAACTGTAGCAAGCTCCAAATCATGCGTAGGGTAGTTCTATTCATGAGGCTTGAATTGTCTCGAAGAATAAGCAACCACCTTACCCTCTTTCATAAGGACACAGCCAAGCTCATTCAACGAAGCATCGCTAAACACAACATAATCCTTTCCTAGTTCGAGTTGCATTAAAACCGGAGCTTCCTTAAAATAAGCCTTCAACTGTTCAAAGCTTTAGTGTCTTCTCTCGTTCCGCTCAAACAGAACTCATTTCTGCAACAACTTGGTCATAAGTGCTGCTATGATGGAAAATCCCTTGACAAAACAACGGTAATATTTGGCAAGCCCAAGGAAACTACGAACTTCTGCGATATTCCTAGGTGGTTTCCACTCTACCATAGCCTAAATCTTTTTTGGATCAACACGGATCTCATCCACTGCAATGATGTGGCCTAAAAACACCACTTCAAAGAGCCAAAACTTGCACATACTAAACTTAACAAAAATGTGTCTTTCCCTCAAGGTTTGAAGGAGAACACGAAGGTGATAATCATGCTTTTTTTTATCTCGAGTAAACCAAGATGCCATCAATGAACCACCATAAACTAATCTAGGTAAGGCTGAAAGATCCGGTTCATCAAATCTATAAAAGTTAAAGGTGCATTGGTAAGCCCAAAAGGCATTACCAAGAACTAACCTCTTTCTAATAAATCTTGAATCTGATTCTTTTTCTCTCTCAATTTTGTCGGTGCCATGTGATATGGTGCAATAGATATTGGTGTCCTACCCAACATCACATCTATCTGAAACTCTATCTCATGATCTGGAGGTAGTCCGAGCAACTTTTTTGAAAATACATTGGCAAAATTTCTAACAGTTTGAAGGTTCTCAATCATCAGACTCTCAACCCATGAATCAACTACACAAGCTAAAAAGGCCTCGTAACCCTGTTAGATCATCTTTTGTGCTGCCAAGGCTGACATTACATTGAAAATGCAAGGATTCCTCTCAACCTTCACTACCAACTTGACCTCATCCAAACCACGAAGCTTAAGACTCTTCACTCTACAACCAAATCATACATCATGCTCAAACAACCAATCTATCCCTAGGATAGCATCAAGCTCTTCAAACGACAATACCATCAAACTGTTGGGAAATGTCGGTACACCCCATGGCACAACGAAAAAATTATCTGGCATAATCCACCAGTGATCCATGTACAAGGGATGAATTCGGGGTGATGAGGGATGAAACATTACCTTAATAAATCTGGAATCTAGAAATCTATAGGGAATTCAAAATAACCAAATCGAATCTGAGTCGTCACAATAGCGTTCTGACCTCTACGTAGTCCACCCGAATGAAACGAACAATATTTTCTCTTCTCTGACTATTAGAGAGGTTTTTCAAAAATGATGGAGGAATGGCTGCTAGACCTTATGCCTTTATATATCGTTTAAAAACCTAATTCTAATTAAATTCATATTCTTAAATATAAAATATATTTAACCAAATATAATTAAATATATAGAATCTGATTCTACTTAAATTGGGTTTCTTTTAGAGATATATATATATATATATATATACTTTAATAATATTTGATAATTACAATAACTTATCAAATATATATATAAACGAAATTATCCATAATTACAATAATTATAACAATTTTGGTTTCTCACTAATTACGTGTACAACAAGTTTGTACACATGATATCTAATCGATATTTGTTCATTTCAATCATAGGGAGTGACCCTTGTAGGTTCATGTAACATTAGCAGTAATATCCAGAACAATTCTAATATTACAGGCAATGAGTGGCATCTAGCAATACATCGTTGCTACCTAAGTTACATGAAATCGTTGTTCAATTTAACCTTTTTTCTGTGATTAACTTCTTTTATGTATTTCATCCTTTTGTCCTATATCTAGATCAGACACAAGTCATGGATTAGTCACACTTGTATAGTCCATCTAATGTTTCTTGATATCTTGAGTAGACTATTATAAACGAATAATTATGATATCCCATATCAATTTATTCGAGCATGGGCATGCATTTTCTAGTCTCACTGAATCAAGTGGCCTATGATATTACTCCTATTATGTAGGAGAGACAAATCCTATCTTGATCAACCATATTTCGCTATATGGATTATGACATATCCAATATCAGTCTTTATAGTGTAGTCAGTTACGACACACGTTTGACTGTATCAAGATATGTCACTCACGATGTTGAAATAATGATGATATCAAGTTTGAGGATCATACATGTAGTTATCACCATAAGCAATGTTGTGACTGTCACATAATAATCCAAGAAACATGCTCATAGCGGGTCAGTCCTGTAACACCCCATCCCCGGGTTAGCCGTAACCCGTTTCTGGAGCATTACAAAAGGAAAAACAAAGCAATAGATAGGTTACTTGTCGAACAAGTAACCTCGATATGCATGACTTGCAATGCAAGTCACCTAAACCAAACATTACAAGTCATACAATACATTCAAGTAGACCACATTAAACAAACCGAACATACATAGCATGCTAATTTAGGTACTAATTTGTTCCATTTCATACTTATATCCTAAGTTACCATTATCATAATACAATTTCATTTAATTCACATACATCATTCAAAAAACAATCTCAAACGTGTCATACTACACAATAGGTTACTATTAAACATGATTCAACTTTCATTCTTACTACAAGTTCAAGTACCCTATTCAATTGATATAAGATGGTCACTTAACATAATTCAATTAGCTTACTTGCATCTCAAGATACTACTTATTCAATCAATCAACATGCTCAATACAAGGCATCCAACTTACATTCTTTTACATGTTCATACACTTATTCGAACTATAAGATGATACCTAGTCACATTTCATTTGTTTCTTTTTCAATCAAATATACTATTTCATGGCATACTTGGTTAGTACATTATTAATGCATGCTTGAACATACCTTATCTCCAATCAATAGACATTGTCGAATCATCCAATGGCCACAAGAGCAAATACATGATCATACAACATTGGTCTAACATTCGAATTAAATAAGATTCACAAACATTGAATTTCTATCACAACTTGCGCAACATCTACTTATAAATATACATATCAACATAGTTCATATACATAGTTTAAGGTCATCAAAGTTGGTTACATGATAGGCCCATCAAAACATTACATATACTGGTCTTAAACACACATCCAAATGCATGAGCAAAGCTACCTATTACAAGATCTAGTGCCACCAAACTAGGAGTATACAAAGAGTATGAAATCATACTTTCAAGCTTGCTTCAAGATGTTGCTTCGATCTCAAGATATCTTTTTGATAATGTCTTTAATCTGTTATGGGAAGAATGAAGAGTATAGTGGTAAGTACAAGTTATGTACTTAGTGAGGTAACACTAAGTCTAGCCAATTTCAAATATACATATCCAAGTTTACATGTATTTCAAAGAATCAAGATCATCTCTACAAGACACATACCATTCGAATTCAAGAGTAACTTAGGCAATCTTTACATATCATACAATCAACATAGCAATATCCATCATAATACTCATATGCTATTCGAATTTCTTTCTTAGAAGACAAGCAACCAATACTCTAATTACCAAGTAGGCATTCTTACACTAAGTCATCATTTATACATTTCTTTCATGAGAAGTAACTAGTTATACAACCATTTATGTGTCATCTTTCAAGGCAAGGAAGTTCATTCAAGAATCTTACAATTCAAAGCAATGTTCATATCACACATCTAAGCAAACAATATTCATTCAAGTTATTAAGTCATCTTATAACACCCTTGGTAAGTAGTTTACTAGATAATCAAATCTTCAACAATATGCACCGAAGTGCCAATATGCACCGTAGTGCCAATATGTACCGTCTTGCCAATATGCACTATAGTGCCAATATGTATCGTCGTACCAATATGCACTGTAGTGCCAATATGCACCGTAGTGCCAATATGAGCTCAAGATTCTAAGGCATGCCCTTCTATCTATCCAAACTAGCTACCAAGGTTGTTGATTATCCATTTCATTCAAGCTTTATACAATTCAATATCCAATACAAGATTATGCCATTCAAAGGCCAAGCCCTCAGGCTTATGGAGTCTTAACTCCCAAGGCAAAATCTATCGATGCCATTCGAATGGCATGAATACAAAGTGATACCATTGTTCATTTCATTTCAACCAGCCATGTACATCCATCACAAACACATGCATATGTATGCAACATGTGTACCTTATTCTCTAAGCAAGCATGCCATTTCTTACCTTTGGCATAAGCAATGCAACATGTCAAGCATTTCATTTCATTTGCTTAACAATCAAGTAAACACATAGAACATGGCATCAAACAAGTTGTCAATCATATCATTCTTCCCTTAATTAGCCAAATATGTATTAACTCATGTTACATGGCAATGACATTGCATTAAGACAATAGCAATGTTGGTTAGGACCTAAGTCCTAACCCTAAGGGTAGTTACACTCACAATACTCCTAGCAATTCAATTGTGTTGTATCCAAATCCCTTTGCCTCTAGCTTTGGGATGACCACTCCTATCTTCCTCTTCCACAACTTGCTGCCCTCGGTCTAGCAAGCATAACACATACATTTCATCAAAACAAGCACATAATGTCACACAATTATAGTAGCAATGTTACCACATTTGTACCTAACATTTAGCTACTGTTTTTATGCTTTCTTTTAAGCATTTCTTACTAGTTCATCTCCATATTGTTATTACCTCATTTTAAGACATAACTGGACAGGTTACAATGTCCCAAAACTGTTTTGGAAACAGTTTGCATCTAGGTGTAAAAACAGTCCCAAACTGCCTAGGACACTGTTGCCTGGCAGTTTGCACACTGTCCCTTAAAATGGTCATATCTCTTAATCCGTATGTCGGAATTTCGATTACTATACACCGTTGGAAAGATAACAAAATTTTATTTAAGACCATATAAGATTTGAATTTTAGTTCTTATCCAATTAATACAGTTTATTGTTCAAAGACAGGGCATTTACACTGCCTGGACAGTTTGCACTGTCCAGCTATTTCTATTTACAGTTTTCAGCATAGGACCCAATTTTCAGTTCTGTTTTCACCTAATGAAAGTATACATACTAAGGATCATTTCAATAAAATTTCATCCCTGAATTTGATCTATACAAATTTTGGTGAATTTTTAAAGTGACTGTCCAGAACAGAGCAATTCTGGGCAGATTGTACCTATTCACATTTTAATTCCTTAAATTCATTTTAACCAATATTTTGGCCCTATAATTCATTTCATATGACATCCTAAACATGATTAGTAAATTTTAATTCATTATTCAAGGAAGCCAAAACAGAGTGAGTTGGTTACAATGCTTAATGTTACATGTTTACACAATAGGTTCTTACTAAAACAGTTTCCATGTTATAAGATTATGTTCATACTTTTATCTTTCATTTCCAGCATTGGTTACTAACAATTTAACTTTTTTAACACCTTAATTACATTATCTAATCATGATCATGTTCAATTCATTAATTCCATAGCTCAATTACAAGTTCTAACCATTCAATTCTTACATCAACATCTAATTTCAAATTTCCAGCAACCTATTTTGTTACACCATTACGTACACATAATTTCCAGCATAATACCTAGTGTTCATTCTCCAATTTTGCATAATTCTACAACAACTCAATCATCTAACCACATATTCAATAGTTAAGTTCATCTATAATCATCAAAACAGTCAAATTCAATAAGTATAGTTGCCTATTCAATTGAACAAAAGTAGAATCATACTTACTTTGCTTCTAGCTTTAATTTCCTTACAAAATCCTATACATGCAAGCTAAAATTTTCCTTCATCAATGGCTGATTTCTCAAGCTTTCTTTCTCTCCAATTTCCCTCTTCTATTCGGCCAAACAAAGAGAAATGAAGAAGATGATAACAACATCTAATCCAAGTTATTGGATTTGTGAATTGTCTAAAATGTCCCTTAATTAAATCCTTATCTTAACTTAATCAAGGGCATTAGGGGAAATGAGGAATTTAGCATGCATTCCCCATCTTTCTTATTTAATTCAATGTAGTCACTTTAAATTGGTCACTTATTTCATTCTTCCTTTCAATTAGATCCTTGGCTAATCAATTTAGCTTAAATTCTAGGTTCAATCAAGCTATCAACTTATGCAATTGACTTCAATACTTCTACGCTAAGATTTGGGGTGTTACAAGTCCAGTATATTGTTCTCTAACACATACTTATGTATTGATTTTGACATCTTCCTGTTAATGACAACACTTTGTCATCAATCAACTACATATTAGTCTTAATACATTATTATTGTCCAAGCCCACAATAATTCTTGACTAAGGACATTCAAGAATAACTATATTATTCTAAGGACTTTATTATAATTCAGTTTATTTATAGATACACAAAATAAGACTGAAATAATAATAATGGCTTTATATTAATAAACAAGATAAAATAAACAACCTCCCACTAGCACTAAGACCAATCACTCATGTATCTAATACCAAGAGACTTAGTGTGACGTTCATGCTTCTGCTGTGTTAGAGGCTTTGTCAGTGGATCGGCAATATTGTTATATGTTGGTACTCTGCATATTTCTAGGTCTCATCGATCAATAATTTCACGAATAAGATGGTAACGCCTAAGTATGTGTTTGGATCACTGGTGAGATCTGGGTTCTTTTGCTTGTGCGATGGCTCCGTTGTTGTCACAATGTAGATCTATAGCATTTGATATGCTAGGCACGACCCCTAGTTCAGATATGAACTTTTTGATCCAAATAGCCTCTTTTGCAGCATCGCTTGCTACAATATACTCGGCTTCTGTTGTAGAATCTGCTATTGTATCTTGCTTTGAACTTTTCTAGCATACAACACCTCCATTAAGGCAAAACACAAAACCTGATTGTGATCGAGAATCATCCTTATCAATTTGGAAGCTTGCGTCAGTATAACCTTTTATACTTAGTTCATCCTTACCTCCATACATAAGGAATGTATCCTTAGTTCTCCTTAAGTACATAAGGATGTTTTTTACTACAACCCAATGAGCTTCACCGGGATCTACTTGGTATCGACTTGTCATACTTAGTGCATATGAGACATCCGGACGTGTACATAGCATGGCATACATGATAGATCCAATGGCCGAAGCATATGGAATCTTACTCATGCGCTCTTTCTCTTGAGGTGTTGAAGGACATATTTCCTTCGAGAGCGAAATACCATGTCTCATAGGTAAGAATCCTCTTTTAGATTCTTCCATACTGAATCTTTTCAGTACTTTATCTATGTATGTATTTTGACTTAGTCCTAGAAGTCGTCTTGATCTATCTCTATAGATCTTGACTCCTAATATGTAGGTTGCTTCACCCAAGTCTTTTATAGAAAAACATTTTCCTAACCAAGTCTTTACAGACTGTAAGGTAGGTATGTCATTTCTTATTATTAGTATGTTATCCACATACAATACCAAGAATGTAACAGTGCTCCCACTAGTTTTCTTGAAAACACATGGCTCATCTTCATTTTAAATGAAACCAAACTCTTTGAGTGCCTCATTAAAAAGAAGATTCCAACTTCAAGAAGCTTTCTTCAACCCATAAATGGATCTTTGTAGCTTGCATACTTTTAAGGCATCTTTTGGATCGAAAAAACCCTCAGGTTGTATCATGTACACATCCTCATCTAATTTTCCATTAAGGAAAGCGATTTTGAGATCCATTTGCTAGATTTCATAATCATAATATGCAGCTATTGCAAGCAATATCCGGATAGATTTAAACATAGCAACAAGGGAAAAGGTTTCATCATAGTCTATACCACGAATTTGACGAAATCCCTTAGCGACTAATCTCCCTTTGTATGTTTGTATATTTCCATCCATGTCGGTTTTCTTTTTGAAAACCCATTTGTACCCTATGGGATTAATTCCTTTGGGTGGGTTAACTAAAGTCCATACTTGGTTTTCTGACATGGAATCCATCTCGGATTTCATGGCTTCTAGCCATTTCTCAGAGTCTGGGCTCTCCACTGCTTCTTGATAAGTCCTAGGCTCATCTTGGTCCATAAGAAGAACATCTCCATGTAATGTGACAAGAAATCCATATCTCTCAGGTGCATTGCGTTCTCTCATAGACCTTCGCAGTGGTTGTGTTTCAAGAACGATTAGATGTTCCTCAACTATTTGTGAACTTGTTGTTATTCAATCTCTAGTTCAGTGATCTGTAGTTGATCTTGAATTTCCTCAAGTTTAATATTTCTCCCACTTCCTTTTCTAAAAATAAATTCTCCTTCGACGAAGACACTCGTTCGAGCAACAAACACTTTGTTCTTAGATGGATTGAAGAAATAGTATCCTTTTGTTTCTTTAGGATACCCTACAAAATTACACTTATGAGATTTAGGTTCGAGTTTTGTAGACATTTGATGTTTAACATAAACTTCGCATCCCCAAATTTTCATAAATGACATACTAGGACGTTTCCCACTCCACATCTCATATGGTGTCTTTTGAATCGATTTAGATGGAACACGATTTAGTGTGAAATCAGTTGTTTCTAGCGCACGTCCCCAAAAAGAAGTTGGAAGATCAGCATGACTTATCATTGACCAAACTATGTCCAACAATGTTCGATTTCTCTTCAGAGGCTCCATTATGTTTTGGAGTACCTGGAGGTGTAAGTTGTGAGACAATCCCACATCCTTTAAGAAGTTCATCAAACTCTAGGCTTAAGTATTCTCCTCTCCGATCTGATCGAAGAGCATTGATACTCTTTCTTAATTGGTTTTGTACTTCATTCTTAAATTCCTTGAACTTTTCAAGGGCTTCAGATTTATGATGCATTAGGTAAACGTACCCATATCTACTAAAGTCGTCAGTGAAAGTAATAAAGTATGGAAACCGTCCTCTGGCTTGTGTATTCATCGATCCACATACATCACTATGTATTAGACCTAATAAATCACTTGTTCATTCGTTTTTACCGTCAAATAGTGATTTGGTCATTTTTCCCATTAAGAAAGGTTCACAAATATCTAATTGTTCGAAAACAAAAGAATCCAAAAATCCATCTTTATGAAGTTTTGTTATGCGTTTCTCACTTATATGACCCAAGCGACAATGCCAGAGATAAGTTTGATTAGAGTCATTTGTTTTTGATCTTTTCGTATTTATGTTATATATGGAATTGTCTTGATCTAAGATATAGAGGCCACTGATTAATTGAGTCGTACCATAAAAAACATTATTGAAGGAAAAAGAACAACTATTATTCTTAATAATAATCTCAAAACCAATCTTGTCCAAACAAGAAATTGAAATAATGTTTTTAGTCAAACTAGGTACGAAATAACAATCCTCTAAATCTAAAGCAAGTCCACTAGGTAATGACAAAGTATATGTTCCTATAGCTAATGCAACAACTCTTGCTCCATTTCCAACTCGTAGGTCCACATCTCATTTTGCCAATTTTCTACTCCTTTTTAGTCCCTGTACAGAGGTACAAATGTGAGAACCACAACCGGTATCTAATACCCAAGAAGTAGATGTTGATATATTAATATCAATAAAATAAATACCTGATCCAGACTGTCCATTTTCTCTTGCCTTCTTGATGTCCTCAAGATAGACAAGGCAGTTTCTCTTCCAATGTCCAACATTGTTGTAATGGAAACACTTTCCTTCTTTTGCAACTCCTCCTTTGGGCTTCAATGTAGCCTTTTCTTTTGTTGGGCTTTGGCTTTGCCTTGGTGTTGGGCTTTCCTTTTCTCTTATCTTTTTGGACCATCAGAATTGGTTTGCAGCCAACCTTTTTCATGTTGTTCTTAACATACCAAGCAACTAGGGCAACGATTTGTTAATTCCATTCATATTGAAATTAAGAACAAACTGATTAAAACTACCCGGCAACGATTGCAGGATAACATTAGTAGCCAATTCAGCACTTAGAGGGAAGCCCAACT